>VWZK01017502.1:191854-242161 GCA_013396935.1 Baryphthengus martii | reverse complement strand
GAAGAACTTCTTCCTAACGTCCCATCTAATTCAGAGTGTGCTACGATGCAGCTTTCATTTACACCACCTTCCCCCAACAGCTACATTCGTACAAGACCAGGTATAAACTTGACAAGATAGGTTTAGACCAGCGATGAGAAGAATGTCTGACTCCCAGAGCTATGAGATTTTTAAATAGTAATGAAGGCAAACTAACTAACCACTTTTAAAACAGTTTGAGGGGTTTCTGTGCAACATTAGACCACAGCCTGTGAACTCTGAAAACCATGACTTAGGCACCTGATTGGTACAGATGATATTGTTCCAAGGAACATACTACAAATCATATAAGATTGTCTGTGGGGTAGCGGATAAGTCAACTTTTTTCCCCGCTCACCTTAGAGATCTCTTTCTGTTTTACTCTGTTTGCTTGACATTCTTAAATTCCAAGAAATCGGTCAAGTTACATATTGTTGGCACAATTGTATTTGTGTGCCCTCGAACTGAGAACACCACAAGCAGAGGTGAAGATGCAAATACATAAGACCATCAGAAATAAAAGACGACGACAGCTCACTGACACTGCAACGCTCAGAATTCACAGACGGATCGAGGCCATTGGCCCCAGGAAGGAAATCCTACAGCTAACATTCCCATTCAGTCCGGAAACGGAAGCGTTGCCAGCTCAATTTGTAAAGTTTGTGTAATAAGAAAAATAACAAGGACTCACATTCCTGAACAAGGGAAATTGTGCCTAAGGAAATAAAACCTTCTCTTGCACGCTGAGGGAAAAAACCACAAGCCTTGCTTGAATGCTGCATTCCAGCCATCCTTACAAAGACTTGACATTTCTCCTGACCTTAAAAGCAATGTTTTCTGCAGGTGAGACAAGCAGATGGAGTCAGCCTTTCCATAGCAACGGGTTCTACCAAGAAAACAGCAGGCAGCACGCTACTGGGAAGCCTTGAAGCAACACCTCTCCTGTTGGGACAAAACTTCACACTCCTCTTTAGTAAGGCTAAACTGGTGCCTTGCTCCATAAGTACAACGGGCACTTGGTTTAAGCTGGAGCTTCTCTTATTTGAATTGAGAGTATGTTGCATAAGGGTGAGGGCACCCGTGTTGATAACCTGGCAGAGGGCAACCCTGTGCCACTCCGTTAATTGGGACCCAGAGTCATTTGCTTCTGACAGATTTAGAGGAATATGAGCAGTTGGGGACACTCACTGGAGGCTCTTTCTCTCTCTTCCTTTGGAAAAGCCTGTCTTGTGTACCAGCCACCACATCTGCGCAGTTTTGTCGGCAACTACACCTCCCGCTCTTCCCTTACACCGCGGATTAACAACTAAGACTGAGGATTCAGGTGAACCCCAAACGTGAAATTCAAGTGCTCCAACTCATAATGAGTATTAGAGCAAAAATTAATCTTACAGGCTTCCTAACCTAGAGCCTGCTGATGTTAAAATGTTTATTAAGGTGCTCTGCCAGCACATCCAGGAGGTATCTGCTCTGTTCCTGAGGTCACATTTCTGACTGCGCTGCCAGACAGCAAGATTAGCTGAGAGCCTGGAAGTGTCAGCTCTGAATTCACTGGCTCAAATATCTTGCAGATGAGGATTTCAAGAGCAGGTGGTCAGCTCATTAAATCCCGACTCACGTCAGCAAGCCTTCTCCTTCCTCGAGATGTTTCTGCCTGTTCCCTCCTCCCCAGCTCGCTGGCTTGGGGACGAGCGTGCCCAGGGCTTTGAAATCGTACCAAATGTGCTCTTGGGCGCTTTGGGTTCGGCCTCTCGGCAACAAAAATCTGCAGCTGTTCCAGAGATGACGAGGTGGGCTTAGGGCAGGGACCGGCCAGATCTGAAACTCTTCTCTGAATTTATAGGACCTTCGTCATCTACACGCAAACCAGGAAAAGTGCAAGTGGAAGGGGGAAATAAAAAGGCAGGGGAAAAGAGAAGGGGCATGAAAATCGCCCTGTGTTTTCTCCCTCCTTTTTTAATTTGATTCCCCGCCCCCCAAAATGTTCAGGATTAGCCAAGGTTACCGATGATGGCCTCTAAATGATTGTACTGAAATTACGACGATTGGCCATTTTAGAGAGTAATTAACAGCAAATTGTCATTATGCAGACCTCTGCAACAAAATTTTGTGTCAGTGGCCAAAACCACAAGATACATTCCATAAACCTCCACAGCCATTAGATGAAAGTAGTTTTGGCATTAAAAACATGAATCAATAGGGAAAAAAAAACACAACACAAAAAACCAAACCACACCATCCCAGTTTCTTGTATTTTGTACAGGGTTTTTTTCTTCTTTTTTTTTTTTTCCTTTTTTTTTTTATCCCCAGTGAGAGTAGCTTTTTAATTATGGGGCTGGATTTCTGCATGTTTTGAACACGGTCTGCTTTAAATTCAAGTCTGGAAGTAACACATAACTCTTACTTCTTTTCTAAATCTGCAAACCTACCATCTCTCACCTCTTCTTCCATTCCTGAGGGAGACCAAAGTAGGTTTGCTTCCTTCCTGACCATCCCATGAGGTCACACAGTTCTTGCCAACAGGGTTATGGTTCACAAACCTTTGCTCCCTCTGCTGGCTACTGTCCCTGCGCAGCACCGAAACAAAGAGATCTGTGCCTTTGATGACAAAGTTTCAAAGAATTTAAACAAAACTAACCACAAAATCCACGCTCAGTGGACCGAGTCAAGACTTCAAATCAATCCAGTTTGTACTTAATCGTTTTAACTTTGTTTTATCCTTTATCTCTGAGAAGACACAGTGACAGTAATACTTAAGATTTAAAATTCACTCCGTTCATTTGTTTTGCTGCCGATATTTACACCTGGAAGGCGGCCCCGTGTGTGTGTGTGGTTGCAACACCTGGTCTGTGTGTTCTGAGGACGTGCTGAACACCGATGGATGCGGTAAGACACAAGGAACCACCACAGGGCCCAGCTTCTCTTCCAACTGTTTCACACACACACACAAATATATAAACCTGGAGGATTTCTTGCTGCTTATGGCAAGAATTGTAGTTGCTCTATGAATTGAAGTTTAAAGTGAGAATTTGGCTGGCTGTAACAAAAAGGATTTGCAGGAAAGATGACATTCTTTTGGCTTTTGTGAGGCATAAGAAAAAAGCACTACCACGCTGAAACTTAAAAAAGGAGTTGCAGTGGCATTCCCTGGAAAAAATCCTAAGAGCAAAATAGTTCATAAGTGGTCAGCTACAAGACACAGCTGTGTTGAATATTTATTTTTCCAGAACCGGATCAAACTCCTCTTTATTTCATGTTTTCTTTTTGCCAAGAAAGGTTGGACTAGATGATCCTTGAGGTTCCCTCCAACCTGGGATTCGATGATTATTTCATGATGTGAGCTGCTTTTGTTTTTAGCTTGGTTTCAGGCTGTTTCACTTGGCATCTCAAATTTCTGAACCCTTATTCATGAAGATAATAAGAACCTGCACTCAGTGTCAACATTTCTAGTCTGAAGACAGCGTGACTTTGGAAGCTGCTTCCATGTTCCCAAATAAATCCACACCCCTCTAACCGCAAAAGCTGCACCAGGAGAACTATCAGAAATCAGACAGGTTTCTGGAGGACACCAGTGATGGGGTTAAGGCAAAGGGGAGGCCTCACAGCAAATCATTGTATTGCTTTCTGTGAGCAAATTCACCTGCTTAGGACTCAATACAACACAGACTAAGCCTCAACAGGACACAAAGTATTAATAGAGTTCCTCCTTGGACTGACAACAGTTGCTAGAAGGAAGTGTCAGCACCAGTTTGGCAGCCCAGATTTATGGCTCCGAGTCTGGAATAATCATTGTTCAAGCTCCACTACTCTTCCTTCCTCCTTCACGTTTTGGTAAACGGATGGGTCGAAAATACACTTGGCTCTCGTGCCACAGACCCATCTATTGTACTTGTAAGAGGTTCGAGTAGACACAAAAAACAATAAAGCTTTAAATAGATTTAGAAAAACCCAGCCTTCAACAAAGCCACCAAAAAAATGCACGCTCCTTTTGACAAAGAAAAAAAACCTCCACCACGATTTGCTCCAAGCTGAAAGGAGCTAAGTTCTTCCTGCCCACCCATACATCGTGGTAGAGCCACGGGATGTTTCAGCACAACAGGAAAAACACCAGTCACATTTCCCAGTCTTCCCCTTCGCAGCGGGGAGCCAAACTGGTGCTGCAGCACTGCTGGAGTCACAGCATGGCCATGTTCAAGCCCTGCATGGGAAAGGGAGAGGAAAGAGAGAGGGGAGAGGAAAAATAATTTCATCTCATATCATACCCACGTGGTAAACAATTTATAGATGTCACACAGCACTTCTATACGACCGTATCCATGGCACAAAAAAAAAAAAAATCACAGCTACATGATGTGACTGAAAACAGGCCTGAAAAATCCCCTGTGCTACTTTTCCCCAGGGAAAACTCAGTAAGGCTTGAGAAATGCAATGACCCGGTTGAGATCTCTCCTGAACCAATGCTCCCAATTTCTAGAGGGGGTGGGCTGAAATCTTCACTGCCTGCGTGTCATCCGAGCCCTGCTTTTAAAACAAGTTTAGCTCGTGCTGTGTTACAGCCAGATCTACATTTCCTTCCACCCTCATCGATTCTTGCAGACTCCAGGAGTGTTTAAGGTATTCCTCACAACTGGATGAAAAGAAACCTTCTCAAACCCACTTGCGATGCACACATGTAACCCCAACAACAACAATTTCTCCTCCCCTACACCCTCTCGCTTGATCTCCAACATTTCTCAAGACAAAAGCCGCTAGTTCAGCCTGTTGCTGATGCTAAACAACATTTAACTTGGGGCTTTGCCACTCAACTGCTTCTGCAGGGGGTTTTGTGACGCCATCACAAGGCAGGCCCTGCTCCCTGACACGTGGCCGCACGTAAACCTCGCACGACTGCGTTAGAGGCTGCGCTGTGGCAGCGACCACCAGCACGTGCACTGGGAAGGGTCACGGGAGGCCACGGAATGCCACCTCAGAGCACGGAATCCATGTGCCCAGATCACAGCTTCCTTAGGAAGGACAGAGAAAATCCATGGTTTCAAACACATCTTCCTCAAAGCGGGAATTAAACCTAAGTTAAATAAAACAGCGATTCGTGCTCGGAAGTCAATGTGAGGGCCAGAGATTGCCTCCCATGGATGTAAATCTCCAGTTATTTCTATTAGTAACATCATTTAAACACGTGTCCAAGAAGTATTTCTGTTTTCAGGGTATTATCTATCTGTGGGACTGTTTTCCAAAAGCATCCACACCCATATTTTATCTGAGTCAAGCCTCTGGGGTCAAACTGATGCAATGCCAACGTGGCTTTTTATGGAATTACAGTGATTCAGAGCAGCTGGAGCTGTGGTCCCTAGAATTTAATTGGAGTTTATCACAGAATAATTGGTTAGAAAAAGCTCTGGAGATCATCTGGTGCCACCCCCTTCTCCAGCAGGGTCACCCAGAGCAGGGGGCCCAGCAGTGCAGTGTCCAGGAGGGTCTGGAATCTCTCCAGAGAAGGAGACTCCACAACCTCTCTGGGCAGCCTGGGCCAGGGTCCATCACCCTCAACGTAAAGGAGATTTTCCTTGTGTTCGGATGGAATACTGATTTTCACTGAGTTTTCACCCTCGGAATGTTTTGGTGACTTTGCTGACCGTGGGCCACGCCAGCTTGCGCAGCCTGGTGGAGATAAGCACTACCAGCTTCTCCATCCTAGACAAGTTCTGGTGTTAACCATGCAAATACCTTGTTGCATTCCTGACTCAGAAGGATAAATTAATCACTTAAAAGTCAAGAAATCCTAAAGTGAGCTTGCACAAAATCCACCAAAATTAGTTAAAAAGCTAAAACAGATGTACTTTTAAAAATATTTCAACAGAAGTCTTCCTGATTTTCACCACCGACGTACGTCCCCCTCCTTTACACCTAAACCACCTCTTCTGCAATGAAATGCCTGTGGTTGGCCGAGAGGAGTTACCACCAGCAGACAACCCTTCCCCTAACTGGGAGTCAGATGCTCGCTAATACTGCATCGATCCATCGACAAACACTTGCTCAGTGAAGCAGACATCTTGCTGGAAGTCAATATCTGCTTATTATTTCAGTGTTTGAGACACACATAGCTATACACACAGGAAATCGGGAGCAAATTTAAGGGCAATTTTCCAAAAGGCTGAAGAAATGGCTTCTGAACTCCCCTCACCTCAGCAGCAGGAGGGACTCCGAGTCCTCATTACGGCTGTAGAGGGAAGGACTGAGGTGAAGAAGCGGCGAGGTCAGTATTTCAAACTGCTACAAAAAAAATCTCCAGCTCCCTTCAAAAATTAGGATTTGACCATGCTGGAAACAACTGGATCAAGTTGTGGAGCCAAACTCACCCCCAGTTATTCTCCTATAGCTGTTAGAGGAGAAGAGAAATGCTAACAGTTCAGTGAAGACATTCACACCAAAAAGAAACCCAACCCTGAAAATCTCTTTCTAGTCAGAAAATATGTCTAATTTTAATTCAAACTTAACTTTCAGGCTTAGAATAGTGTCTATATTTAATTCAAATCTTGTTTATATTTATATTTCCTTACAATTTATTTGAACATAAATTCTGAATTGGAAAAAAATGCTTTAGAATTCATTCAACCCAAATTTAGTTTTTGACTTTTTTAATATAATTGAATATCTTGGAGAGGAAATTTGTTCATTTCCCCCACAATTATTTTTTTTTTTTACTTCTTAGAATGACTGCAAACTGAACAATTAATTATTTCCACAAAGTTTGGGTTAAGCATTATATAAAAGCATAGGGAAAAAAAAAAAATTAGTTCCTGCCTCAAAGAGCTTGTAATAAATTACACAACAGGTGGAAGGAAAGAACCACTATTCTCTTGGCATTACAGCTGACTGCAACTCAGCTCGGAATGATTTACTGAGCTGGCCAAAGTCACACTAGAAATCAGTGTTAGAGACAAGAACTGAAACCAGATTTGCTTTGTTGCAGACAAAAATATTTCCTGCAGAGTCTTTTGTTCTGTTGCTTGGGTTCTGAATTTATAAATATAGGAATATTCTGCATGTTGAACCTCAACAGTAAAGGAAGGGATAAAATAACATTTCAAAAGCTTGCAGCTGGTCATGGCTTACAGGTTTTTTTCCAAGAGAAGCTTTCTGATGAAGCACAACGTCCTAGAATATTCAGCTCCTGCAGCAAGGCAAGAGAGCAGCCTTAGCTCTGGCTGAAGTTGATTGAAAACCAAAAGAAGCTGAAGGGGACATTTTATATTCAGCAGTTCCACAGTTTCTGACAAATGTTTGGGTTTCCACGGAAAATTACCAACCAGGAAATTTCTAAGAAAGAATGAAATTTCTTTCTACTTAGCGAAGAATGAATTACAAACAGAACCATATGGCGTAAGGGGAGAGATTCTCCGAACTTTCTGCCCAGCTATCACCGCAAGAAAGAGGAGCAGTTTAATATCCACTAAAGCTGTACAAATACCATTGTTTTCCACTTGCTGGCTGGGTTTGCATTCAGGTTACCCAAAAGGCAAAAAAAACGTGTGGTTTCCTTGTGAAAATGAGAGCATTGTTACACAAACAGCTGGGGTTGTGTCAAAATTTTCAAATCACCCCATTTTGCTTCTGAAGTAGGGCAGCATCGCTCTTTCCAAAACAAGAGAATTATGTTTAAAAGCAAAATAGAAGTTTAAGGTGTTTTGGTTTGGTGGTTTTTTTTTTTCCAAATGAAGCATTCCAGTTCTTTAAGCTATTTTTTCAGGATGTCTGTTGGATATGGAAGGCAAAGTATAAGTGAGTTCGTAAACAGTTTCAGTTAGCTCGGATTTGTACTTTTCAATAAATAAAAAATTTAAGAACAAAACATCCCCCATTCCTGTATCTTTCTCATTCCCATATTTAGCTTCCAAGTCTTGCATCCAGAGGTGCAGGAGGGGTCCCTTCCATGAAACTCCCACTAGTAAGGAGCATGATCACAAATCCTTTCTCTCTTCCAGCACAAAAACACAAGCAAAAGAGCCAAGGGCTAGGACTGAACAGCCCAAAAGCACAAATTCATCCATTCAAAGGTGAGTAAATTTAAATGTCCTTTGAATGTAAATACCTCAAGATATAAATCTGGGACTGGACTCATCAGTTGGAGGCTTTAAGGAAATGAAGATCTGGTGTTTCTGGAAGCTGGTGAAAGCCAAACAGTCTCATTTAGCCCCAGGTTGAAGTGTTCTATGATGATTTCTTATTAATATACTGCAGGGGCAAATATGAAGAGGGCAGTGCAGTGTAAACTAAATGATAACAACTAGACTATGCTCGAGGTAAATGAATACAGGGAACTTCTAATCATCTGAGGAGTCATCAGGAGAAGGGATCTATGACATCTGAAGCTGCGAGACTGATAAATTTATAGAAGGGACTGTTTGATGAATGCCGGCAGCAAGAAATTAAACTTCTAATTTGAGTCCTTGGTACCTGATGTGCTGATAACTGGAGTGCCTCTGAGAGGAGGCTCAATCATCTTTTGTTTGCATCATTTTTTTCCAGGCAATTATGTTCGAACCTTCTATCAATTGCCTGGAAGACCCCTCCTTCCACCACTGGTTTCTGCTGGTTTTATTTCCCTTCCCGCCGCAGACAGAAAACGTTGGGCTGAATGAACTGCTGTGCCAGTCACAATCAATTCCTTTAGGCAAACTGAAGCATTCACAAGCTCGGGAAATAGGCAGAAATCAGTTTATGGGGGAACTTTCCCCCCAGCCAGATTACTTGGATCAATAAGGATTGTTTTCACATCCTCAGTTTCCCAAAACCGTTGCCGAATTTTACCCAGTCGGTTTCCTGTGCCCTTCCATGGCCATGATCTCTCCTGCAGCTTACTACACTTGTGGCATGGAGAGCTGGGAAGCATTTGGTGCTCTCAGGGAATATGGGATAGGGAGTGAACGTTCCTGGGTCTCACTGCACACTTTGCTTTGCCTGCCCCATTTTCCCTCCACCCTGCATCTCACCCTTCGTTATCGTGAGCTGGATGCAATGCAATACCTAAGCAAGAGCATTTTTACCTAATTCACCCAATCCCAACTTTATACATAACCATATATACACACACTCTATATGTAATCATTTAGGTGCAGATATTTTTCATTACTATGATAATATGTATTCTAGCAGTCCAAATACCCTAAAAAAAAAAAAGACAAAATTGCTTTCTGAGTTATTTTGTGGGCTTTTCTTTCTTTTGCCCCCACTGTGAGAAACCTTCTGGCAACCAAAAGTCCCCCCGCCGGCCGTTTCACTCCTCTGAGTACTTGCAGAAAGTGTTGCTGAGTTGGCAGCTCTGTAACTCAGGAGCTATTTGTCACTCCTCTGACAGGGTGCTCTGCACAGGCAGGTGTGTTGGGGATTTTGGAGCAGCCTCTCCGCCTGTCAGCTGCTGGAGTTGTCCCACTAACAGACTGGCAGGTCTTCCTTTGTTATTCTCCTAACCTGTCTTTTTATTTATTGGGGTTTTTTACCCCTCCTATACTTCTGATTTTGAGGAATTTTGCTCCTACTGCGAACAGAGCTGTTGAAAGTAAGTTGGATTACTAATTCTTCCTCAAGTCTGTATGTGCAAATCCGTGCATCTCCTCGTGAAATCCCTCACACCTGCCTGAACATGTACGATGCACGACATACCTTCAGAACCCCACTGACCTCTTGGCTTGATGAGGAAGACAAATTCTGATTGATAAAGTGCTTTCATTTCCAGAGAATTTTAAAACCGTTCCTGCTTCTCCCCAGGAAATCACACAAAGAAAAGACTAAAGATGGAGAAATATAAATACATGGGTGGTTTGGGTTTTTTTTTGTGCTGCTCTCTGGAGATAACCTTTGGCTACAGAAGATGTGCAGAGTGAGGTTCAGTACATCACTTTAGCTTGGCTTATTTCGACTTGCTGCAACCAGCTTAGTGACTTGATAAAAATACACATTGTATTCCAGGGCAGCATACAAAAACAAAACAAAAAAAAAGAATTAGGCTTGAGCTGATGGTTAGCAGCACAGCACGAAGGTAGAGATGTGCCTTGAGCCGAGTCCCTGGGCCAGAATTCCTAAAATCATTTACTGTTTAAACACTGAAACAGCCAAACTATGATCATTCTAAAAATTATTCTACCCACTAACCGAGCTTGTTTATCTTTTGCCCCTCTGACACAGTACGATTTAAGTCACTCCCATAAGCGTGGCTTATCAAACAACTTCATGGCATTAGTTTGTCAATCAATAGTTCTGTTAGAGTTAACCCAGTGCTCCAATATCACTGCAAGGAAAGAAAGCAACAAAACAACAAACACCAAACAACAGCGCTCAGAGCAAAAAAAAAAAAAAGAAATCCAAAGCCGATTAGCTCCATGGAGACTTGTTTCTGCATCAGACTGCACGGCTTATTGCTTCTGAAAAAGACTGCGGTGTCAGGCACGCCAGGCTGGTGACACTGAAATTACACACACAAAAATCAATTTGGGAGCAAAACCAGCTGAAGACGGTGTGTGAAATCTGCCCAGAGTGGGTATGTGTGTGGAAAGCATTTACACCGCGGGCAATCGACTCTGCCCTCGGCTCTTCGCAACCAGGACAGGGTTGGATGCTTTTTGGGTACCTGGATCTCCCATCACCACGTTCCAGCAACTCCCCCTTAAGGTCCTGCCTTGGTTATCTTGCCCTATTCAGCAGACACTTAAGCAGCTCTTTCAAGCCCTTTAAGTGGCACATAAGCAGGCGCTTAAGTGCTTTGCTGAATAAGGGCGGATCAAAGCAAGTGCTTAAATGTTTGGTTAAATAATTAAAAATTGGCTTGAGAGCTTGCATAAAGGCACTCACTGAAAATTACCAAGCTTTATGAAAATAAAATGAAGCAATTAAGTTTTGCTTTCCTATCTCCACTGCCAGAAACACCTCTTAAGCCCAGCCCCAGCTGCTGGAAGCCACAGGACCAGTAAGTCCAGGGCTACTTAAACCAACATTGCCTTTGTACAGAAAGGCCTTGATACAGCCAAGGTGCTTTGTAGATCTCTTACCTCAAGGTAAGCCCTGAAGGAAGGATTTGGAGAAGCTGAGCAACAACATAAAATAAAAATTATTTATGCCTTCATCTTCCCCTGGATTGCATCTTGCAAGAGGTGACTACAGCTACATAAATCATGGCCTCTCTTCTTGGGGAGGCAAAGCCCATGTCTCTTTTCTCACTGCACCCCTTCCCTTCGGCACCAGTTCTTCAAAGCCTCCAAGAATTTCATTTTGCCTGGGACTTCCCCTATTTGGGTTAAGCCCCAAATTGTAATCTTTCAAAATCTGATTTATCGACGTAAGAGTTCTCAGACAGCAAAGCTAAAAACAAAACCAGATATATAGGTGAAGTCTACAGGGACAGTGGACGAGTCTGTTCTCGTCCACCAATCCCAAGAGTGGTTGGATGAAGCACCTCAGCCTGGCCCTGCTGCCCAAAGGTGGCCCCACGACAATGTTGTTGGTCAAGCAGCTGAACTAGACAATCTTTGTAGGTCCCATCCAGCTAAACTACCGAATAGAACAGAAAAGAAACAGAATAGAACTATTCTCATTCTGTTCTAATTCTGTTCTATTCCCCATGCTTATTTGACTCAAATAATGATGAGGTTGCTCTTTGCCCAAAATACTGGCCATGGCTACAGAAAGTAGCAGCAGGAAGACAGGGGCCTCTCCACCCAGCACCCTTCAGAAGAAGGCCTTTGGGGTGCTGGCCCTGCAGCAGACTCTGGGCCCAGGGGTTGTCCCTGCCCTTGGTGGCCATGCACGGGACACAGCTTCTGGATGTCCCTCAGACCTCCTCTGCCACCCAGCTCCCAAGGACACACCTCGTGCTGTCACTCTGCTCTCAGGCCATGGTAGAAACCAGCCCTGTAGCCCAGACACCACCCCTATTAGCCAGCCCCTCTCTGTGACAGAGCTAACGGGCAATGCTGAAGTTGTTTCTCATCTCAGCACCAAGGAAAACTTTCCTCCCTTGCAAGGAGTCTGTTCTGTCTCTGGTTTTCCTGCTTCCAGCCAGTTTAACCCCTTCTTGAAGCTGGGGCCTCCATGCCAGATCATTCCTCGGTTACAAATCACCACTGCTGAGCAATTACAATCAGAATTTCCCCTTCAGTGCAAAACTGACGCCGGCAGAGGAGATATGCCCAAAATTGTACATCCAGTCAGAAGTAAAATTAGGAGTAATACCACAATCTCCTCTCTCCTAGAATCTCATCTGTCATCTGGCAGACGGAGCGCTAATGACCGCAGGACAGCTCTCGATCGGAAAGTACACGCGCCTTGTTAAGATGGTTATTCACTGCGTTACTATTTAAAGGAGAAGGAGAGAAAGAGTACGTGGCATTATAGAGGAATGGAAGGTGCGAACAGAGCAGCACAGAAAAGTCAGGAAAGCTTTTCATCATTGTATAGGAAGAGATATGAAAGCCAGGTTAAAATAAAGGCTGGAATACGCTGCCCTAAGTTCTTGCAAAGACATTCCAAGTGAATTGAACACTCTGAAGTCTATGGAGTTAGTACGAAATGGCCTATGCAGTTGAGGTTTAAAAAAAAAATAAAATAAAAAAATTACAGTCTCTTCAAAGTGAGAGAGTGTCGATGAGCATTCAAGTGACTGTGCTGGGCTCACCCTGCCTGCAGTCAGATCTCCAACTGCTGTTGCCAAAAGGGAGTCCGGCCTCTTGGAGCAACGTACGTCCCCATCTGCCACTGACACCCAGGAGGCAATGAACTAAATCCCCACAAACTTTTTTATCTCCTTTTTTTTTTTAAAAAAAAAAAATATTTTTAACAAAACGCTCATGTGAACAATAAATATTTAAGTTTTAGAATTAAAAAAGGGCATTGGGTTTAGTGGATGGCCTCAGTCTAGTTAGGATCAGCAGTTTTTTCCCCTCTAGGGAGTAATTAAGGGAAAGCTCCCACCACAATGCTAAACTGTGATAATGACAGAATTTAGAATCATTTCCATACCACATGCTGCACTGCAGCTCATTTCCATATGCTCTGCCTCCAACCAAGGTGTCAAGCTTATAAAGTCTCCTGGGCAAAAGGATGACCCAAGTCCCGGTGCCTGGAAGGAGGCTCCAGGGAAAGACACATGTTGTCACGTTATATGCAATAAGGTCTCCACTTCCTGAAGTTGGCAGGAGGGAAGTAAGAAGGCTCTGGAGATTTTGACTATATTTGTCTCTGCAGCACCATTAGCACCTGAGCTGTAGGATATTTTGTCAGTGATTCACCTGTGCTATAAATTACTTGTTAATACTGGACATTCTGTACGTGCCTACTGCACTCACCCTAAAGCTAGATAATGATGAAGCGCCTGCAAGAAATCTTCACGGTCCTCACTTTCTCCCAGAGGACTGGGCAAGGATCCTGGATCACCCGGACTATCCAGTTACTGCAATCCCATATGGAGAAAAAATAGCAGTATAGCAACAATACCTAACGGGTCCCTGTTAACTTGGGTGAAGCATTGTCCTGACAGCTACGTTGACTCCAATTCCAGCTCTGACTTTTCCAGTAGAAATGAAAAGACCCTTAGGGGAAGGTCATTTGTCAGAGATCCCATCTGGGCTGGGAAATAAAGCTACTGACAGGACAAGGGGTAGCACTGAGAGCAGCCTCTACATAAAATTTAGATCTGAGAATGATACAGCTAGAGAAATATCCTGAAAAAAATAAAAATAAAAAAAATCACACTCAGCTTCTTAGTAGCAGCAAACAAGACAGATTTGGATAATAACTCGTTCAGGTTTTTTGTCTCTCACTGTGATCACCTCCAAATTCACTGAAATTGGACCTAACCATCTAAGGTGGTAAATGAATCAGTATTTATGACACACAGAACTGGTGATCACACCTGAGGGGTCTCTCTAAAGGAGGTAACTCAATGAGGGGAGGGAAGGAGGTTGACAAGAGAAATGGGAATCTGAAACATGATTAGCCTGATAAGTGGAAGTAGCAATTAAGGGACACATCTTACAAGAGGAAAGAGTGGAGGGAACTGGGAGCAGGAACTTGGTGAAGGCAACGGGGAACACCACATGGGTCATCAGAAGAGAAATCTCCAGACTTGTAGGAGCAAGGTAAGATGAAGAAAGGTATTAAGCAGTGAAACCTGTCCACTGAAGAGCTGGAAATGGGTGCCCTGCATACAGCTGGGCACAGGAAGAAAAATGGACTCGGACAATCTGGAAGCACAGAGACAGTAGAGATAGAATCTGGAGGAAACGAGCAGAAGGCCAAGTGGCATGTTGCTCCTGGGCTTGGATGAGAAGCAAGAGCCCTGACACTCACCATCCTCAGTCATCAGCAGATCCTCCCCTCCACTAAAACTGCTTCACACCCCTCTCTGGGTACTTGTCTGCAGAGGGAACGAAGACGTGACACTGCGCCCCTTCGTTCTGGTACCAGGCTTTGGAGTGGTCAGCCTGAAGAGCCCATCTCTTGCCGGTTTCTCTCACTGTCAGCATGTTAAAAGATGAAAATGAGGGAAGAGGATTGATGTGCTGTTGTAAGGAGCTTAAAAGACACAACTTAAGTCAGAAGGACACTACTAAAATAGCACCACTGGGGTTAAAAAGTCAGTCCTCATGAATTAGGAAATCCTTATTTTTGGTAATTCCCAATTCTGAAAGTTGTTTTGATGTACAACCTTCAGTGTACCCTTATGGGAGCGTTACCTTTGCCTGGTGGCTGTGCGTCGCGTTCCTGTGACATCATACCCCGTGCTACCTTGCACCTGCTAGTGCTGGAAGAAATGTGGAAAAAGCCAAGAGCAAAATTTTGAGGAATAATGCTGATGTGCATTGTTGCTCTGTCTCAAAAGCAGAAAGTTTCAAACACACCTATTTTAAACTGCAAAATTTGACATTCAGTTAACGCAGACTCAGGATGTTTGCTTCCAGGACAAACCCAGAAAGACACCTGAACTTTTTCACCTTGGCGCAAACTTATGAGATTTCACCAGTTCTTTGAGCTTCCTCCATTTCATCTCAAAATCATTCATCTCTAAACACAGCAAAACCTGTCACAAAAGGCTTGAAAACTTATTTCCTTTGGGTTTTTGTTTGCTTAACGTGGTCCGTCAAGAAATCAATATCTATTCTCATATGCACACAAAGACAAGTCATCTTAAGCATGTATATGAATAAAAGGCAAGCGATAGATTTTATGCAACTGGGACGCTGCATAATCTAAGTTTCTAAACCCCTTTAAAGACCTTTATACAACTAATTAAAAAGACAGAAGAAGTTCTATCTCAATTAGGATCGAGCTTGCTTATGTAATGGTTTTGTGCAAAGAAGGTACGTTTTAAGCTGCGTGTGCAACCCATATATCAGAACGGAGACAAAACGTTGTGGGCGCAACGCTTCAGGAAAGGCCTGACAAACTGGTTGGCAATTTTTTCCAAAGCCTCTCTTCTTTCAGAGATCCAGGAGGATTGATTAAAATTCCCAGTAGCATTCCTAAGGTATCTCACCGATGACAAGGATCCTGCTGATAAAGTATCACAACAGCATGTGAGTTGTTGCTACTGCAGATCAAATCTCATCTACTAGAGACCAAATTTCAACAACTACCTTTCAAATACTTAAAATCAGCAATACAGCAAGACTACCGAAAAAAAAAAAAAAAGTAAAGATGTTGTAATCTTCCTCCAAAACTGAGCACTTTCAGGAGCGTAAAGGTTACATTTATTGAGTGTATTTTTCCATGCTATTATTCACCAAGACCTACCCTACTTAGTAGAAATGATCCATTTGTATCTTCTTTATAAATTTTGCATTGAAGGCCAAGTTCATGCACATTATAATAACTAATATCTTCCTTCTACTCCTGGATGAGAGACCCCATAATTATATCATTAGCACCCTGAGCACAGTTCCATTTTTCTCCAAGAGCAGTGCTGCACAGGAAAGAGCAAAATCTGGCTTTACATCAAGAAGCTCAGAGGGTCTCCGGTCAAAAATTACTTCTTACTCCACACACGTGAGGTAGGTCAAGATTACAGACAGCTGACGTGAGCTACATCAGCGTTAGGTTCAATGATTTCCTGCCAACAGAGTAGACAAAATGACAGGAAGGAACGGTGAGAATTTCTGTCAATAGACTGTATCGGCTTAACAGGATTTAGATGTTCTACACACATAAATTACACCCACCAATTCACGGGGTGTGTTACCAGTCAACAATTGCATGAATATTCCCAACCTTGCAGAAGTTTCTGCATGTCTTGCAACATCAAATCTGAAGCTCAGGAAAGGGGTTGAGAACAAATGAAGCAAATGAAAAATGATTTTTCTCTGAGGGACCAGGAAAAAATAATAATAAAAAAAAAAATCAACGGCTTCATTTTGATCTTAACACACAAGGATGACCTCTGTGACTCAAAACAAGGAAAAAGTTTGCCCGAACTGGAGAACCAAGAAGTGCTGAGTTTTGCACAAGTTATACAAATTAGCCTCCTTTCTGTGCTCTGTTCCTTGATAACAAATCGTGATCTGGGGACAGCTTCTGCACAGGATCAGTGGTTTTGACTGTGAATTACTTTGGTGACCTACAGGTCAGTAAAACCCCTTTGTTCTCTCCTAAGAACATTCTGTGGAGTCATTCTGCACATTTTTAGCAAGAGGTAAATAAATCCTATAATTCACCCCATTTTTCGACCACAAAGTGTCGTTGAGCAGGATAAAAGGTATCAGACTGGCATTTGCTGTCATGCCCGGATGCAGCCAACCTCTGAAGCGCCACGCGCCTGAACCAGCTGCCCGCAGTGGCAGCTCACTGTGGTGTATCACAATTCTCGATCCAGATGGGGACAGAGGGCTACAGACAGAAGTGAGAGAGAGGGCCACTTACGCATCACTGGTGGAAAGCGGTCGGTTCCTTCTGAATTCCCAGTAGCCTCATCATTTTGCTAGAAAGCAGTGGATCAGAGGGCTGGAGCACCTCTGCTATGAGGACAGGCTGAGGGAGTTGGGGCTGTTCAGCCTGGAGAAAAGAAGGCTCCAGGGAGACCTTACAGCAGCCTCCAGGATCTGAAGGGGCTACAGGAAAACTGGAGAGGGACTTTTGATAAGGGCCTCTGGGGACAGGACAAAGGGCAGTGGTTTGAACTAGAGCAGGGCAGGTTCTGATTGGACATGAGGAAGAAGTTCTTTTCTAGGAGGGTGGTGAGACACTGGAAGGGATTGTCCAGGGAAACTGCAGAGCCTCATCCCTGGAAGTGTTGAAGCCCAGGCTGGAGGAGGCTCTGAGCAACCTGCTCTAGTGGGAGGTGTCCCTGCCAACAGCAGAGGTATTGGAACTGGATGATGTTGAAGGTCCCTTCCAACTCAAGCCAGTCTATCACTCTGTGATTCTGTTTCCAGAGTTTCGGTCCCTTCTGTTTTTTCGCTCAGAAGAAAGGGAAGGTTATGCCAAATTTCTTGTCGATTAGCAGAGAAAGCTAATCCATGGGAAAAGGCCTCAGTAATCCATGGCTTGAACAGGGCTAGAAGTATTTTCCTCACCCAGGGCGAGTCTCAGAGCCTGAGTGAACATTTATGTTTGGCAAATCCTTCATTTAGCGATGACAACATTAAAGCATGTCCTTTAGATTATTACTATTCCCCTGCCTTTCTGGTGTCTCCTTGCCAGTAACTAATTTTTTAAAAAAATAATAATAATAAAAAAATATATATCAAAGCCACCAACACATTTTCACACAAAATTTTCCAAGAGTCTCGACTCTGAATGAAGGTCATTTTTCACGTTTGCAAGTTTCAAAGAGAACGTGTGATCTGTACAGCTCTTTTATACCAGAACAACTTACACTCACTGAAGTCTAGGTCACCTAATATCCTTCTGTTGAAACCACAGGTGCCTTTTGGGTACAAACACAGCAGTCAAACCAGAAGCTTATGGCTTGAACTTTGCTGCTGCCAGTGCCAGGTGATGTTCTCTAGCCTCTGTCCTGCTGAAATTTAGTCTCCTAACCCCTTAAATCCTCAAAACTATCAGTAATAACCCGACATTTCCCTTGAAAGGCCTATTTTAATTGAACTAATAATCAGCTGAAGTGAAGCTGCAAAGCTCTTAAATAAGACAAAAGGCAAACAGCTCTAAGGGGTCTGCAAGATCACGGACCATTTCAGCAGACTTTAGAATCTAAGGATATTGAGAGAAGCCGCTTTCAAACCGCAGTTTGCAATTCTGCTGTTTAAAACCCGTGGTCATTCCTTTTCACTTCTGGTATTTAGGAAATACAAACAAAACCCAGCACAGCCAACGCGGGTGACAAGCCTACCCCATTTTTTAAGCATTATGCAAAGCTTTCTATGATAAGGCCACCCACTCACCAGCTGCAGCTGAAGAAACCATGTGCTAGCAGGGTACAAATAGACACTGAGATACAATCAAATGATATGTAAATACACCAAAATCTTAAACCAAAAAAGTTGTGTCAGTTTTAAAATAAAGTTAGGACGGGGAATTATTTCTTACTGGGATAGTAGAGCGCTGCGAGCCGTGCTCTTACCCACGCAGAGATATTGTCCTTAAAAACACAAAGCTGTTTGTCAGCAGCTGAAGCTTCCTAGTGTTAGGAACTAGTGTTTGGTATGTCAGTGGTATCCTGACGACGGAGCCATCGGAGACGCTGGGCAGTGGCAGGAATACTGATTCTGGCACAACTGCATATGGAAAGGGAATAAGAAACGTAGCCCACCGAGAATTTTCATGGAAGCTTGATTCTGCTGGACCAACCTTTTCTTAATGATGTAGCCACAGGGGCTCATTAGGCATCTGCGAGCCGCGAGGATTTTCTATGTAACCCCAACACCAGGTAACAGTAAATTATAATATTTTCCTTTTTATCAGGGAGCTGGAGCTCATTCCAGCGGTCACTGAAGACACCAGCTGCCAACCTGTTCTTTCACCTCTGTTCTTGTGACCACAGTCGTGACTCTTTCTCAGCCAACTTTCCATGCAGCCTAAGTGCCGTTCATTACACCAACCCAAAATTCAGCATCATCACCGAGACCTGAGACCTGCAGATACTGACCATGGTTTCCAATATGGAACACATTCCACCTATTTTCTTGCAACTAACTGGTTGTAACTGTCATTGGTAGATTTAAGCTCAGCTGAGTAAGGTAATAACTAACAAAACAGTAACAATAATATGGTGCCATTTTACTGGCAATGCAACACAGACCATTTCCTAGTGGGACAGAATGGAAAAAGTATTCCGTATGGGAATTCTTCCCATTTTAGAAGGTATATCCCATGAAGAGATACACACCTGCTTTCAAATTTTGATCATCTTCTACCCTATGATTTTTGTCTTATCCTATCAAGCACACTGTCTGACAACAGGGAGGAACCTGAAGAGTTAATCGAACGGCTGGGTGATAAGGACTAATAAATCCCTGGATTTCCACCTGGTGAGTATATTTTAATAGGTAAGGGGAAGTCAGGAAAAGTCAGGCAGGGTGACTCATCAGTTCTAGCAATGTAAGAAAATTAGATTTTAAGTGGAAAAAGATGTTTCCTAGGAAACTGCATGATCTGCTTGTGGAACATCAAACAAGAGCAATTTCCTAACAACAGCCATGGCTAAATTGATCTACTGCACCTCAGACAGCTTTATCAGTAAGAGAGTGATTGAGTTCCTTTTATATTTTCTTAGTTATCATCATCAATTTGTCTATTATTTGACTCCTTCAGCTGTTACCTTTCTGACCTTCCCACAAGTAAAAGTATGATATTTGCCATTATCTAATTGGAAAGCATGTTTCCCTTTCCCTCATCATTTTTTTTTTTCTCCCCCCCTCTCTTTTTTTTTTTTTGCAGCAAGCTCCAGATTCCTCTATTGCTGCTGAGCCAGAAAGACAAGAGCAGGTCCCGTGGTACGCAGCAGGCGTAAGCCCAAGCGAGCGTCCTGTTTGAAACCCTCCACTTGGCAGCGATCAGAAGGGAACCACAACAGATACAACCTCTTGGGCTCCCTGCTCTAAGATGTTCCACCTCCAGTACATTCAGCCCACCTATCCAATTTACAGGGGATCAAAATCAATGCCTTCACAACAGGCTGTCTACATTTTCATTCCAATAAATGAAACCCCTTCCATTTCTGCTACTGCGTGCGACGCTTCACACCACGTGTGAAAGGCAGCAAGTATTTTAGATGCTAGGGAGGAGGACGTTGCTTTTCCTTGATCGCTTCCAACGTAGATTGTTCAATATGTGCAAGTCAGAGCTGATGGAATGCAGAGACCGCCTTCAGAACATGACTGTGGATTTCTGAGCACAAATCCGTGCACGTGCTGACGATTTGCAGTCAGCTGGGGAATTCCAGCAGCGGGCAGCATCTCGGTGCCGGTGCTGCACGCACGGCTTGCACGTGTCCTGGGATGCTGAGTAGCCAACGCACATCTGTTCAGCAAAGATGGTCCGAAAGCGTTTGGCTTCCTGAACGTGCCTCTGTACATACAATCTCCACGTGCACACTGAATTCCACGTATCATGAAGCAAGTGGATTTACTTTGGGTGCACACAGAGAGATATCCTATCCTAACGCCAAGGCGTTCCAATTCCTCCCAGACAAAATTTCCTGGCAGAAAAGTAAGATACGTTTGAAGAAATCCAAATGTCTGGTAGCTCTAATCCTGGCCACTCCTGAGCTATCACAATGGATAAAGAAGGCTGCCAAAATTAAGAGCCAAAACTTAAGCAGGTTGCCAAAAGTATTAGTGAATCTTTCAAGCACAGAGAGTTGCAAACGGGGTAGAAGACACACGAACAAATCCATTCACGCTTGCAAGCTTGTCTACCGTGCAACTTGTGAAGAAACCAAAAAGACAGACATTACAGGTCTCTTCCACAGCAGTGTCACTCTCACCAAAATCAAGTGAGGAGAGGATCCTTCTGCCTAATATAAGACCAGGTCACTGCGGGTTTATTACTACTACTGCTACTAATTTGGAGATTCAGACGCGGACAAAAATTGACATTCCAAATTCCGAACGTCTGTTCAAGCACTGAAATTTACTGCCTAAAATATACCAACGTGTTCTAGAAAACTTGGGTTCTACTTTGTCAGAATTCTGCAGCCGGTGGAATCTGTCCCTCAACACAAATTTCTCTTTAAACTTTCCAGAAATACCCACCGCTGACGACGCATCAGCAAGTCACCCATGGAAGAGAATCCCATGTGAAAGCTGGAGGAGGTGAGAGAAGAGACTCTGCCTTCTGGGTGTGTGGCTCCAGAGTACAATAAAAAGCTGGCGTGGGGAGAGCTTATCCCACTGCAACTGATCCTTGGGATTTGCAGCAATGATTCCACTGTCACCAAAGCAAAGTTGGAAAGTCTCTCTTTTTTCCAGCCTACTAAACAGAGCAAAATCCCCCAGGTGTTGGTGAACCCAATGGCAAACTGTTTAGAATCAAGAACGACATCCCCCCTGTCACCATTACCACTTCCAGAAACCTCACACAAAATCCTCTCAACAAAACTTCGATTCCTGCAGCGTATGCCCCAACCTGCAGCTTTAAAGTGAGACCAAAAAAAAAAAAAAAAAATCCTTCTTTTCCTTCCTCTTGCAGTTTACATTTTTGTTCTTAGCTTAAGACATATTTAGGATTAATGGTTTTATTTTAAAGGAGGAAAATTAAGTATTTTTAGCCCCTGTAAAACAAGATGATGTACGCTGCAATTGTCAAGTCCCTCTTAAATTGCATGTAGCACATTCTGGAGCTCATAAATATTTAAGATGACTAAATAATTATCCCAGGCTCCTCAACTTGCCTTTCTTTATTAGTTCCATGGGGAGCCGGGAAAGCATTTGTTCTTCTTCAGCCATACAGACAATTATTATATTGCAAAATACTCTTTTTCTGTTGTTGGTGCTGCAGCTACACGATTCTCTCCTATTGTGGTGTGATGGAATTAGCCTCTCACAGAGGATAGAAGAGCCCCCATTTCCTCACCAGATCAATCCAGCAAGCTTGGCAACTTCTCCAAAACATCTCCATCAAAGCAAACCCCATCTCACATAATTCCACCCTTCGCCTCTGGTTCCCAATAGGAGAGGGAAGGAAAAAAAAAAATAAAATACAATCTGAGCACCCTGAATGACAGAAGATTCCGAGTGTCAAGCAGAGAAGTATGTCTCTGCTCGGAGCAGCTCAGCGGGGAAACGGCAGGGGCTGAATGGATGCAGGTGTACCTATCTAAACCCATCACTGCAATGAATGGAATTTTTACAGTTGTTTTACAGCTTATTCTCCTCTCGGCCTCTTTTTAATGCAGCCACACGGTAGTGAGCAGATCCTCGGGAGCTAACAGCAGCCGAGGAGCCGGCGCGCTCCGGCAGGCAGCAGGCCACGGCCCAGCGCTCCGAGCGGTAGTATCCACCACCAACGCCAAGGGAAAGGAGCCGTCTCCCAGATGGCTTTGTCTCAAGGATGAAGCTTCTTGCTTCTGCAGCTGTCAAACCTGTCACCGTGGTTCAGTACCCGCTGCCAGTTGTGCTGTGTGTCCCCCCTCCAGCACCTCTTTCCAGTGCAGAGTACGAGCACAGAACACACCTCTGCTCAGCGTTGCCTATTTGAGTGATTTGGTCGCAGAATCAGTTTGGTCGGAAGGGACCTTTTAAGATCATCGAGTCCACCCGTTCCCACAGCACTGCCAGGGCACCACTAACCTCTGTCCCTCAGCACCACATCTCCACCCCTTGGAAACCCCTCCAGGGATCATGGGAACTCCAGCCCTGCCCTGGGCAGCCTGGGACAGGCCTGGACAACACTTGCGGGGAAGAAATGTTTCCTAATACCCAACCTAAACTTCCCCTGGTGCAACGTGAACCTGCGTCTCCAGGCTGAACAAGCCCAGCTCCCTCAGCTGCTCCTCACCAGACTCCTGCTCCAGACCCTTCCCCAGCTCCGTTGCCCTTCTCTGGCCATGCTCCAGCCCCTCAAGGTCCTTCTTGGATTAAGAGGTCCAAATCTGCCCCAGGATTCGAGGTATGGCCTCCCCAGTGCGCAGTCTGGGGGGACAATCCCTACCCTAGTCCTGCTGGCCATGTTATCTTGAGAATAACTCGCCTTAGAATGCTGCTGAAAAAGAGGATGCGTGGCGTCAAGTCAAAATAACCCAAGCAGACACTGTAAGTCATGTCCATGCTGAGCAGAAATCTACATTTACCTAGAGAAAGTGTCCAGTTTAGCTCAGACACGGCGCCTAGACGCTAAGGAAAATGAGATGTGGGAAGGGCTGCAAACTTTTCCAGCACTGTGCTCGCTGTGTTTGTATTTTGCAGACTCCCCTTTATTTTTAAATCCCAAATAATGAAAACAGTAACAAAGCTGGGACAAATCTACATGGGGGAGCGCTGAGAAGTTAGGAGTTTAAAGGCGTGAAATTAGCGTGCAGAAGCTCAAGCACGTTACACGTCTATGGGAACGCTCTCATTCAGAAGTAAATAGGCTTAAAGTTCACTGTGGCTTAATACTCCCTGGAAGATCATTATTTCCAGCGACTGGGGAAACCAACATGTAAATCAGCATATTTTAGGGTGCAGTTTGACAAGATTGCAAAGCCCATTTAAGTTTTACTGCTGCCACAAGCAGGTATGGGAGCGGGCAGCTCCCTCCCTTGCTCCCCAGTCACACTTTGCTTTGCCTCCTCCTTTTGCTCTGGCTCTTCCACTTCCCTGACCCCTCAGTGGGCCTGTTCAATTAGCTAATCCAGCAGAAAACTAACAAGCAAAAAAATGTGATTAGATGCAATAACCTGAAAGTAATTTTGCAGTCAACACGGGGAGTTTTATACCAGGTCCTTATTATAAACTTTTGCTACGGTAGGTTTATGAGCTACAAGCCTGCAGGGGAAAAAAAAAAAACAAACACAAACCAAAACCAACCCCCACATCTGCACCAGTAAAGCAATATCTGCAGAATGTTAAGATTTAGTGCAGGCTACGTCAGTCAGAGCTGACTAGTTGTAGCTGTGCTAGAAGACAGTCTGCTTCCCATTGCCTGGGTGAGAGCTCTGCAAGGAGGAGTCCGCCGACGCGGTTGTAATGGTGGGAGCAGCCAGAGACAAGCTTTTGCCACCCTGTCTCGCTGCTAATTCCTCAGGAGGAAAAGAAAAAAATTCAAAACAAAAAAAAAAAACCAAAACACACACACAAAAAAACCCCAAAACACACAAACAAAAAAACCCCCACACACAAAAAACTGACACATTCTATCCAAAAAGGTCTGGAATTGGGGAAAAAAACAAATTCAAAGGTGTACCTAAAATTAATCCAATAAAATCCAGTCCTTTTGCAGCTGTTGCTGAAAGGTGGGAGGAAAGCAGCAACAGTAACAAGGAAATCATTTGACAATGAATCAGGATTTAGAGTGACATTATTCAGACATAGTGTGATGAAAGGGAGTGTAATTACTGGTACAGCTGCCATATACGAGGGAAATATTTCATATTCTCCTCATCAATATTGCTGTCCCTGTGCTCAGATTAAAGAAGTGAGGCCAGATCAAGAGGCAAAGTTTGGGAGCGCAGTAGATAGCACCTAGAGGGAAGATTTTTGACGCCGTCTACTTTGGAAATGTCGAGCTTCTGCATCTTACCTTTTGTTCTGACCAGTTTAGCAAAGTCTGAAGCAACACGAGCCAAGATTAATCCAGGTAACCGCGAGACTGTCCATTTGAATCAAGCCAATCCGCTGCACAACAGCAGGAATACCGTTCTATACTAAATTATTATCTCTGCTTAAGAGGTAACAGCAGAAACCATTGGAAGGTGAGAGAGGATTACCTGAGGACAAGTGGTGAGGAGGATCACTCATTGCTTCCTTCTTGCTCTTTTACAGAGGCACTGCTGCTGCCCGCTCTTGGAGACAGGACGGTGGGCAAGAGGGGCACGGTGCTCGACTTGGCACAGCGGTTCTTACATTCTTCGCGTTGCAACTGGCTCCGTAGTCGAGCTAGGAAACAAAAGTGGTGGAAGTCTCTTTAGAACACGGGACAGAAGCATCTGAATAAGCTGAATCACTTCACACAGACACATGGCAAACACACAGTCCCTTGAGGACCATCTAGGCTGGCTTACTGCCTTCAGATCGCCAGTGACAAAACAAACCAAGCGCTGATGATGGCGATTTTGATCAAGTCATGCTATTTTGACTCTAAAAGGTACCTCCATACAGAACACTGCCTTGAAAGATGGCACCAGTTGTCACAGACGACACGAACTGAAGATTTGCTGCTGCCAGCTTCAAATTGCTTATGCTGCAGAGCACTTACTATTGGTAATAAAGGGCCAAACTTTAAAGCACGGATTATTTGTCAGCAGCTCTGTGTCAAGCTGCAAGAGCATTTCAGCTGCAGAAGCCCAGTTCTATTAATTACTTTTTATCAGGAAGTTTAGTCATGAAGTAGAGAGTACACACGGCATTTACAGATGACACCAAGCTGGAATGGTTTGAAAGGAAAAATTATCTAATGGCAGCAAGAGGGGAAAAAAAAAAAAGAAAATTTATAAAGACAAATGCAAAATATGGCGTTTTATTAAGGCTAAACTGAGTGCAAAAATGAGAAAACAGAGTAGGCAACTGCTCTGAAGAAAAGGATTTGAAGCAGTAGAGGATCACAGAGCATTGACTCATTTCTAGGATGATACATAAAGGCAGATATCGCTTGGAGATGTATCAACAGAAACACCCCGTTGCAAGATAAGGACGGTCGTTATTTATTCTGTTGGGTACTGCCGAGATCTCGGTTGCAATGAGAAGGCTGAAGCCAAATGAGAGAGGCGAGGGGAGCTACACGCGACAGACGGTCTGTGAAGGAAGGAAAGACAACTAAAGAGGATCCCAGGAGAAGAGAGGCCACGATGGAATGCAAAGGGTTGCTGTGGAGAGAAAGGTAACCAGCCATTCCTGGGTCTAGTGGGGAGAGAGGACAGCCAAAGATTAGCTACATTTATGAGCAGATAAGGGTTAGGTTAGCTACTGGGAAAAGCTTTTTAACTGCCAGGATTACAAAGGATTAAAAAAAAAAAAAAAAGATCCTCAGGGCTCTGGATTTTTACCCATAGGGATTTTGGGAATAGGTTTAAGAAACCTTTGCCGGAGTGGTGTCAATTCTAAACACGCTTGGTATTTCCAGAACTTAAACTGGGCTAGATAATCTCATTAAGTCTCACATGGCTAGAAACCTCCAAATACCATCTTTTCCCTGCTGAGGATGACGGCAATGGCTGTATTTAGACACTTGGGATTTTTAAGTAGAAAATGAACTAATAAAGCAAGTTTCAAATACACATAGAAAAAATGTCACTCATTCACAAGAACAACTTCAAATAAGACGCTGAGAAATAAACATAAATCTGAAGCACGTTATTTATGACAACCTAATTTGGTCTCCCGTGGATGATGCGATGTCTGAGTCATCTGAGTGGGCTCGGGGAGTAATTTTAGGTAAACTCACAGCAATTTATTTGGGAAAATAATGTTCATCAATACAATATTTACAGCTGGGTGAAAAGAGAGACGGCATCTTGCTCTTTCATTTCTGATACTGGATGTCTATGCAAGCAGAAATGAACTTTAAATACCAAGTAGATAAAAATATTTGGTATTAGCAACGGCATAAGAAAAGTCAAAGCTTGGCAGTGGCTGAGGAAACAGGCCACAGTCAGAGGTTCCTTTCTTTACCAGGAGTCAAGGCAATTCTGTTCAAGCAAATATCAAATTCCCTTTCCAAAATTCAAACTTAGCCAGACAATGGAAAGTGAAAGAATCCACTCAAAACTGGTCATAAAACAAGGTATCATTCTTAGCTTGCCTTCCCTCCCCTTCAGGAGGGTCTGCCTCCATGTAGGACTGTTTTTCAATAACAGAAGGTTAGAAAAAAAAAAATAAATCATTCAACCCACATTAAACTCGGCCCCAGTTACACATCTCATTTTTCCAGGAGCCCCAGAACGTGGTCGTAATGCAAACTGAAAATGGTGGTTTCAGAGCATTGAAGCCAAGTTGTTTAAATAAACCCATATATTGTTTTCCTCTAATGCAAATCTTTGTTTCACCCAGTGCTAATGACTAAGAAAGCAGACAGACAGATACAGGGAGGGGGAAATGCTCATTACTGCAGCCTCTATACTAATTACCAGAGAGCTTCAGCTATGTCTGAAGCAAATGGAGAAATGTCAATCCGTTCTCGAGAAGACTGAAGTAATGTTCTTTAAAAAAAAAACACCCCAAAACCAACATAATCATCTCTTCAGCACATTACATGAGTAATCTGAAGTCAGTAATGACACTCAGGTGAGCAAAGTATTTCTCTCCCAGGATTTAGATCTCCATCTGTAAACAAAAAAAAAAAAAGCTCCCCAAAAGAAAAACAACAACAAAACCCAGTGCATTCTTCTGTCTTCCTGTCAAAGAGCTGCCTCAGTGACAGCCTGCATGGTTTTGAGGTTGTCCCGAGACATTCCAAGAGAATCATTTAAATGAAGAAGGGTTAGAAATGTGCATAATCAAAAATAACCATGAGCTGTGTATTTGTTTAGAACTATGTCCCTCTTGTGGAGGTGTCTGGGGAATACAGACACGGATCAAAGGCAAAAAAAAGCTGCCTTTTAACCACCACGTAAAGGCTAGTTCCTAGCACACAGAAATCCCTCTGCAACTTCATAGCAAATGGTGTGGTGGGACATTCGAGCTCGATTCTACTTTCAAAGACACGCTGAGGTCTCAAAATTGGGGTTTGTTTTAGCCTGGAAAGAAATCACGCTTCTTAAAATAAAAATAATAACAATTAAAAATAATAAAGGACAAGGTAGCCTCGCATCAGGGATTCTGCCAGTCAGAAACAACACCCTTTGAGACCAGGTCCCCAACAGAATCACTTCCCTCTTGCAAAATTTGGGTCGAATCACCGGGGTTTAACCATTAACCCTGCGCTAACCGCTTCGGCTCTATTGCTAGTTTCAAAAATACCATCGTATCCTCCAACTCCAGTTGTTCCTGGATGACACCAGGCAGCTCAGAGTGCCGTGTTGAATTTCCCTACAGCTCGTTACACACCAAATCGAAAACAAGTCGAGCCCACGTGACTAGAATACACGCGAGACACGCTCACGAGGCTAGGAAAAGGGAAAAAGCCAACCTACCCTTTAAACACACCAATCCCCTACCCACAGAAAAACTCTTCTTCAGAGAGAGAATGTGTTAAGGGGGAGAAAGAGCAGCAGATTTCTCCACCGCCACCTCGATGCGCCCTCAGGAAAATCTTCCTCGCACATCGTCGCCCATCACCCGGTACCAAATTCTGTTCCTGTCCACAGCAGAGGGGGAAGTCTGGCTTTGTATAAAAAGTTTAAACAACCTGATTTACCCAGCTGTATATTACACGAAGCCAGATAATAGCCCAGATTTCCATTACCTACTAGTAGGGAACGTAGCTCGTGTTGCTACCTTAGCTACAGCACTTGAAAACAGGAGCAAAATTATATTCTGCATCTACAGACGCTTAGGTTTTATAATTATTACACTTATTTTTTAAAATTGGATGCTGCCACATAAGCAAGAGCACTCTTACCTTGATCACGGTTGTTACAAGACTCATTTTGCACTTTTGGAACGATTTCTCCCAAACAAATATAGGTTATCGGACCGATTCCCTGCTAACATGTTCAGTTTGAAAGGGCATGGTGGTATTTGTGCCTCCAGAAGTAGCAGATTAGAAAAACTCACACATATTTGGTGCATGGTTAAGTATTTCTTGAATGAAAAGGGGTAAGAATAACAAATGTTGTAACTCTAGTTATCTATTGCAAATAATGCCACTATATATAGCACAAAAATATCAACAGGATTTTTGCGGACTTTCTACTCTGTTTTTCTTCTTGTAGGCTTCATTCTGCATCGTACCTATCAGATGTTGATGGTGTTGAGGGTGTCCCTGCCAAAGGCAGGGGGATTGAAACCAGATGGTCTTTAAGGTCCCTTCCAACTCAAGGCATTTTCTGATTCTCTGGTCTCCGCCCAGGGCTGCCTGGAGCCCAGGACACTACAGGGTCAGAACGTGCAGGGTGAGATTGCCAAATGCACAACAGCGAAAAGTCTCCGACCGGTCACACTGCATCTCTCACGCACCTTCTTTCTGCACAACCAGCTATTTTACCTCATAACTGTTAAAAAAACCACCAAAACAAAAAACCTGCAGAGCTGGATACTGTTTTCCTGGTCTAACCCAGAATGCCTTGCTCTTTTATTTTTTTTTTTTTATGGTTAAAAAAATATGGGTTGAATGAAACTGCTGAAACCAGATGTATATACGACAGAAAACCCTGCTCTGAATACTTACCAGTAGCTCAGCATTAAAGCAGAAAGTACAGCAGGGTGAAGCTCCACAAGGGCCCGGTCTTGGTTCCACGCCACTGAAGATGATCATTACTCAAACTTCCACGACGCAGTAAGAACACAGAAGTGACATCCGTGTAGAGGAGACTGCAGCCTGCCTGAAGCATGGCTGCTGTTCAAAACGAGGGGCAAGCTAGGTAAGCTATTTAAAAACCCTAGATACTAATCAATAAAGATAATTGTTTATAAAAATAATCAAACTGTGCAAACAGAAGAAAGGAAAAGTGGTTTAGTAACTTTTGCAGAAGGGATGGGGAGGATGTCAATGATTCTGGATTACAGACTGGCATAAGGCAAGGCTGTTGTGCTTTTAAGGAAAAGCCAAACACTATCTCGAGATGCATAAATAAGAATATTGTTGGCAAGTTAGACACAGTAATCATCTCACTTATTGTGAGGCTGGTAAGATCTCAGCTGAGTTATTACACGTTCCGGTTGGACAAAGTCCAGAAGAGATCGATGAGAAAATGAGAGCTCTGCAAAATATGATCTCTACGGAAAAAGGGAAGGAATAGGAGTTACTTAATCTAGACAAGAAAAGGCCAAAGAGAGACATAATATAATAAGCACCGTGGAAAGGAATGAGAATAAATTTGTTTCCCTGTCTTAATTGCATAGAGGGTAAGTGAAGAATTTAAATTACAGTGAAAAGGGGAAAATAAAAAAAGATTGTAGCATTTTGGATGGTTACATATTGCAGAGCCTACCTAAGACTCTACAGAAACTCTAGCTGGAGAGATTTCAGTCTTGAAAAAGATTAGATAAAATCATTCCTGAATGATGTTTAAGTTGTTTAGGGACAAAGAGATGGATCAGATGACATCTCAAGGTTCTTTCAGTCCTTTGATTCCTTCCATTATTGTTGCTGCTTTTTGAAATTGAAAGCAGTTCACAACTGGCAATTTCATGCACCGCAGTTACAAGTAGGGCTAAAAATTGCAGTGGATAAGCAGCAGGTTTTTCAGCACTTGTTTCATACACAGATAGGACAATAGTGCCTGTTGAACTCCTGGCTCCTTCAAGGCCATCTCTTTACACCTGCATCGGCTCATCCGATCTTCCCAGAAAGAGCCGTTCCGACGGTGCCGTGTACGCACCACCAGCATCTATTTACTTCCTCAGAATTCCCAGTTAATTGACATCAGTTGCACATCACTTGTATTTCGGTTTGCCCTTGAAGCGTTCTGTTCTCCTCAAACACAGCCTTTGTTCTTCAGCTGATCACACCAGAGCTGCCTCATCATCCAGGCGTGTTCCATCCAGCACACGCGACCCGCCCCAACAAATTAATAACGGCAAAGTTTTACATCCTAGCAGAGTTGAAAGGCATCATCTTCTTGTAAGTCATGACTAAACATAAAAAAAAAGAGTGACTTTTCTGCCCCTAGGAAATTCTCAACTTGAAATATCAACATTTATTTACAGAATTTTATTTTTTTTTTTTTGCCTTCAGATCGCATGTGAACATTCTGCAGATTTTGTAATGAAGTCAGCCTAGGAAAGTATAGGTTTCCTTCCTATACAATAGAGAAGTACAGAAGACACTTAGTACAGAAGTACTTAACTGGACACTCAGTACAGAAGTACAGAAGTATTTAGTAGAGACTTAGTACAGAAGCATTTAACAGACACTTAGTACAAAGATGCTTTCTCAGGCAAGATTGCCATTCCTATGATTGACACCAGACCTATTCTTTTTGATGTGACATGACATGAATTACCACATCGGAGACCTAGTCACCTCCTGGCAACATAAACACCTGGATTACCAGATGTATTGTGTTTGGAGCACAGAAAGGGGTACAGAAAAAGAAGGCACTGGAGTTTTCCAGTGAACTTGAAGAGAAGGGAGGGAGTTCTCTGGTGTGTGACACCCAGTTACAACATAGATCACGGTTAAAACTTGTTACTCGCAGCTGGAGCAATTTATATGAAATGTTTTATTAGCAGCACATGCTTAAAAATGCATTTTGAATTTGAGAAGCTGGAGCAGCCTATGGGCATCTTCCTCTCAATCGGTGACGAACAATTCACCCCATACTTAGGACTGTTTTCAGTTCACCAGGTTGGTTGTTGGCAGATTGTGACTCCCCTCCAGTGATTTGCAGGTGGCTGTGGGCAACGGGGTGTGCGGAAGACAACATGACGCCGATGCTGAACAACGGCTGATCCCACTGGTAGACGTTTAAGGCGTTAAGGAGGGGCCTGAACAAATGCAGCATAAAGTTGCCTTCAAGAGTATGTAAAATAAACTAGTTCCATATTCACTCTCACACCCGGGCGCTGAGCAATGGTGCAAAATCTGGTGTCGCTGCATTTTTTAGAATGACAGTAGGAGGCCTACAGTCTGTCATGACTAATTCTGACAATCACAGCCTACCCTTGGTTGTCATAGAAGTTAATGACGGATCGTTAGAAACCACTTCAGCCTCAGGCAAAGCCCTGGGAAGTTAACTACTAGGACAATCTCTAATAAGCAGCAAAACCCAGTTTATTGGCTATTTTGGGGGCAAAATTTACTTCTGCTAATCAAGAGAAACTTTACTAAACCATCGCTCCGTTTCAAAATCGGACTCGGGCAGTAGCACAGGGACCAGATTAGAGATCAGTGCGTTTCCACCCCACACATAATTATGACAGGTAGCTAGGACACAGCAGACATGTTACAGCTCATATTTATCATTATTTTGAATTTATTTTCATCGCTAGAAATAGCAGCTGACTTTGTCAGCAGATTTTGGTGAAGGTCATATGCAAATATCACTTCATCTCTCTACACTAGGATTTCATACTGCAAACCAGCTCTGCACTAATGATACTTAATATTGTTATCTCTTACTGAAGACAATAACTCTGCCTCTAATCATTAAGCTGAGTAGTCTGGTTTAAATCGTGATGGTCCTGTCTGACTCCGAGATGTCAGTCACTTACAACAGCAAAAATTCAATTCTCATTTTTTTAGTTTGCCTAAACTATGAAATTCATAGAATCACAGACTGGTTTGAGTGTGAAGGGACCTTTCAAAGCCATCTCATCCAACCTGCAGGGAGCAGGGAGATCTGCAACTAGAGCAGGCTGCTCAGAGCCCCATCCAACCTCCCCTGCAATAGTTCCAGTGGGAAAAGATGCACTGAGGAGGCTGGGATCCATCAGAATTGACCATGAGGGAAAATTGGTCAACACATCCAATAGGATTCTCCAGACACAATGACAAGCTTAGCAGAAGATCAATAAATCTGACTGCATTTGAAAGGATGGTTTGTGAAAATTAATTTCAAGACACCCATTAAAGCTTTTCACTTTTTTCTCTGGGAGAAAAGATGTTTCTCACAAAACCAACAGTGCTTTGAAAAATAAAGGAGACAAGAGTCCACAAAAACAAATAGCCCTCCCAACAAGCTGCTGTCTGTTTTCTTGCAAATACTTGATTTCATAGCTGATTCCCTTCCAAAAAAAAAAAAAGTACAGATGTAGGTATAATTTCGAGCCTGTTGTTTAATGTGCAAGAATAGTAGGAGTTTCTAATGTGTCTGTTGGGAAAGCTCAAAATAGAATTAAAATATGGCTACAAATGAAAAGCTGCTGTTTCTCAGTGCCGAAGTTCAGGGTAACTAAGAAATTAACTTCTGTCAAGCTGATTTTCAAGAAATGATTTAAATATTTTCTTTATTTAATCCAAGTCCTCCCTCACTAAGGCCAATGTATGACATGAATGTCCTGGTATAGACTGTAGAATCTATTAAGAATCAGTTTGGCAGTCAGTTCTTACTACTGTTTAACTGGTATGTTAATCAATATTTTGCAATAAATACTTCATTGGACCAATAATGACATTGCCTTTTCCAACTCCCAGAACATCGAAGAGCAGACGACTAGTTCTGTAAGCATATTCATTATTCAGAGCATGGTGTGGCCATAAAAAACAGAAATAAATCCAGGACCAGACTGGAAATAGTAGTCTATAGGCATTTACTACTTGGGATATGCCAGATTTTGAGGACTAGCTAAAAGTTTCCCTTACTGGACAACGGCACATGTATTTCTATGTAAAGAAGGACTCAGATGAATATGAAATTTTCTTTTAAAAGTTGCTCAGGAAGCAAATACAGAGAGAGAAATAAGATGCAGAACTCCAGGACAGCTTTGTTCACTTAAAGGCATAAGTATATTCTGTAGCGTACTTCTATACACTATTTGAGCATCTCTGGATAGGTATATATACCTTTTAATACCTGTGTTATCTGTGTGTACATATGTAAGATAAAATATACATGGAACCCATCTAGGGAAGACATGAAAAATAAAAATCTCTAGTCTAGGAACTTGCTTTAAGCGTATTTCTTAGCAGGGCTGTTCTTCAGCATTCTATCTCCTTAGTAATCCCCTGTGGTTTACTTTTTTTTTTTTTTCCCCCTCCATTTCCTTCCTCTTCCAAAAATACCCTCCCATGTTACCAGCAGTTGCCAAAGGCCAACTGCGCTGAAAATAGAGGGTATTACTCTCCTAGGAAAAAGCGAGCGCTGTTTTATCTAACGTCGCTAAATTAGCCACGTTTTTCCAAACTGTTTGACAGATTTCATCCTCTGTACGTAAGGCTGGACTTCTCTCACAAAGTCTCCAATACAGTAAAAGTAGCAGCCAAGAGTAAGTTCAGGCCCCTTGTGGTTTTCTCCCATCCACCTTATGGTGGAGTCCAGGTGAATTTAATAGAAACAAAGTCCCAAGAAATTTACTCCACAAACAAGCTAAAAGTGGAGAGTAGTAACTGTCAACTGAAGAACAACTAGAAACAACTTTTTTGGTGGCTTTTTTAAAGTGCTTTAGCATTTCATAGAATTCTACGTTACATTTTACGATGCTTTTCTGTAACAATCTAACCACAAGAGCCAAAACCTGTATTTTTCTTTACAAAAAGAGAGGTTTCTCTGCCCTTCTGAGCTTGCACACTGAAGACTGAGACTGCTGCAGTTTACTTTTCAACTCAGAAACATATACTGAACCACCTATCTATGCCCACCCTATCTCTGACACTGAGGAGAAACCTTTTGACTAAACAAAACCTGGAGCACAGCCTTGACATTTGCTACGTAAATTGACAATAAATGCAGGTATGCTGGAGTTAAAATATCACTGAGATGTGGCTTTCAGAAGCATTTCCTAATACCAATTGATTTACTTCAATCATCTCCAGTTCCATTTCCATATCTGAAAACCTCTCTTCTAAAAGCTCTGGGAACTACACAGCAAAAGGCAGGCAGCCACAAGCTTCCTGCTTCCCTCTTAGAAAATGGGTTCCTCTCCAGGCCACACCTGTTGTACAGGGCAATCTTTTCCTTGAAAATACCTCCTGGATCCAGTGACAGACAGCAGGGCAGATACATTGAAATCATAGTAATCACAGACTGGTTTGGGTGGGAAGGGACCTTTCAAGGCCATTTAGCCCAACCGCCTCGGCAGGGAGCAGGGCCATCTGTAACCGGAGTAGGCTGCTCAGAGCCCCATCCAGCCAGCCCTGGGATGGTGCCAGGGATGGGGCAGCGACCACCTCTCGGGGCAACCTGGGCCAGGCTCTCACCACCCTCAGTGCCAACAATTCCTTCCTTCTCTCCAGTCTGAATCTCCTTCTTTTAGTTTCAAACCCCCCCCCCCTCCTTGTCCTGTCCCAACAGGCCCTCTTCAAAAGTCTGTCCCCATCTTTGACAGGCCCCTTGAAGGCCTGAAAGGCCGCAATAACATCTCCAATGGCAATCTCCACTTGTGAGCACATCTGCCACTTAAAATAAAAAAGAAACAATAAAAAGCACACTCCTGGCCCTAGAATCCCTTCAGTTCCAAATCCCTAATCCTCAGCACCACAGCCTCCCTTCATTTCACAGCTACCTGAATGCTCAGCTAAGCAATCAATAGGACTTCACAGATCAAACATCCGCTAAAGCTGCTGGTTTCTGACCTCAATGTTGGAAAAACAGAGCACCTCAAAAAAAAAAAACCACAACCACCCACAAACCAATACAAACCACCAAAACAAACCTCTGTTGCTTAGCACAACAAATCAAGTGGGTAGCGTTGCTGTTCTCTCCTGTAGCTGTGACAGAAAAGAGTGTTTTACAGAAATAACAGAAGGTCCCTTTGGTACCACTTCTCTATTTAATGTGGATCCAGAAGTCCCACACAAGCCAGCGGCAGCGCTGTGCAAAACACGAGCAGAATTGGTTCCAAAGAGTTTCGACCGAGGATAGGATTCAAGATGATATAAATGAATATATAACCCAGTATATCACAAGATCATCTACCAAGGCAGCAGCAGAGCCACTGGTTGGGAAGAGCAGCATTTATCAAGAGCGGCTTCGCTGAAGCAAAACTTGATGGGTTTTAATAGAAGATGGTCTCCATTAAAATTTCCTTGTGGGGCTCTTCAATACTGCAATGATCCAGGACAAAGAGTAAATATTCATCAATACATTTCCTCAGCTGATATCCCTGGACTTGACAGCTTTAAGTGTTACTCTTTAGCTCTTAGGGAGCTTTTCAGAGCTCTGAACAAAAGCAACTTTATAGCCACATCTGAAGCACATCTCTCGTTTGCTTCTTGAAGACCTCTCTGCAGGCTTCAGCAACCCTTCCTCAGGCTGATGGCTGGTAACAGCTCAAACTTCATACAATGGGGTGGCTGAAATATCAGTCAAGGTGGAAAAAGAAAATTATTAAAGAGACACTTTGAGTTCAGGACAAGATGTCAAAATTAAATTCTATTCACAACTTCCATCGTGCACAGGGAAGCTGCTGAATGCTCCCTGCTACTTGATTATACGTTACTTTAATGATCCCAAGTGATGAGGCGACTTCTTCAAACAAGTAAGAATGTCCATTTTCAACTGTGTTTTTCTGCACTAGATCATTCTCTGTGCTGCCTTTTTTTTTTTTTTTTTAATTGAAGAGGCAGGTTGTTAAAATTCTGGGAAAGTATTTAGGCTATACGAATCTTTAACAATGGTCAGTGATTAGCAAGGCTTTTTACATATTTAATGATGCAGTTCCTGATAATGATCAGTTGTTCACCATGCACACTGAATGTTGAAGTGATTACCTGCCTCTGATACTGTTTTCGTGGTGAATACAGAGAGGCCCACGCAGCGGATGGGCATGACAAAACTCAACAATCAGGCTTTTTTTTATCATTATTAGAAGGATGATACTGAGACAACTCGGACAATCACAGAGTAATTTTAGGTTGAAGGAGACACCTGGAGACATCCAGGTCAACCTTCTGCTGGAAGGAAGGCCAGCTTCAGTGTTAGACCAGGTTGCTCAGGTCACCGTCTAGTCAAGTTTTGTCAAAATTCCAAGTATGAAGATTTCACAGTCTCTCTGAGCCCTGCTCCAGCACTTAACTAGACTGAAGGTGGATTTTTGTTTTTTCTTTTAAGCTTATATCCAGTTACAGTCCCCCCCTACTGCAAACACGTAGTTGTTATGATTTGCCTGGGCTTGGATCACACGTTGCTGAGAAGAGTCTGGCTCCACTTTCTCCCCAGTCTAACTTCAGAGAGTTGTAGAGAGCAGTAAGACCTCCACCCTTGGCCTTCTCTCCTGGCTGAACAAGTTGAACTTGCTCAGCATTTCTTCACGTGTCCCAGCCCTAGTCACCTGGGTGATCCTCCACTGAACTTGCACCACTTCGGCAGCATCTGTCCTGTACTGGAGAGGGCTGGGAAGAATCAGAGAATTGACAGGGTTGGAAGGGACCTTAAAGATCATCGAGTTCCAACCCCTCTGCCATGGGCAGGGACATCTGCCACCAGCCCAGATTGTCACAGCCACATCCAACCTGGCCTTAAAAACTTCCAGGGACGAGGCTTCCATAACTAGACAGAGTTCTCCAGATACTGTTTTGTGAGTGGCAAAAAGGGAAACAATCCTTTTGATCAGCTCAGACCGGCACACAGTCAGCTTTCACCTCACCAAGGAGCGCTGCAGATCCCCATCCACCACAGGGACTCCACATGGAGTCCAAGGAACGGAAAAGGACTCTTCTGTCCTTTCCTCAACACTCCTTGCCAGCCAGCTGCTCCCCAGCCTGTGCTGCTGCAGGGGGTGATCCCATCCCACATGCAGGATTGTATTTTCCTTTGCTGAGCTTCACAAGGTTCCTGTTCACCTGCTTCTGCTGCCAGACAAGGTCCCTCTGAGCCTGTGCTTGCCACTCTCCCCACTTTGGGGTCACCTGTGAACTTGCTCTTGTAGCAACTCCATTGTCCATCAACCATTTACATGTTTCTTTCTGCAAAGATAATCTTGTCCTCCCACTAGTCAACTGCCTTCTGCAGTCCCTGTTTATCAGGAACAAAGCTGCAGAGTAGTGTTTCCTGCAGGGTAGAAGACCAAATTCAGCAAATGTGTGGGATCTTGGAACAGGACAGCCTCTCCCTGCACTGGAAATCTAAGAGTCGTGGCAATCTAGCTGAACTGATTGCTCTCTATTAAGCCTGATGAAAGCCTAACACACAAAATATCACCCATACCCTAAAATAAAAATGATAGTGCCAAGCGGCACAACGTCCATCAATGCTATTTCTGTGCTCAACGTATTCAGAAAAAAAAAAAAAAAAGAAAATGAAAATCAAATGGGTCCGTAGCTAATTTTGTAATGAGGAAGCAGTAAAATCCTTGGCCTATTATGTATTTAAATGAAATACAACAAGTACAGCTCTTTGCTACCTGCTTTCTCCGGCAGCCCTGAGAAGGGGAACATGATCATTTTCACCGGAGAGTCGGTACTTTGGGGAAAGCAGAATTACAAGTGTCATGTCCTGATAGATGACTTCTCTCCAGCTGAATGTTTTCCCTTAATGTTATAAGACTGGCACAGAAGCCCCTCGTACTTATTATAAGGCCTTGGAGAAAGCTCTGTTTTCATAGCCAGCTGTCTTACATGAATCACATCTGCCTGCCTTGCTGTAAATGCTGTCACCTATTCAAGGAGCCTCACTTAATCTATTTTTTTTTCCAGTCTTAAAAAATGTTACGCTTTTATAAAGACAAGATTTTTTATTTTAATCAAAAAGATTCATGCTGCAATAATGTCCTGTGTGAAGCAGTAATATCTGAAACACAGAATTCAAATATATTGAGGGTTGTCTCCTGCAGCTCCTACTAAAAGAGCTGACTGATTTTCTCTCCCTGACATCCAAGAACCTGCTCAACGGTCAGCAGCTAACCACATTTATTACGTGCCATCGAAAATCAAGTTGATAATTAAAACTGAAATTTTTCTACTGGTTTCAAACTAAGCAAATAAGGAAAGACGTTTCTTGGTGTATCGTTCTGAAGCAGAGAAAAATCCAAGTAAATCTCTTACTACGGAATCTTAAATCATACTAATTAGACACTCACCTGCTATAAGCTATGAAAATACAATTCGGGAAAGAACACAAGTCTCTTGCCAAAACTGGTGTGAGGAAAGACTCTTTCAGGAATACTGGGCACATAGGGAAATGATAAGGTTCATTAACTCAGAGAAAGGATTAGGCTTTCTTGGACAGTACAGATGTAGAAGGAATTTAATTATTTAAAAGGTTATAAAAAGAACTCAGTCTCTATTATATCCAATTTGCTTCCCTTTAAATTTGCCAGAAGGTATGACAAGGAAAAGCTACTGAAACTTATAGAAAGAAAGGTTCTAACCCATGAGGAAGAGACTATTCCTCACGTTCACAAGAAAAAGCACCAAGAACAACAGTGAAATAACGTGTTTGCATCTAGGGAAACGTTTCCTCCCAGAATCCTTCAAAAAGTAGAAATCTTGCCACTGTATTATCAATAGACAGGACAAACTATATGAGGCACAGAGTAAAATTAAAATTTACAGGAATCAGAAACTTCAAAATATATTCCATATGCACATATCCCAAACACCTCCTTGTTTTTAGTAACAACAATCTGTTGCAACTCTTAAGTGCGAATTCAGCATCCTATCCTCAGATAACTTCTGAATTTCTTACAGGAAATCGTGTCCAGACTTTCATAGGGCTGTCTCCATTCCTATTTCTGATATCCATTCAACTCCACTTCTTTAAGTCACCACGGAAAGCAGAATTTACTGTGCTGCCTTTGTGGACTTTGAACTATTTCCTTCTTCCCCTCATCTTTTTCTAATCTCAGGTTTAATTATCTATTTGCTGTGTTTGTCTTCACTGCAACAGCTCCATCTGTCTCCACATCACATCTGTCCTCTACTTGCACAGCATCTGCTACAACGTCCCGTCCGCCACACCTCGCACAGTCCTGAGCGCAGGTACCACGTAGAGCTCCTGACACTTTCCAATTCCCTCTCTAAAGTCACTGCTCCTTTCCAAATCAGGATTCCTCATCCTGGATTCACAGAATCATTTTGATTGGAAGAGATCCTTCAGATCATCGAGTTCAACTGTTAATCCAGAGCTGCCAGGGCACCACTGAGCCCTGTCCCTCAGCACCACATGTCCATGGTTTAGGAAACCCCTTCAGGGATGGGGGAATAGTCCCCATTAGTTCCCTTCTATCCCCACATGACCACTTCTCCTCTTTACATTCTACCAGACAGTTACCACTAATTTAAGAGTCCACATCTCCAGAGAAACAATGAGATGAATCACCCTACGCATCTAATAAAAGTCACTTTGGAAAAATGAGACTTGAGCGCTCCGAAACGGTTTTAAGTGTGCCGGCTAATCACACTACTGCCAGCAGTGTAACACTTATCTTTCATAATTAGTAAGAGCTGTGGAGCATGGTGCTGAATAATGCACATTTCCTGAGCATCTTCTGTTTCAGTAAAAAGAAAGAAAGAAAAAAATCTAGCTGCTTTTCTAAGGAATTTATAGCCCTTGCTTCCATCACCGTTTGTTAAAAAAATGAAACGAGCGGATCTGTTTGAGCGAAGCGCTGGCGCGCGCAGAAGGCTAACCTCATCAACACCCAACGGCAGCACCGAAGAGACGGCGTTTCTAATATTCATACAGACACAGGAAACCAAATCCAAACTCCCAGGAGCTTTTATCGACTAATACAGCAAGCGTATTTTCAGCAAGTCCTTGTGTATGTGCTCATACATGAAGATGTGCCAATATGCACTTACATAAATCCTTCCTTAGTGAAGGGGGAGAGCGTTATAAAATTTTCCTTCGGTTTTTCTCTGCCAGCTGGCTGGGTGAGCTGAGGACAGCAGGGAACGTAGAAGGATTTTAATATTTGAGAGACCTGTCAGTTCGAGGATAAACTTTTCACTGCGGTATTCTGAGGACCAAAAATGAGCTTGGCCCTCACGTACCCGGCAGGCAGAGCAACAGCCTGATCCCTGGGCTCTCCGGTAGCTCCAGAGGCCCAGCGCGGCCCCAGTAGAGCCTGATTCTTAGCAGGGACTTGAAGAATCCTTCCCCACGCGTTTGTTTTCACGCACAGTCACAGGTAGTTCTAGATTCAAGAGGGAGAAGTTTGAGAAATCTGGGTTTAGAAGTTTAGCGCTATTCCTTCTAAAGTATAATTAGAGGAGGAGTGCCAGGAACAGAAGGTCCGATGCAGACCACGAAGAACACGCTTCAATTGCAAAGTGAGATCAGAGCACGGACAGAGGAGTAAGTTCAGACCGTTCAAGTTCCTAAAAGAACACCACCATGCCCTTCTGGGGCAGTGTCCCAAGCAAAGCAGCGCTGCTGGGAGGTGCCAACGTAGATGAAAATGTAGATACGCCCATTTCAGGACAAGTTTGGAATCTGGCAGATCACTGCACAGGTCCACCAGACTTTGCTGCTTCAGCTTGATCGATATCAGGCACTTCTGCACGATCCTCACTTACACAGTAGAGGCACCTTGAGCAAACACTGGTACGCAGGACACAGAATTAGAGCCAACCCTCTTAAACGAAGCGGAAGAGAAAGGCAGCACATGACTTGCAGAGAGCTGAGGTGACCGCTAGGTGTGGATTTCAAGGCTAACAGGATCCCAGCTGGTTAGTCCCAGGCTGTTTCTTATAAAGGCACCCACCCTAGGGAAGGGAGCTGGTGGCAGCAAGAGACAGACTTTGACTGGGAGTCAGAAGGTCAATGCTTTGGGTGAGATTGGCTGTCAAATGAGGTCAAGTTCTAGGCTGCTGGGTGAATTAATTTTGCGTTCTTCTAAAGGTCCTGCTCGCTCATTTAATCAGGTGGTTTTCAGTGGATCCTTCAGAGAGAAAATTCATATCCACCAGTAAAGAAAAGCGTTTGCAATTTTCATTAAAGATTTACTTGTGTTCCCTTGCGCTGGGCACAGTCACCAGTTCTGATTAAAAAGTCCTTTAGGGGCATGGCACGACAGAGTGTCAACAGACTCAGTGCACAAAAGGAGAGTATTACAGCTTCTAACCTTGCAGCAGAAAGCTGAAGGAAGGTCCTAACCCCAGATTATGCAATGCCTGTCTCCGAAAGATTACCGCTCTGAAATATCTGAAGCGGCTTTAGATCAGCACAAGAAGCAGTAGGGTTACAGCCACGGGGCACTCTGACTCGCTTAGTTAAGGTCTGCTTCTGGTATTTCAGATTGTTTTGAAGCAGCTCGGTATCCTCAGATGAAACTGAACTTTGTTTTGAAGGGTTTGGATTCAGAGCTTGCTCATGCAAATCCATTTAAAGCAGTTACTCCGACACGCTGTTCAGAAGGAGGCATCTTAAAAGCTGGCCTTTTTTAAGGCTGCGGAGTCTAAGTGTAGGCTACCAGGAACCTGGGGAGGTGTCTCCAAAACCAGCAGACATCTCAGAAACCAGGTCTCCACATTCTGGGTATGTGCCATAACCACGGAACCACGGTACCAGATAGTACAACTCCTCCTTTGGGAATACTTTTAGTAAGAAGTGGCTCAGTGCTGTCAGTATATTTTAGATCCTGTGCTGAGCCTATCTCCCGCATAAAGCACAGAGGAAGATTAATTTATAATTTGAGAAGCCATTCGCAGCTGATCCACAGTTACGGCACAGAAAGAGATGAAGTGACTCTTTCCAAGTCCCCAGTTCTACGACCAAGGAAAGGTAACTGACCCACTGGTTTCACATTTCCTGGATGAGATACTTTGTGGGTCTTGCTTCACAGTGCCCCACCTTTAGACTCAGGAAGTCTGAAACTCCCCTTCATCATTCTGTACAGGGTAGACAAACAGGTACCACCAGCAGTATCAGCCTAGCACTTAACAGAAATTCAGAATATATTGCTATTTCCAGAATATGTTGTCTCAGTGAGCACAATGAATGAGTAAAAAGAATGTATTATTCCCTTAGGTTACCTCAGATGTCTCAGTTGGCTGAAAATTTCCATTAAAATACAGGAACATGTTGTTGGCTTCTTGCTAGTGGACCCTGAGAAAAGAATGGGTGCACAGGCTTGGCCTCAGACAGCTACAGTGGGTTGTAAACATTTGTTATTTATTTAGCAAACATTTATTTGTTTATTTTCCCAGAGATTGTTCCTTCTGCTCAAGCTGCACAGGGAGTTCTGGAAGCCCTGGGATCGATACTGTCACACATCGAGAAAAACACATTCACTTCCTAGGTATTCACACCTACGAAAACGGACCCACAGTCGCACAAACACTTCTCAATGCTACACCAAGCATTTAGTTTTGAAAACCTTTTCTTATAAAATTAAAAGATCACAATTCAGCCAGTTAGAAAAAGGCACGGAGGGTTGCGGGGAGGGGGGGAAATCCTTTGGTACTGGTGGGCAACTGCTAATAAGACAAAGGATTAACGACAAAGGCATTTCATTGCTTATTCCCTTTACACAGGCACTTGTTACTTAGAGGAAATTAAAAGAAAAAAAATCTTACACACTGCAGAGCTGTTCAAGGTACCTGCGAACATCTAACATCAGACACACTGCTCCTATCCACGGTGGCAATACAAATCTCTCTCAAAAGTCAAAAGCAGGCTGCTGACAGAGAGCTGACGTCCCCTGCTTCCCTGAAAGGACTTTGAAAGATGAAATACATTTGTAGGGTTTGAAATGGGGTGGGATCTACAGCCGGCAGCTTTCACGTGACAGTGTATCTAGGCAGAGATAACACTGACACCCATTGTTCAGGAAACAGAGAAGAGCTGCAATAAACACATTTCCTTAAAATATACCTTTAAACCTATTTCCAAAAGCAGAGCGCTCCTATAAAGCCTCTACCGCTCTGGTTATTTTTATCTCCTTTCTGACTATCAGGCTCATTTGCAGGGTCTGCAGCCCCCAGAATGGAGGATTTTCCTGCCTTCTGGTTTCGTCTTCTGTAGTCTTGCAATCTAACCAAAGCAGAGACATTTTGTTTCACCAGCAGCGACGTGATTTGTGTTGCAGTAAGGGCCCCCTCAGGGTGAGTATTCAGACTCCCAAACCTCCTGAAGGCAGGCAGATCAAAATCGGGAATGGGAAGAGGGGAGGAAGTAAGGGGAGAGGAAGGAATTTTGTTCTAAGGCAGCGAGTTTAATTCCTTTCAATCAGTTTAAAAACAGAAACACCAAAGTCATTTTCGTAGTTATAAAACTGATATTAGAGAGAAAATTCCAGCTCAGAAAAATGAAATCCTGTAGAGAATTTAATTTCCTAGAGGAAAGGTTTTCATTCGGTACATTTCCAGTCGGTTCCGTCTCCTAGTGCTCTGCAGCATCACCTCCGTGCCCAGGAGATAGTTAAACACCAACTACCTGCCCATCAACGGTACAAAGAATCAGCCAGAATAATTTGAGGACAAAAAAAAAAAAAAAAAAAAAAAAGGGTATGTACTATCCTTTCATCTCTCCCCAGGGTTGCTAAACATTCTCAGATTTCTCCAGAAACTCTCAGCCCCATAGTCACAAAATTAAAACCTAAAAAAACAGGCTTCTAAGTCCCAAAGTCCAGTTTATTTTTTTTTCCAACAGTTCAGTCTTTGCTGCATGATTAACAGAAAAGTGATTTTTTTTTTCTTTGGAGTTCTTTGGGGTTTTTTTTGGGATGTCCTGTTAGCTTTTCAGAGAAGCTGTTAACATTTCCTAAATATGAAGCAGTCAGACTAAGGTCTCTGATGTGGAGAGTTTTTTGTTGTTGTTTGGTTAAGTTCTAATGCAGAAGACTTGAGGGTCTGGAACTCATTAGCCAGAGATGCCCTTCCCTTGGTTTCCGTTTGGCTGCGAGGTGGACTATTAAAACTTCTTCTTTCCCTTTCAATTTGAGTGGTTCTCTTCTGGGAGCAAGTTAAAGAACAATAAGGGTACACAAACCTTGAGAGCCAAGGTCTGCGATGGCAGATCTGGAGGAGAGAACCGAGCTTAAAATGTGCGCAAAATACAAAAGAAAGCAACTAGGCATCTCAGCTCCTCCTCCTCGATTGAACCCAGCTGCTAATCCCAACATCCCCTCCATCTGACCTGCAAACCTCCTCACCCAGCCCAGTTAGAGCAGTTGTCTCTGCAGCTCAACTCTTGGAGATCCATCCTGCAACACTGAAAATCCAGAGCTCAAGTTCATCTTCTGAAGGAAGGTATCAAGGAGATGGCAGTGAGTAAGCAGCAAAAAGGGTAAAAACTTGTACGATGTTCTAAATGCAGTAGATTTAAGCTAGATACAAAAAGCTAAAATAATAATGCAGCTATAAAATCAGGAGTAAACAAATAGAAAGCGTCCATACTAAGCCTTTCCCCCTAGTTGTGTGCAGCTTTTATGACCACTGAATGGCAGGGGTTGGAAGGGACCTCTAGAGATCACTGAGTCCAACCCCCCTGCCAGAGCAGGATCACCCAGGGCAGGACACACAGCAACAGATCCAGAGGGGGTTGGAAAGTCTCCAGAGAAGGAGACTCCACAACCTCTCTGGGCAGCCTGGGCCAGGCTCTTGTCACCCTCCCATCAAAAAAGTTTCTCCTTATGTTTATCTGGAACCTCCTGTGTTCCAGCTGCACCCGTTGCCCCTTGTCCTGCCATTGGGCATTCTTGAGAAGAGCCTGGCTCCGTCCTCCTGACACTCACCCTTCCCATATTTATAAACATTCCTGAGGTCACCCCTCAGTCTTCTCCTCCCCAAGCTAAAGAGACTCAGCTCCCTCAGCCTTTCTTCAGAAGAGAGATGTTCCACTCCCTTTCTGTAATTCCATGAATAGACGCAATGTTGTCATATGGACACGTATGAAAAATCCTCTTCGGCTGCCAACCATAAATCTGCTATTTTGCAATTTCCAGGTACTTCATTTCCTAACCCAGATAAGGCTTTTTCTTCCTGCTGCTTGCTTAACAATCCCACTGCCGCTGCCAGGCTGGGGGTAGGTTAGGGATGGCAGTTTAGCACACCTACGGAAAGAAAGCAGACTTACGTATAGCGCTCCTCGGAGCAGCCATATGTGACTCAATGTGTTGGAGTTTTAAATGCATGAAATATTGACATGCTTTGCTCTTCCAGCACCTGCTGCCGACTGAGCGACGTACAGCAGGGCCATAGGAGCTATCCTCTCAACAGTGAGTAATGTATGATGACAACTCCGTAGTCACCAGCCAAAGGAGGGAGCGAGGTGAGCAAGGGGACTAAGAAGGACAATTACTTCAGCCAGAAAAAATAAGTAGAGCAAGAAAAAGGAAGGAAAGAAATTCAAGCGTCCTTTTTCAGACCCTACGCCCAAAAGCTCTGTGCAATTCCCTTTTTGTGAGCTCTAAGAATTCAACTTGCAGAATTCACAGACCCATAGATGAGACCAGGGAGGGGAGGACGCTGGGCTCACCCATTCCCAGTAGCGCAGACCACAGGACTTGCCTCAATAAATTCCTGCCCCAATTCCTCATGGCATATTTTGCGATAAAGTTTAGCAACCTGTGCCGCTCCTATTTTTTTTTTTCTAGCTGATGATGGTTCTACTCCTTTAATTTATAGAGTAGCTGTTGATCCACTAAAGGAAGAGCTCATTAATAGCTGGAGCAATACAAACGCTGAGTATTGAAAATATACAAATAAACAAGAAGAGCTTATGCAGATACAGCATCTCTTTTCAGGTATTCTTTCCCCCTTTCGGGGTAGGGTAGATACCTTATCTCAATTTCAAACCAGGACACCTACCAAAGGCATTTATTCTTTTTAAAAATTATATATATTTACTGTGAATTATAAGGAATATATTCTTCACAAGGTTTTGAAAGTAACATTTGCTTTTCGTTCCCATGGCTCACACTTGATTGTACTGGCAGGAAGTCAAGACTCACAAAGCAGCCTCCTGTCTAATCAAAATTAATATACAGTAATAATTGGAAGGGCACTGGAACAAAACACTGAATGGTGCCAGCAAGAAGCAAATATCACACTGAGCGCAACGTGTACGGTTTAGAAAGGGCTGGGGAAAGCAGCTTTACTCTCTGCTGCAGAAGCAGCTTTCTTTGCTGAACAGGAGCAAGAGAAAGGGCTGCGATGTCTGTCCTTCCCCCCCCGATGGCTGACTCACACAAGAGGCAGCAAACACATCTGGGGGGCCCGGGGCAGCGAGAACACGCAAAATTCCGGGCACGTGTCCACGTGTGAAGGAGAGCTCCGAGGAATAAAGCCAGAGCCATTTCTGACTGCTTTAAAGATTGCTTTCAACTATTTTCTTGTTCAGGTGAAGCGTGCTGGAATGGCAGCTCCGGATACTCAGCAGCAATGGCTCTCCGGGAAGGGAGACGGTTCAGGTCTCAGGGTGGGCTCCTGGTGACCAAAGCCAGTAACACCACCAGGGTGCACCAGCCTCAATTTTGAGGGACTTCTACCTACAGCTAAACGAAGGACTAGCAACCTCCACTCAAAAATCAATAGATGGGAAGGAGCCTCCAAAGTTTCCAGCAGGTTACATCCTAAATAATGTAGAGCATTTTAGACTGATCAAACTTTCTAAGAAAGCTGATGAAAGTATCCTGACCCTTCTTCCTTTTCAAGGTTGTGTTTCCTGTCCAGATGCTAGAAGGGTAACACAATTTTGTCAGAAGTGAGGGAGACAAAGCAGCAGTAGGTGCTGCACAGATGGGACATGGGCAGCCCTCCATCAAAAATACAAAGTCAAGAGGGAGACTATAAATAAACATACCACTCTGCAAAGGTGCCAACGCTGCGGTGGTTTTTTTTCCAGCCAAGTCAAATAAGCCATTTAGAAGTTCTGGATGGAGACTTAACAGGTATTTTAGAAGTGGGAAGTTCCATGCCCTGTATCACCACAACAAACCTCCCAGAGTGACCAGCGAGAGACTGGCACCGAGCACAAGCCACGTGCAGTTGGGGGGCAGGACGGGAGATGGGAGGGAATTTGATGGCAACTAAATAAATATGACCATATTGATGAAGTACAGCTGTTGGTTTTCCTATCTATATTTCATTGCTAGTGCTAAAATATTCTTGGAAGTCTCTCCATAATTACATAATAATGAAAAAACCACCCCAAAACTATCACCTGATACAGCAGAAGCCGCCATGGCAGAATTTCACTGGGAAGCCAACACTGGGTCCACTTTTATTCCAAAACTCTTGCAAATCCTGATTAAAAGGAAACAATGCTTACGTAACCATGTGCCATATGAACCTACACACACTCGCTCTTCCCTCCCCTTCTCACTGATTTTTGAACCCCTGACCCTTTATTTTTAATAACGCGGTAATTGTCTCAAAGATATTGAGTTGCTCCACACTTTTGGAAAACAAGCAAGCAGAAAAACGAGCAGCATTATTATTGTCTTTGCCCAAGGAAAGACTGAAGAGTGAGCTCAACTTATTTGTCACTAGAGAATTAATACAAGAAAGATTCTGAGTCGCCTAGCCCCGGGAAAGCTAGAAGTTCACTTTCTGTTAGACTACAGAGACTCCAACTGCAATCCAAACACACACAAAAAAAAGAATATCTGTAAAAAATTACCCTTTGTTAGTTCCATTTCTCAGAGAAGGGGTTTATATGCAGGTAGCACGGCCCTTGAAGGAGCAAGGTCCTCGTAACTGTGGAGGAGTTATCAGCACACCCACCCCACTTCTACTCACACACCAAAACCCCTCAGCCAGACCATTTTCACCCAATAACTGCATACTGATCAGCTTAAAAAAACCCCAAACTGTCCCCTTCAGCTGCATGATACTCTCAAATACCAAAACCCAGTCAAAATATCTTTTTTATCTGAGTGAAAGCAGCAGCGTGTCCGGAGCAGCCAGTGAAGCCAAGAAGAAGCTGCTCTCTCTCAATATTATCCACAACAAAATTAACAGCTTATTTCAGTTATAATGAACCTTCTTCAATTACGGCTGCCTCATTTGTTTCCAAGGAGATATCACTATACAGATGATGCAGAGAGTGAGGGGAAAAAAAAAAACCAACAAACTGACACCAAACCTTTTTGACCTCATGTGAGACAAATCCAAAATTAAATGGGTTTTGTTTAGTTTAAATTTAAATGTCATTTTAATTTCAAGTCTATTCCTAGACCGATTTCAACACAATTTCTCAAACTTGGCCAAAATGTTTTCCACGGATTAATTTTGTTCTCTAAATCAAGATTTTGCAGTCCCTTAAAATAGTGGGGTTTGTATTACGGAATCTGGCTGCAATCTATGCTACGGAAGGGCTAGTTTAATAATATTATTATACTAATTAGTTTGTAACCTTTAGTTAATTGCTTTCAGTTCTCCATTAATTCAAGTTCTGATTATCTAACAGATGTTCCACTGCAATAGAAACGATTATTAGCCTGTATGTGTTCAAATGTTAAATGCAAACTCCGAGTCGGGCGGCATCTATTCGCAAACCCGGCTCCGCCAAAAACTGCATTTTCATTCTCCGTTCCACACTCAAGTCAACTTGGCAATGGCAAAACCTCCCCAGGACACCGCAGCTAATGCGGTTAATACGATCCCAGCTGGTATTTGGAGCACACGGCGACACCATGAGCTGTCAGAAAAAGCTTGCAAAGCGACCGAAAGCCACAAAAGGCGTCTCTCTGTTTTTGCAAGGGTTAATCGGGACCAAAGATCCACCAGGGCAGAGGAGTTTACTGGTGAGACTCCATCCCAGTCATCTCTGACGATCATTTTGTTAATTATGTGATCTAGTCAGAATGAAACAAAACAAACAAAAAAATACAACCACTACAACCCCACAACTTCCTGCAATAACTGCATCTCCTCTTGAAACTGTCTTCATTTAAGAATCAATAAATAAATGAGGGGTAGTAGAAGACGACGGGCAGGGAGTAATTACAGCAGCAACCAACAGGTTTAGGCATCGCCACTGCAACGCAAAACCTCCGCGCTCGGCTCCCAATTACCGTCCCAATTAAAACAATGTAAGCGAATACAACCGGACACGATGCGCTAATTAAATCGCTTGCGCGCTACGGTGTCCTCCAGCATATACGTTGGCATTGTTGATGAATAATTGGGGTTTAATAATATACTGACGGATTATTAAGACTTTTAGATGAGCCTCATTACGCTTAACGAGCAGCACGGCATGAGGGCCAGCGGTCAGCAAATGCAACGAAGGTGTGGCTGGGTTTGGGATGACGACACAGAATCACAGAATATTAGAGGCTGGAAGGGATCTCGTAAGATCATCGAGTCCAACCCCTTTGCCAGAGCAGGAACCTAGAGTAGGTCACGCAGGAACATGTCCAGGTGGGTTTTGAATGTCTCCAGAGAAAGAGACTCCACAACCTCTCTGGGCAGCCTGGTCCAGGCTCTGTCACCCTCACCATGAAAAAGTGTTTCCTTGTGTTTAAATGGAACCTCCTCTGCTCCAGTTTGCACCTCTTACCCCTTGTCCTGCCATTGGGTGCCACCGAGAAGAGCCTGGCTCTGTCCTCCTGACACTCGCCCTTT
>VWZK01017502.1:93972-191435 GCA_013396935.1 Baryphthengus martii | reverse complement strand
TCTCTAACAGCTCAGCCCCCAACCTGTACTGATCCAGGGGGTTGTTCTTCCCCAGATGCAGAACTTTACACTTGCCCTTCTCGAATTGCATTACGTTTCTCCCTGCCCAGCTCTCCAGTCTGTTGAGGTCCCGCTGGATGGCAGCACAGCCCTCCAGTGTGTTGGCCACTCCTCCCAGTTCTGTATCATCAGCGAACTTGCTGAGGGTCCCCTCCATCCCCTCATCCAGGTCATTGATGAAAATACTAAACAGTATTGGACCCCTGGGGGACACCACTAGTCACAGGTCTCCAGCTGGAGTCTGCTCCACTGACCACAACTCTCTGGGCTCTGTCCTTCAGCCAGCTCCAAACCCATCTCACCACACAATAATCCAACCCGCACTCCTTAAGTCTGTCTGCGAGGACGCCATATAGGCAGGAAACAGATCACAGGTCAAGGGCACCACATACTGGATAAAGTCTTTATACAACTAACAGAACACAGAGACTTGGGTCCATTTTCAAATTCTGTTCGTCGTTGCTGGATTTCAAAACATTTTCGTGATCATTTGAGAGTTGCACCTACAGCTGTCGAATAATCTGCCTGCCAATATCCATCTTGTCTAAATGGAGTATTTTTCCACAGGAAAGTGTGGATTCTGGAAACGTGCACACCCTCAACCAAAATATGTCTTCACACGAGAAGCATTTGGAAGCGAAAAAAAAAAAAAATGTAGTCCTCTGCAACAGCATGAATCATTTTGTTTCTGGCTTTGTAAGCCAGAGAAGTATTGTTGGTATTTAAGTATTTTCAGTTAAAACAAACTTTACTCCTTGTTAAAGCAAGTATAGGGAAAAAAAAAATATAATTTCAGGTTAGTTCAAGATTTCCTAGGAGAAAAAATGGTATTTTTCCCCCCATTTAATAATTTAACAACTCTTTCTGCTTTGAATTTCTCAGAGAAATATCCAATTTTTCTTCCAGACTGTTTCAATTAGCACTCAGGAGTTCCCCCAGCTCAACATAAGTCAACCTGAATGTCATAAGTCAGTCTTAAAAAATGCCTACTAGAACAAAAAGGAAACTTCAGGACACATTTATATCATCAGCGCCCGGAGATTAATTTTAAACAGGTATATTAAGTAGCGGTTGTCTTGTTCAGTTGTTTTTACAAAATACTCTTATATGAGGTTAAATAAAAGGTTTGAATGACATTATCAGTGCCAACTACAGCTCCAGCAAGGGCAGCATTTTGGATTTAACATTTTACTTCTTTACAAAACTTCCCAGAATACGGGATTTGAAAAACAACTGCACCTGCTGGGAAACGGCAACATTTTCAGAAGGGCCTTCAAATGCCATCTCAACAGCGCTGAGAGCGCTGGAAACTTTGGTGAGGAACCAGAACTAAAGGAAGATCTGGAGAAGTTTCATGGTGCACAGTTCTGAAGTGTGGCCTTTCCCCAGTAGATCTCATCTCTAGTTTTCAGGATTTCGGAAGAGGAAGAGGAGGTGAGGAAGGCTGCAGAGAGCCACACTTCATGTCACCTGCTGTCCTCTCACAGTTGAGTCCAGCCAGCTCCACCGGCCGGGTGGTAAGACGATCCTGTTCAATACATTCAGCTGACATTTTGGGGAAATGCTGCACAGACCTCCGACCTCAGACCTTTACAGAACTGGAAACTTGGCTCATTACTCGGCCTCATTATTTCTGCTTCTGGTTGTGACTATGCAAGAACTCTCTCTTCCAAGTTTCTAATTTTATATATGCAGGAAAGCGTTTAACAACTGGGACAAGCTCAGGCTGATAGCTAGAACAGTTCATCCAGGTCAAATATGAACAGATACTACCTCCAGTGGTGGTTTTATTTGATGCTAAAATATGAGGAAAAAATATATAGTAGGAGGCTTCTATTTAGAAGAAGAAAAACTCCTCTATACTCATATATATGCATAACATTCATTGCGCTGCATGACTCTTGGAACACAAGCAGCCCTTCCCTGCCCCTACAAATCTGAAACCTAAAGTAGGCAACATAAGTTTACATCCAAAAAACAAACAGAAGAAGAAGATAAGGATCTAATCTCTGATAAGAGCAGGTTGCTGTTTGATCATTTAAATCATCAATCATTTTATGGAGGCTTAACAAACACTTGCAAGCTTTCTGGAAAATGTGTTTTAAGATTGATTCCAGATGGTGGTGACTTGAGAAAAAAAGAAACAGCTCAGATATTCCAACTGCCTCTTCATCCTTCCCTCCCAGAATCAGCACACAAGACACTCAACTAGATGGACTACAGTAGATAAGAAGTGTATCTTTAAACATCTGGTGGTAGTTGGTGAATTAGTGTTCACTATGGTTTCTGGTATGAAATTATATAGTCGAATTCTCATCAACTGTCCTTCAAAACAGCCTGAAGTCACCAACTCATAAGGGACACAAAATGACCCTTTGATAGATCTGATGTGCTCCTTCAGACAAGAGCTCACTCAAAGCATAACCCAGAACTGCTTGGTTGATATCTGAGAACATCAAACTTCTTCTCTTGCCTTTGATATTCACTTTCTTACCTTCTCATTTTAATGCTTCGTCTCAACACTTGATAAAAACAGAAGGACTCTTTTAAGATTCAGATCTTCCAGTTCAACGATGCAGATCAAACAACTTCCAACAACGTCTGGAGAGTATCCAAACGTTTGGTTCCCAAACTCAGCAAGTTGGGGGTTGACTTGGGTGACTGATCCATTGGAAATTTCCAGCAAGCAGAGACAGAATGATCCTTTCTCTTTGCTTTTCTCTAAGAAACCAGTGAATTTTTATTTAGAATACAGCAACAAATAGACAATCCATGTCGTAGCTGTATCATTCACACCGGCCTGCACTCTTTGGAGTAATTAATCAATCTATACAAAGTTACCCTGGCAAAACTGGCCCAATACTGTAGACAAGCATTAGTCAAAATCACAGATTCAAACACCTTGTAATATTGGGGAGGGTAAAAATCAATGTAACGTTTAGAACTACAATTAATCTCTAAAACTCACACAGATTAGGATAAGTGTGAAGTTCTTTCTAACCAATGTAGGATACAACTACTTTTTCCCCAATATTTGCATTGCTGGTTCAAAAAGCAAAAGTTTTTCTTTTGTTAAAATTTATTTTTGAAGACTTACTCCATTTTAAGGAGTTTGGCAGCCTGAAAAAAGAAAGGGAACAGAAAAGAGAAATCAGTACAGTGTTGAACTCTTTCAATGCTCCTGCTTTGTTTATAATGCTTAATTTATTTTGATCACAGACAAGATGGATGGGAATATCACAAGGTATCTACAACAAGTATTTTAAGCCTCCTGAGTAACAGCTGCCTTCAAACAGGATTGCAGAGGACAAACTCTGCTCAGTTCCAACAGGCCGATACTACAGGCTACTCCATCACCTACTGATCTCTCTTAGGTCAATGAGAGCTGCAAGCACCTAAAACATCTCAAGATCTCGCCCAACAAAGAATCCTCAATATGTGGATGTAAGACCACGGAAGGAAAACTCCAAGTGGCATCATAGTTTTGCTCAGACTTGCAAGAAGGTGTTGGTTTGTGTGCCTCAAAGCTCCGGATGATCAATGACAGAAAAACTGTCCAGTAAATCCTTTGAAAACTTACCCAATTGATAATGTGTTTTCTATTTTTACTCTTCAAATAAAACACTCTGTTATTGACAAATTTAAAAAAATATACAAATAAAAAGTCACAAAGTTTTTTCCCTGGGTGAAAACAAAAGACTAACCCCCCTCTCACAGGTACCACTGCACTAAAGAAATCGTGACAAGACAACACATACCAAACCTTGTAGCTGCAGCTTTCAAAGCTGACTTTGAAAAGGGGAACACTGGTCAAAGTCTCACCTGAATTAGGACATGGTCCACATTTAGTTCAGACCCACATCACATCCCTGCTAAAAAAAAAATTATGCTCCTTATATTGTCTGAAACGTTTGAAGATTTTTCTTCATCAGCTCTGACTTCTGTAATAAGTTTGCTACGGATACAGAGGTATTCCTCATACCTGCAGAACGGCAGTCACAGCATCTACAAAGACTTTCCTCCTTCGTGTTGCGCGCTGGAGATGCAGTGACCTTATGGTTTGGTGTCACTGCCCTCGATGCCTTTTACAGGCTCTGTAGGGAGATTATTGTAATAGTACGATATGTAGCATTTTGAGCTGTCGAATTCCAGATTATTAGGGTCTTAATTTTGCACAGAGATTAAAAACAACTGACTTTTCAAGCACATTCTTGTGCCTTGGGCTCAGGTAGAAACAGCATTTTCTCCGTGCATGCAAAGGAAGCTCATTTTACCTTTCAAAAAGCAGACAAATTAAAAGAAACACCAAGATAAACACAAACAGCACGGTAACCAGGAAATCCTTGTGTGTGTCTCACTGGGCCGTTCGTTCAGGACATGTACTGGCAGTTACCCACGTCCATCTTCCTCTACAGCTGAGCAGACTGAGTTTTGTCAATAAAACAGGGATTGCCAAGGGCTTCTGCAGAAGGAACAATTTTAACACCGGTAGCGGATCCCTGTGCAAAACGGCACTGATGAATCCCCACTACCTGCAAGCGAGAATTATTGGAGCTTAACTTTTAAGATACTCTCTTGATAAAAACTGAGCAAAGAAGCAAGATCAGGTATTTCTCTTCACGCAAACAATTTATAGAAGTGCTTTGTGGCCAGTCTTTGCTACAAAGAAAACAAAGAGTAAAAATTAAGTTATCGGCAGCTCCCTGAAGTCAACCGGACTCCCTTTCGTGCTTGGTTCACACGTTGCCTATGGGATCAGTATATTTCCATCTAATAAAAGAGAAGGAAGGCACCATTCCTGTCTTGGAGCGTCCCAGTTGAGCTGGTAAGAGGGGCTGCAATTTGAACCAAATCATAGGATCCTCTTTTCATCCTCTTGCTTCTCAAAATAGAGCACCAGCTGCAGGGCCGGGATGTAGTCGAGGGAACAACGTCCACTTTGTATCGCACGATAAACAGTGCGAGGGAGGGAAAGGAAGAAGAGAGGGGTTTGGCCACTGAGCAAAAGGGGAACACTGGGCTCTTCCCAGCATCATTTGCACAAAGTTCTTTTTCCCTGGGCCCTGGCACTTCCCAGAGCAGAGCAACACTGCCAGTGACACCAGTCACCCACCTACAACCGCTATGACACAGAAGCAGCCAGGGAAGCACCGAGAAGGGCAATTCCACCGTTTGACGGTCCAGATCAGTCAGTGGAAAGAGGACAGACTGTCTTAGCCGTGTCCAAGAGTCAGCTAAATCATGTCCCACCCTGGACTAACCTTGCCAGTGTTAACAGGAGAGCTGGATTTCAAGAAAGGCAATCCTAGGAGAGGAAACCTAGGGAGGAATCAGACAGAAAGAAGAACAGCCAGAGTAGACAGAGTCTTTCTGTTTTGTGTTTTTTTTGTGAAAACATTTGATCAGACTTCTCACTGATGGTGATTTGTTCAGACTGTCGCCCATTACCCGCCAAGCGACATCTTCATTTCCAGTTTAGATTTGACCCCATTTTAGATTCGACCAGTGTCATCATCCCCATCTCCCTCAGTTTTCAACACCTTATGTTCTTCTTTGAAATTTATCCCCTCCTAACTAAATCTATTGTCACTGTTTTCCTCAGAAAGTCTTAGTTTTCCCCCATTTAACAACATGCTATGAATACTGTGGTGCATGGAGCATCTGCAACTTTATCCTTTTGGTCGGCCAAGTGCAACAACTATTTCTCAGCTGCTCTCAAATACCATAAAAATAACCACCAGCCACAGTGCCCACTTAACAAGCATTGTATTCAAACCAGGCTCTGACACCCTGGCAGTGGATTATCTCTGAGAAAACATCCCTATTTGCTTGCATCATACTTGCCTAATGGAGATGCTCTTGATGAAGAATGACATTTTGGGTGATGGAACCAAAACTTCTGGGGAATTCAGTTATTTCTAAACATCTCTGAAGAAATTATTTACCTTGCCAGAAGCATTTACTTTCAGCACTTTTAGGATGGAAAAAAATGGAAAACCACCATCATTTTGAAATGAAACTGCCTTGGAACAAAGAGGTTATGACAAAATGGTTAACAATCTCAGAATAAGATGTCTCACTTCATTAAGCAAAGAATTTCAACTCGATCCAAATTGGTTTTGGAGGGGGAGTGAGCAGCATAGTGTAGTACCTGAAAAAAGAGAGCACCATTTCATCAAATAGAAAGGATATCCCACCTAGCAAAACATTCCTTTAGATTCATCTTAAAAGAAAAAGAAAAAGTCATCATACCAATTCAATCAAACTGGAGTGGCTGTTATTTATGCAGTGGATGTTATGAAGACTTGACTGACGTGCTGTCATTCCAGCGTGGCTACCTGGCCTAACGGTCACACCTTTTTTTCTTTGCTGACATCTCCTTCGGAGAGATCCCTGGATAACAGATCTAGAGAGAAGAACTGCCTATGCCCTCAAAACAATTTAGGTCTCCATAAAACAAATCTCAGACATCAGTTAGATGCTGTCCTGGATATCCTGCTTATCTATTATCCTCTAAACACCAAAGGCTTTGGGAAGGAGATGAGGGAAGTTCACGGCTGGGGCTTATCTCTAAAGGCATTTTCAGATGCCAGTTCAAGGTCTTGACTTTCATCTTCAAAGCAATTAACAGATGAGTCTCTGCTACACTGGAGACCAAATTGCTATCTATAAATTTCCTAAACAGTCGTGCTTCTCTGGGACGATGCTGATCACAAAGCCCACACCAAGCTTCACGAGAGCTGAGGCAAAGCATTTTCTGTCATAGGAACCTGGCTATGAAACAAGTCTCCATAGGAGAATTCAGAGCTTTGCTCTCTTTTGAACTCCTTCAAGCCTCTTCCTAAAGAAAAATAAAAAGAAATAAAAAAAAGGAAGAAAAAAGCCTCCCACCTAAGCAGTGGCCCAAGCACCAGCAGCCCTCCCCAGGTACACTGAAATATTTTTCCTTGCCCTACCCTCAGATTAATCAGTAAAAAAAAAAAAAAAAAAAATTAAAAAAAATCATCACAGAATGTATTTTTATTCAAAAAAGATAGAAAGAGGAATTTTTTTAAAGGTATTCAGGAGATTTTTAACTAACACTATTTTTATAAAAAAGGTACAGGCAGTAACCTCAGACAGTCAGGACTGTATATTATGCACAAACATGAGCAATTTTCTTTGTGTTAGCCCTGCAATCCCCAGTTTGGAGAACACTGTGCCATTAAGTAGATTCACGAAACAAAGACACTGTAACTGAATTTCCTCTTCAAAACAGAGCCAGCCCACCTTGGCAGAAACAATATGTGCTACACTGGCACTCCATCTCCACCTCAAAGCCAGCTTTTGTCCTATGCAAAATACACAGAATGAACTGAATTTATTGAATGGGAAAAAAATGGGCCTTTAAACCATGGATTTCTTTGCCTCTTAGTGCCTGGTCCATGTGTAAATACAGGGGGTCAGTGCCCAAACCCGAACTACTGAACTCTCAAGCAGGAGCCTGTCACTTGCTCCCTGCAAATGGGCTACTTGGAAATGTGGTAACACCTGAATTCAAACACAAGTGGCACATCTTAAAACCTCCAACTAATAAAGAGACACGCGATGGACCCACCAATTCAGAGGCCGGTCACCTGCTGTGCTTCTGCATGTACACTGTTTAGACTGGAGAAACTGAGAGCTGAGTTTCCAGAAAAAAACAAACAAAAACAAAACAAAAAAAACCCACTGGTGCCAAGAGATGGGGCCCTGAAAGGAAGAGGCGATCTCAGATAGAAGAAGGGATGAAGAAAGAAGAAGGGGATCCTGGAGATGAGGGAAATACGTGGAGGCCAATGTCAAGAGATGCCCATGGACCTTGGCCAGTGAGCAGTAACTGGAAATAGCATCACAGCAGCAACTGCGAAGATCTTCTGCCCAACCTTCCCAGTTAAACAGCAACCTCCCTGCAGCGAAGGGAGGTGAGACCTCAGGAATCAAACACTAGGGCTGTAACAGCCACGGGAGAATAGACACAGAACAAATGAAAAGGTGGAGGTGATATTCCCTGCTCTTCCCAAGGACTCTGGATGAACCTTAGAGGAAGAGCTCTGGGGATAGAGAAGGAAGCAGGGAGGGAGAAGTGCTGCTGTTAATTTGGCATTCGTTTGAAGGAGCTGAATGGGAGCCAGAAATAGTACAGATGGCATCTCAATTCCCCCTTCTTTAGAAGAAAATGTATTTTTAATACAGTAACTTTTTCTTTCCATCAAGGCATTTTTCTGCTGTGAAACAAGGACAGTTAAAAGCAGCGGTTATACCCTCGGCACTTCGGTGACAGCTCTGGAAGCAGATAACGGCCAGTGACACACACGCAGAGCCCCAGTGCTGGTGGGAAGCCATACACACCCTTCAAACAACAGACATCTAGTCAGAAGTCCAATATTCCAAACCTAACAATACAGAGATTATTAACAGCTTTCCTGTTCTAGCAGAGTAGGAAAGCTGACTAAAATTAAATTCTGAATTTCTGCTTTGCTTGAAAATTTCAAAACAAACAAAACCCAGTTTCCATTCCTGTCAACACGTGAAATGGCAATTCTGAACAGAAAACCGTGCTGAACTTTCAGAAGTACTGCACCAAAACCTCCAATTATTCCTTCCACATTTGGCAGGGATTTTCATTATTTCACAACAAATAAGTAGTACTGTATAATTATATATTACTATTATTGATACCAGGATATGGATATCCCATTATTTTCAATGTCCTCTAGGGCAATTTCTAATTAGTACTGTTTGAAGAATCTCAATTTATTATTTTTTTCCCTATTATGACACAAAAGCATTGTGGAAGAAATTAAAATGTTCCCATATCTGTAGCAGCGGAGATGACAATATGTTAAAAACAAACAAAAAAAATAAAAGTGTTTCCGAAATTCACCAATTTCTTGTTGGGGCCCGGAGGGTATTTAGATCTTTAGCCAAAGTCTCTGCTTGGTTTGTAGAGCTCAGGCTCAGCACGAACCAAAATCCTGCCTCTCTCTGCTCTGCAAATGAGGTACAAAAACCAGAGGTGGTTAATGAATATGCTGCAGTTCTTTTTTTTTTTTTTTTTTTTTTTCTATTTTTTTTTTCTTCTCCCAGAATCAGCACAATGTTGCTTGGCACAGGTGCACTTGAACAATGATGAATCTGGAAAGTTCACGATGATTAATTACTCTCAGATTTTCTCGTTCACCATCTCCTACAAAGAGAAGGCAAAACAAGCTGCTGGAAGTACTTCTCCCTCCATGACCCTGATATTTTGTGGTGGTTTTTTTTAAAGGAAGAAAAAAAAACCAAACAAACAATAAAACCCTGTTTCTCAGCATCTATTTTTGGCTGTAATATTTTGAGGCTTAAAAGCAGAATTGGATTATCTTAAAACACAGCTCTAAGGAAGGCAAAGGAGGATTGAGGAAAGCTTCTGAACCAGTAAAAAGTAGTTGTTGAAAGCCAGCCACGTCCTTAGCTAGGGGAGATGTGCCATCTCCATAATATCCAGGCATTTTCTACCCCATGGCCACACTTACTGATAGAATAATAGAATAGTTTGGGTTGGAAGGGACCTTATCTTTTTCCAGGAACACCTTCCACTAGATCATGTTGCTCAAAATCCAACATCTTTTAATATTCTTCATAGAAATAGAGACTTTTCAGGTCTCAGGCCAGCAGTCTGAGGAGTGGGTGGTAGATAGAGCAGGATAAATGCTTTCTCAGAGGCAAAAGGCTTTAAAGGAGTCCTTCAACGGCTCAGACTCAAGCCAGCTCCACATCAGATCTGATCCAGCACCAGTTCCCCACACTCATTGCCTATGGAATATTAAACAAGGTCAAAATTGTAACCACATTCTACCACGCTTTCCACAAAATAAGGCTTTCAGGACTACAGGAAATCATTTTGAAAGCCCTGTCAAAACTTCGACCTGCAAATCCACAGCCCACGTAAAGCAGAGGGGTCTGAAAATCAGCCCTTTCGATTCAACCGTTACTAAACTCAAGGTGATCTCCATCCAGCTCGGAGGTGACGCTGGCATCTTCTAGATAACGGAGAAACATCTCCCTCCTGCACAGAGCAAACGATGGCAAGGATGGCTCCCCAGTCACCGCTCTCGAGTTCAAAGCAAACAATCCACCAGAGTACAAACAAAACCACAGATGGAAAGCACACTTAACATGACAAGCCTCAACTAAGTATCCTTAATTAAATAAATGCGGGGATTTGCATATTTGGTGTCATCTCAGCCAGTCAATAGCCATCAGTTCAGCCACAGGAAGCTGAAGAATCCGAGGGCACCGTTTTTGTTAGCAAAGTGACTTAGCTACCAGAGTCAGAGCATCCTTCTTGTGTCACACCAGGTTCAATTTGGTACTTGAGAGGGGCGCATTTTGATTTCCCCATCACCAAAAGGCAACGCGAGCAAGATACGGCTACAGGTTTTCACAAAATCACGGGAAGGAAATGCATAATATATAGAAGACGTACCCAGGCATTCTCTGTGCTTCGCTCTAATTAGCTTCTTTGGAGCAGATTGCTTTCAATAAGCTCAAGAAAATTAAGCTTGATTCACTGGAGACAATCTGGGTTCAGTTATTAACCTTTTAGCCTTTAAACAAGGAAGCTACTTTAAAACATACAACACGAGCAAGTACACATGTCAACAGAAATCAGGGTAGCCTGGAGATGTGAACTTTATTTATTTATTTTTAAGCACCAAAACAAAAGGGGGAAAAGCTACCTATTTTGTCACCAATTAAAAAAGTCAGTTAAAATCTACCTGAGTGAGACTGGAGCAGAAATATCAAGTGCTGATGATGTGCTGCAACAGCCCCTACATTTGGAGGGAATCAACAATACCATTAGAAGTGCAGCTTTCACCCCAGGGATGTTGCTGGCCAGGGCTGGGAGGAGGAGGGAGGTGAGAAAGCCAGGCTTCCATCCCATCCCAGTGCCAGCTGATGTGGGGAGGGCTGGTCAGCCTGCCTGTTCCTGCGGAGCCGGCATCTGCTCCCCAGAGCAGTTGCTTTAACAGGGAGAGGCATGTCCCCGCTTACCGACTCCAAGCTCCTTTCCAGCTGAGGTGAGCCAAGCCCTCATCGTTCTCAAGCATCTCCTGTTGCCTCAAATGACACTAGAAATGTGAAAAAATATGCCTGTCCCAGCGGTCAGAGGACTAAGATAATGGGGTAGAACTATCTATCAATTTAATAAATTTTTCTAATCCTTCCAATTCAATCAACTTTTTTACTGCAAGACAGGAAAAAAAAAAAAAAAAAAAAAGAGAAACCAGAAAGTTCTGCTGACTCAGACACAGTTAGGTGAGTTTAAGTTTCCCTTTGGGTAACTCTGATCATCTTCCTTAGCATCAGCTTGAAAAAAAGGTATCAAAACAAAGGTATCAAAAGAATCAAAACATTTTCAAAATAAAATTTTAATCTCAATGAGGAGAACGATGTGAAGGACAAATTTAAGCTACATCAAGAACACAACCACCACCACCTGGCGCTGTAAAGATGGATTTTGTTCTACACCGCGCAGTTTGCACCCAATACAATTAAATTGACTTCTATTTTTCTTTTCTGTGCTCAAAGATCTTTGCCTTTTCAATCTCCCAGGGTCCACACAGGGTATAATGGACTATTAAAATCAATGTTACGGTCATCTATTAGTCAGCTAATAACAGGCACAAGCAATTATCTGAGGTAAGGTATGCAGCTCATCAAGGGGAAAGTAAAACCCTGCCTCTGATGAGATGGTAACAAGCTGCAGAAATAATATTTTACTGATACTGGGGAAAAAAAAGTTAAAAAAAAAAGAGCTTCATTATAAAAAAATACACTGACTATCTTGGTATTGCTCATAGAAGAGAAGCCATTATCTGTGTTACTTACACATAGAGAGATGAAGGAAATTTGGAAGGAGGATGTCTCTGCTACTTTACCTATTGGACAATTACTCACAACACTAACGTTTCTGTAACTCTGTGGTAAAAGAATTCACCTCATTAATCCAGTGGGAAATTAAGCCAACAAAGGCAATGACTATCTTTCTTCTGGGGTGGTGAGTTCAATTAGTTCAGGGCAAAGTCATAAAAGAAAGAGAGCTGATGTGAGGAGTATCCAAGACCGCAGTGCCCAGGGGAGGGACAGGGTGGAAAAGGAGAGAGGGGGGAATATTCTGCCCCACTTTAGCGGCCTCAACTCACTTCTTCATCTCAGCTGGACTGAGATGCGGTTCTGTGCTTAGCAAGTACAGAGAACGGAGGACAGTTTCACCTCTGAAAGACTTAATGCCCAGCAGAACTGTAAAAATACTGAGCAGCCCAAGAGCCAGCTCAGACACTGTAGGGACCAGAACACAGCATATCCCTTACGTAGGTGTTGAAACTGCATTATGTGAAGTGCCACGTTTTCCTCCTGCGTTGTGGGATTACGTGAGCCCACTCTTTTGGCACAAGGGAAGAGCTCACCTTGACGTGTGAGTAAGAAGGTACCACAGAAACAAGGGGGAAAAAAAATGAAGGTAGAGTCATTTTTAAGTGATTTAAATGGCTGAGGAGCTCTAGACTGTTACTCCTGTAATCACCCAAACAGACCTCTCAGTGCCATGAGTCACTTCATCAGCACATCATCTGAGAAGCAAGGAGAGGGGCTTGCAGCACAAACAGTTCTACAGAGGAGCAGTGATTCCAGCGAGCTCTGGGACAGAAGGAGAAGGGAGGCAGTCTGCTTTCTGTACTGGAATTCTTCTCAATCCTTTCAGCACTTCATCTGGATCATTTTTCCAAATACACTGGAGAGGGGAAGGGAAGAGAAAGCTCCTGATCGGCAACAGGTTGCTAGCAGTAAAGGAATAGGCACTAGCCATGAAAGATTATTTGGGAAGGAGAAATATTATTTGGGAAGGAGAAATGGAGAAGGTTTATGCCTCGGTTTGGGAAACGGTACATTGGGTGGGGGGGGAGTTAGGGGTTTTATTTCTTTTATTAAAAGTCTGGGTTTGGAGTTTTTAAGAATGTTTGCTTTCTTCAGACAGCAATTTGGTATTAGGAGCTCCATCTCTGTATTCCAGCCTGATCTGTCAAGCAGAAAGCATCCACATTTCAGTAAACGTAAAAAGGTAGAGCTTTAATTATCTACCCACAGCACAAATTAAAAAAAACAAACCAAGAGTGCCTTGAGGTCACCTTTAAAGGTAGAAAGTTTTAGCTTGACAGAAATAAGGAAATAAAAATTAAGGCCTCTCTAACTCCGTTTTTGACATTAACTATTGTATTTGGCAGATCTTGTTGCACACTGGATGTTTTCCCGGGAATTTCAAAAAGTTATAAAAGCAAGTGAACCGAGATTAGGACGAGATGGCTGACTTGCCCTCCTGAATTTACCCACTTAAGGTACAAAACTTTCATTCTGCATTAATATGAGTTCCCAGTTCAATATTGTGTGAGTGTCTAAGACCAGCACCGTGAGCGGAACGCTACCACCTCAGCGCAGATGTCAAAGCCCTCGATCCAACCCCGGGGCAGAGCACGCTCTCAAGACAGGCAGAGCCTTTAGATGGTTGTTACGGAGGTGTCTGGGGCAGTGAAAGATGGGAGCAAGGGCTCACTAGTGCCCCAGGGCAGGGTTCCCACCCTGCCTGCGGAGTCAGCAGGAGGGAACGTTTTCACACTCCTCCTGTGAGAGTGGGAGATCTGACGGCTTGCTTGACACTTCCGATGGGATGGAGCCAGGCTGCCAGACTTGGTGTGGAACAGCCTGAGGCTCACGGGCACATTCTGTCTCTCTGACTCTCCTCCCAAGAAGGATGGACACCTGGGAGAGGTAACTTCAACTGCTGCAGCTCGTCTGTCAACACCTTGGTGGAAGACATGCACACTTATTCCACCCTGAACCGAGATGGGTCAAGAGGGTATGATGGAAACTTTGGTTGGGAAGCGATGATTTTGTAATTGTTCAACTTGATCATTACTGTACCCAAACCAAAAAATAATCACATAAAACATTCTACTTTGAGACAGAGTCAAGAGTGATTTATGAGCAAAAAGCAGAATTTTGAGTAGCTTGATTTAAGTGAGGTTGTCCTGTTAGGTCTGCAGACAGCTTAAGAATAGTGACCTCAGCCCAGGGAGTCGGTAAACTCTAAACCTTGACAGAAACTTCACTCAAACTCTGGTTTCTCTACAATAAAATGTTACATGGCTATCTCCATAGACTGGCCAGTGTTGAACATCATCATAGATCAATTGTGATGACTCCTAAAAAAAAAAATCCACCCAGAAGAGGAACGTGAGATATGTTTGAATACAACAGCAGTGGAAATATAACTCTTTATCGAGAGCCAGAAAGCACATGGCTAGAAATGCAAATCTCCTCCTCCTAAGGGGACAACCGTTAGGTAAATCCTCAGGATCCCTTAATTCCAAAACCCAGGACATTATTTTCCAGCACAGATCGATAGTTTGGAGCAGTCATGGTAATCTGAAGTATAATTTGTAGGGATGTGGTTTTCATTTAGCACACGCAATGCTGTTTTAGGCCACAATTCCACCCAGGGAAAGCCCATCCACTGTAGGTGACTTCACTGAAAATCAAAGTGCTCAGACTGCAGTATGTTGAGTTAAACATGACACCATTTCTACAAAGTTAACATGGCATTTTGAGCCATTCCTCCCACTCCCATACTACTGTAGGAACCAGAGGCAGAATTTGGTGGAACGAGGAAGTCGATGGATGGTGCCCACACGTCAGGGTTCCTCATTCCATGGGGGGGGTCACCGTGTGGCACTGAAAGCAGGTTTACAGGACCTCCAGCACCTGAGCGCTGCTTTGGCAGCGATGTCACGGTACCAGCCGATGTTCTTCCTTCAGAGAGGGGTGGGCAAGCAGAAAAAAAAGCCTCCTTTCCACTTTAATTTCCCTAGCAGGGATCAGCTTTGCATGTAAAGTTGTTCATTGAAATCCTGTGGCTCAATTTCCTGCAGGATCTATAGAGGCTTTGACCTTTTTGCCAAGAAGAGAGTGAAAATCCACTTGAGGTTTTTCTTATTCATCTAGACTCAAACACTAAAATAAAACTAATGAAAAAGCAGCATTTAGGAGGAGCCTGATAACTAAGCATCAGTGAACTGCCTGGTTGCCGAACGCAAGATTTGGGCTTGATCCAGGAATAGAGCAGCTATTCAGTGAACTAAATGAAATTAAATATATTGTTGGGTGATGCTCCCAGTTTTTCAATAGCAATTCATTGACCCGCACTAATGCTGTGGGCTTGGTTGCCCAGCCTATTAAGCAAGATCCAGAAACAAGCTCTTCATTATTTCCGAGCCTGAAATTTTTAGCAGGCAGAAAGTGACAGAATACGAGGTGATTAATTCCAGCAGAAGTAGAAAGATGTAGGTTTTTGTAGGGAAAAGAAGTTCTGAGATAAGAAGCAATAGTCCAAATATATGAACTTTCACAAACGGCATCCAAGAGTCACCTGAGGACTAGAAAACTTTTGCAAAGGGTGTTAGATTGGATCATGCACAACACATTCAGCTATGAACAAGCATCTCCTTCCAAACCCAAACAGGATTCTTTCCTTCAAGGACAAACACCAAACAGAAAACCATTGTGTCTGAGTAACAGCTGGATTCATCTTCCAAATCATCCCAATTCCACCTCTGTCGTATGAAATAACTTCCAGTTCTTTCAGTGGCAGCAATCAATCCGGCCTGTTTCAATTAATCTCAAGCTAAATCAAATTGGAAACGGTGTCACTGGTGAGATGACCGACAACTGATGACTTCTATATTCCTCTGATGCTGCACAGTGGAAACCTGATACAAAAAAAGCTAAAGCTTCCTTGATTCTTCTGTTGGTTTCTTTACCTCTATTGTGGAGAAACTTTCTCTACAATTAATTCTTTGAATAGAATTATACTCATTACCTAAGAACAACCATTTAAATGTCACTCACAAGAGCCCGAATAATGTCACAGAACTAGACAAAATGAAAACATTATTTGAAATCCAAACACATCGGCACTGTCATTAAAGGAAAAACATTTCCTAGGAAACATCTTGATTTTTATTAAAGGCATAAAAATAGAGAGGTGCATGGCATCAAATATTGTATCTTCACCAGGTCATTTATCACGTAGCGCTTCCAACAAAAAGATAAATGACAAAGGAGATTTAAGAAGCAGTACCTTGAAGAAGCAGGTGTGTCCTTAAAAGTTTATCCTGCTCTGTAAGAGTTTCTCTCTAATGGGATTCAGGATGGTAGGGATAAAGCAGAAGATTTTCAATGCATTTTTCTATCAATATTTGTGTTCAAGCACAGCTCTTTTTACTTTGCCTTCACCAAAGAGTAATTCATGCCATTCAATTAAATACAAATTATTTTGGCTCTCAAGAGGAGATCGATAGCGAGCGTGCGCTTCATTAACATACGAGACTTTCTAAAAAGAAAGAACAATCCCTAAAGAGTAAGAGTGACTTGATTATCTTCCCACCTTATTACTATGGGTGCAGCTCCAGTTAGAATTCAACAAAGCAAATGAAGGGCGACAGTTTAAATTGATCCGGAGTATTGGTAAGCGAGAAATTATTTCAGTTTCAGACAATATTCGTTTATCTTCGTTTCAGCTAAATTTTCGATGACGTAACTAGTTTATGCACGTTTGAGATCCGTGCTGTAGAATTTCTCTGCTTTACAGGCAAGGGATAAATAATGGCAAACAGGTGAAGCGACTCGCCTGCAACTGGTCTTTTCTTCGTCGTATTTCAATCGAGTTTCCACCTATTCTTTCAAATATATTAAAACATAATATTCCTGTAGCTTTTTGCACCAGTTTTTACCCCAAATATCACCATAGTCAGCTAAGTATTTCGATACCTTCAATTTTTTTTTTTTCTTTGCTTTGCCTGCTGAGAGGAAATACTGACAAGAATATCCTCCAAACAGGCAACCAAAATACCAAAACATCTCATCTAGTGTTCTTCAGAAATATTCATTTTTGTCACAAACGATTCCAGGTTTTATTTTGGACCTAGGAAAAATTCAGGGAGCAGTCAAAATAACTATTTAGAAAATTATTTGACTTGATGTAAAAAAAGCAATTAAAAAAAAAAATCATCAGTCTAACTGAGAAACTTTATGATGACTTTTAAATACCTGCAAGACAACACAGAAATCTATAGTGGAAGGATCTCCATCCAACAGGTAAGTACACAGCAAGATCCACAAGTCAGAAACAGAGCCAGAACCATTTTGGACAATAAAGTCCAGATGCTAAGTGAGGCTCATTTGCCATTGGAAATTAAAGATTTTTAACACTTCAAATCAAACAATCCTGGACATTTTTAAGCCATACATCCCTGTTAACCTCAAAAAGCTCCCTCCGGTCTGTCTTACGTATAATTCGTATACTTTCCAGGAACCAGTGCCAATTATCTCATTCCTCTCTCCTGCCTGTACAACTGTGGGATGTAGCGTGCAGACAGACAGACTTCGGGATATCTTGAACCTAACAGAGGTTTTATCATGATAAATAAAGTTACAACAAACAAAGCCTCATCCTCAGGCCCTACCCAACTCAAGCTTTGGATAGAGACTATATGTGTACACATCCCTGTCTCTAAGCAAGAATTTTTTGAAGGAGTTCTCTATTGTAAGAGGCTGCAACGGTCCTGCTCGCAGACTGGAGACTGATGCCTCTGCACATCACCAGGCTCGTTGACACCAGGTCCTCCCACACCTTTCAGATGACAACAGCAGTGCTTCTGGTTTTGTCTAAGCTCAACATGACTGTACATCCCTCCTCCTCCTGGCACTGGCTTACTGCTGTTTGATTGCTGTGTATTTCTATACTCACTGCTGTCTCCTACTACCAGAAGTGGAGGGAGGGGCAGGTAGAGGACCCAGACAATACACTGACAAAAAAATACACACCCTGAAAATCAACTGCCCTCAAAACAGTAGTCATGACATTTTCTCTGGCACATTGTGGTACTGAAGGAAAGCACATCATTCTGGTAAATACAGAAGAGAAGGAAAGGGTATTTTAACAGCTGCTTGCCTTTTTTTTTTTTTCCCCTCTCCAGTTTTGAATTTTCACCTCAAGCAGTGCTCTGGTATTTGCATTTTAGCATCAGGTACCAGCAATTAACCTGAATGAAGATACCTCCCCTCTGGTAGCAGAGAAGACAAGAATCACTTCATGTCAATGGAACCAACCATTTGGAGAACAGCTTTTAATCAAGATTGATACCAATAATGAGAAAAGGGCTTAAAACCTAGCAAAGCAATAACACACATATTAGCTTTTTGATTGAACATGCTGATAACCTCAGAAAAAACAATTACTCCAGTCAACCTGTAACAAACATAATGGGACTGCTACCCTCACAGGGGGTTTGATTCAATCAGCCCCAAATCTTTACAAAGGCAGACACCAAAATACTTGTGTACCCCCAGCTCCATCGCTGCTCTTTTATCCAAAGCATTTCAGCAGAGAATTCATCTGAAAGACACTTAAAATTTTTTCCTCCTCCTATTTTACGATGTAAATGACTTCCCTAAATAATATACGGTTACGCCAAGCAGTTATTTTTGTAGGCAAGAGAATAACTCCTGTGTTTTCATTTTTAATGTATAACGCCAGCCCAATAATCCTACTGGGGAAGGTTTTTAATAAGACATGAAATTTCAGAGGAAGAGAAAGCAGTAGCATGAATGGCCTAGCCCTATTCCTACTACAGGAGTTGTTTTCAGTATCTGAGGTAGGAGACATTTAGTGCCCTTTGGGTTTTACACTTTATTTTACAATTTCCTACTAATGAGTATCAAGGAATGTAACTATGTCGGGATGTGGTGCTAATTAACAGGGCTACTCAAACAACCAAAGTTGGTCTGGATCCCAGCTCCGCTCTCTCCCAAGACATAATACAGGTCTCAGACTCGTGACGTCTCTGGACTTTTGCAGAAGACGCCAGTTCTTCCCTCCTTGATTCCTCAGTCACGTAAAAATCTCTACAGTTTGAAATCTCTCTTGGCTCAAACTGAGGAGAAAGGAAACTGCACAATTTTTCATGGCTACTCCAGCCTTTTCAGTCTTCTGCCATGAAAACACGCAAAGGGAAACAAGGTGTCCCAACAATCTGCTGCCAGCCAAAAATTTTCCATGAAATCAGAAATTCCGCAGGAAATGTTGAATCCTAGAATGTCAGGTTGGAAGGGATCTCAAGGATCATCTGGTCCAGCCTTTTAAGTAAAAAGTTTAAGCCTGTCAAGTTGTGTCTTAAAACTGCCCAGTGTAGGGGAGTCCATCACTTCCCTTGGGAGACTATTCCAAGGTTTAATTGTTCTCAGTGGAAAGAACTTTCTTCTGGACTCTTGTTTTTCTGGAGGGAAAACATTCAGCTGGGCAACACAAAATTAGCTCTATTAAATACCAGGGAAATCACTAGAGTTTTAAGTTCTGTCTGCAGCAGTTTGCTCACCAGCACCAAAGACACCTCCCCTGGGTGACAGTGAACCACAGCAGGATGACACCAGACATCCACATAGTCACCGGGGGATTTAAGACGGCGCGTAGATCGCGACTGGGGGAGCAGATGGCAACCCAAGCTCCCCTTTCTTCTTAGTGGTCATTCTTCTCTGCTTCAACTCCTTCCCCACCCTCACATACTCCACTTCCCCACAGCCAGCATGGACTCACATCGGTAATTTCATTGCTGTGTTTCAACTGGACTTGCTGAACTGTGCTTTTCTCGGTGTGTTTGTGACGTGAAGCACTCAGGCTGACATTTGGATGAGCAGAAGGCACGTCCAGGGAAGCTTCACATGCCAATACACTCATTAGCTAGCTCAAAAACGATCTCTTTGCTCTCAAGCAAACAGTTTTCCAGGAGTAAGTGTTTCACCCTGAGCAACAAGCCTGTAATAAATCTCATTTTCACCATTTTCACCAGACCTCTGGAAGCTTAGTTAAGCTGAAGGATGTAATGAGGACAAAGAAATTCAGCTGGGAAGACCAGCTTGGCTGAGCTCTGTTCAGGCAGCAGGTGTCCCAACAGCTCCCACATCCTCAGAATCCTCAGGAGAGGCAGCAGGAGCAGCTCTGCACACTGAGATTTCATGGAGAGCTTGCGTTAGAGGGATCTGACTCAGACTGCTCAGTGCCAGAGATGTGAAAGACTGCCCCTCAGCACCGTGCTGCAGCTCAGCACCGTCCGATCCAGTATCTGCAGAGTGATCAAGGGGCTTAAGCTGGAGTTTAGCATCACGAAAGGTCCCCTTCCTGCCACCCTGGACTGGATACTGAAGTCAGTGACAAACAAAAGCAATAATTGCTCAGGTTCCTTCCACTGTTCCACAGTTTTTGCTCAGAAGCTGCAGAACAGCTGAGTGTAGCAAGAAGCCTCACAGGAGATCAGTGATCTGAACAGATATCAGCACTTCCTTCTAAACATATGCTTGTAACCGTCTAGTTTTTAGAGAAGTACGTGCACAATCACTTCACAATTGTCTAGTGAACCAAGCATCTGATGAACCTTATTAGAAGTTGTATAGTACACTGAAATTAATATGGAATTCTGCTGGTGACCAGTATAGCAATACTACATTTCATCTCACAAGAAACACCTATCAAAGGTCAAAAAGATCTAATATTCTCTATCTCCTTAGAAGAAGTGGGGGAGTTCTGCTTGCAGCCAGAGGTCTAAACGGTTCATCAAGTTTATTACTCCAAACCGTACGACAGCAGTTATATAACAAGTTTAATTTTCTATCTTCAGCTCTATATGAATTTCACCAAAACGGGCAAAGAAATGGCACAAGTTCAAAAATAGAGATGAAGTTGGGTTCTGTTGACTTCTCAGTATTTATTGCATGAAGGGGTAAATATTGACAAAGATTAAGACAGATTAGAAGAAGGTTAGCAAGTCAATATGTGCCCTGAAGGAAGAGAAGGCTTGATATTTATTAAAGTCAGAGTAAATTATCCAGAGAAGATTTTTTTTTTCCCCTTTGCTTTTTGTGAGGTAAAGAGAGTGCTGGCTTCCAAAGGACCATCCCTGCTGTCTAGTAGCCCGTTTCCTGTTAACTGGTGATTTCCTATGCTTTGAAAAAACAAACAAAACCAAAACCCAACCCACCAAATATTCTCCCTGTGGATGCTTACAGAACATTAGCTCCTTCTTGCCTCTGAGTCAAACAGCACGTGTTCCTGTGTCTAGATTTTTCCTGGTGCTGTTTGCTATCACAAACACCGAGGAATTTCTCTTAGTATCTAAGCACATATGAAGGCCCAGTTGTAACTAACAAGACCTTCTGGCACACATCTACACCCAAGAACAGTATTTTCATTCTTGGTTGATTTATTATTCATCATTCTGACCCAGGGGATAAGTCAGTAAACGAAAGTGATATTGTGGAAAAAAACCCAAACCACACCACTAACAGGTTTCTCTCCATTTCCCTTAACTATGGTCTTCCAAGTACTAGATTCACCTTCAGGTCAAAGTTTAGTAGCAATATCAAGTCTTTAGTTTGAAACCATTGTTTTTCTTTTTTCATCCTTTAATGATTAAAAGCTAGAACATTCTGAATTACCAGTAATAGCCAAAACCAGATTCTAAAGTAGGAGTTGCACAAAAGTTTTGCATTTGCTTCCAGTTTTAACACCACACCACAAACACAAAGAAAAACCGGGAAGCAGAATTTATGAACGTTTGCATATTTGAAGACAGTTCCTTTCTGTCTGTTTTCTTGAGGTGACTACAAAGCAGGTGGCTAGTTCCATAGTAAATACTTCAATACTTCAAGATGTCTTGTCATCAACAGAAATGCAGCAAATGAGTCTGATTAACAGAGCTAAGGTCAGATCAGTATGTAGGAAACCTAAGTCATACTTAAAAAGCGATGTTCCTGATGTTCAAATGAAAAGCAACAGAAGTTAACACCAATGTCTGGCCTACCTTTGGCTTCTGCTCAACATTGTCTCCAGGCTTCGGCCAAGAACAGTGCTGATACGAGCTGAGAGCAGCAGGTGCTAGAAAGGATTCTTGAGCCATTCCTTAGGAGCATCACAGTGATAATGAAACACTGTAAAAAGAAAAGATGAGTTTCTAGTGAAGAAAAGGTGATATCCTCCAGTTTCAACAGCTTATTATAACCAAAGAGCATTAAGCATCTTTTTATAATAATATAAGCAAAGTATAACAATAAAGTCTTTCTCCAGCCTAGGAGTTTAACTGCAAAAAAAGTTTAATTATTAAAGTTTAATTATTTTTTTTTGCATTATGTCCAGAATAGATTCCCCACAAGTGTACAGAATCCCGGTATGTCTGGGTGAGATAACAAGGAATCTTCCTGTTCTGCCAAGTACAGTTTTGGGTAGAAACGACAGCTCTGCTCTCCCAGAATGGCACGGTTAACTTCTTGTGGCAGCGTTGGGTTTTTTGTTTTGCTTTATGATACCAGATTGTTAACTTGTCCTTTAGCTTCTAATGAGGTGCCTGCTTTTCCTGGCTCTTCCCTTCAGCTGACTGCTTTGGCCTAGATTTCCCAGTGACAGAGAACCAAAAACAGATGCGCCCTCATCAAGCATCTGCTATACATAGATAGAATGATACGGGACCCTGAAAATGCAAAAAAAAAAAAAAAAACCCCACCTAGTAAACGCTGTAAGACACAATTTCTTGTAATATGTAATTGTACACAACCCTAAACTGCTTATCCCTTCAGGAATAATTTTAAAGCATATCCTGATAAATGCTTAAAACAGAACACCATGCTTACCAGCCTCACAATCTACCTTTTCAAGTTCCCTTTCCCAGGGTGCAAGGCCCAAGGAGAACTTCTAGGACAGCATTTGAAGTTTTCACTTCAAAAGTGATTTCACTACAGGTCAACAGAACCCTGTGTGTATACAACAAATGGTCATAAATGGTGTCTGTACCTTCAATGAAATCTTCTCCAAGTATCTTATAGTAATGATGCATTGTACATGTTCCTGTACCTGGGAGGGTCACCTAAACCACTGCAATCTGCTTTGGCATTTCTTTGAAATTGTGTCCATCCCGTGAAGCAACATGGATCCTTCACTGATAAGTCTATGGAAGAACTGTCACTTAATCACTTGCTGACAAAAAAAAAAAAAAGCTTTTACTGAAGTTAATCAAACTCCAAATTATATTCTTGAAGCTGCCCACAAAATACTGCTGAAGAACAAAATGAAGAGCTGACAAGGAAGCATCGCAGAGGAAGATTTCAGCCTGTGTTCCAAAAGCAGCAAGTGAAGCAAGCGCTGCCTGGAGAAGCTTCTTCAGAAACATGTATTCAGGCTGCCCGATGAATTTGCTCTTACAGTGGTCACAGCACACTTGAAGCTGTTGAAATAGTTCTCCAAAACCACCACGTGCGTTCAAACAAAACAAGAGCTCACTAGAGTTGCCGAAATTCAGCTAACAAAGAGCGGGTATAAACCCTACAAGCTCTGCTGGAATCAGCAGAGGTCAATCCGTAAGAACTCCGCTTGTCCATCATCCCAGCAGTGATTTGCACCTCCTTCTTCCTTTACAGACACCATCCACCCCACCCCACTTCATCCTCCATGCAACAACAGTCTTTCCAGCTTGTTCAGTCCTTCTCTGGCACTCTTCCTACCCACCTCTGGCAACACAACCGCCAGTTCCCACTTCCTCTGCTCTCAGTTCAGCCACTGAACCGCAGGCCAAGCTGCAAGGCCTGAGCTGCTTCCAACCTATCTCCTCATCCTGGCTGCTCTCTGCCCGAGTCCTGCATATGGAAGAGGCAGCCAACAGAGAGCCCTCGGCCATCAGCTGTGCACCACCTGTTCCCTTCAGCTCCCAACCATCTTCCCTGGATTAAGGAAGAAATTGGATGCACCCGTCACCATGTCAGGGGTGGAAAGGCTGCTGGAGACATCCCATGGGCGTAAAACAGACCGCCACGGTTCACGCAGGCAGGCGACCGGGCCTGGTAAAGCTGGAAAGCGTTCCCTTTTCAGATAACTGCCCACTTCATGCCAAAGAATCCCTGAAGCTCCCTCAAAATGTGCAGAGCCAGCTGGGATTTCACCATCCCAGGAGGCTGTTGATTCATCGGCCGAGTTCCCAGTCCACTCAAATAGGATACGGCCACATTCAGCAACAGGGTTTAATTCCATTAGGTAATTATTTCACCTGTGGTCTAGGGTATTAATTTTGAAAGAGTCTTCTAAAACAAAGTCATTACTGGTGCCTTAGAGGTGAATGTCAACCAAGTGAGCGGCAGCTGCAAATCCATCAGTCAGTGTATTTTTTTGTCCTGTCTTCTCCTTCTGTCAGGTTCCCTCTTCCTCAAAGATTTACTTTTCCCAATAATTAAATTAGATAAATTTGAGCCTAACTGAAACTAATTTTGTATAATATCCCAAACCATTTGCATAAGGCTTCTAAAAATCTCCAAGCTATTTCTCCAGGCAGTGGGGTAGCTAATTATCTACCTCTCCAAGCAGCCTTCAAGGCATCACAGATCATATGTTTAGAAGACAGAACAATTTCATTTCTTTACAACAACAAAAAAAAAAAAAAGAGTGCCCATTACAGGCCTTACATATCACAAAATTTCCATGTTTCCACAGAGATGGAATAATTCACCCTCCATGGAATATATTTGATCATATAATAAAGGGCAGACATGATCATTACGCCCTGAATATCATCATTTAGGAAATCAATTCCTGAACTTTTGGGATATGCAAATCCAATTGATTCTTGAACTGTGGAGCTCTCAAAATGAACTGAGACTTTTGTTGGCGTACAAATAGTCACCAACCCTTCAGGCTGGGCCAGTTCATCTACCATCCTCTCCCACACAAAACTGATTCCACCTCAGCCCAGTAAGAAACCTTTTGCCACAGCCAGCCGATTTACAAAAGCTAAACTACAAGACAGAAGTGTTCTAATTATGACCATTGTTCAGAAGGAGTAAAGGTTTCAAAACAAAGGAGTTAAATGTGAAACTGTCATTCATGGGAAGTATCTCTGTGTGTTCTTAGACTAGAGTTAGCAATTCAATAAAAGCCACTCCCTCAGCCACAGCCCTCATCGACACCGTGAACGTCCGACCGGGGTTGACTCGCAACCCGTCGTTTCAAATTGTGGAATGGGCTGAGCTGTTGTCTGAATCTATATAAAGCATCCTGGTAGAGTTCATCACGATCCAAACCATCCAGGTCTCACCTCTTATTTTACTCTGTTACTTTCTCACAACAACAGTTCTCATTTTAATCGAAAATTAAGTTTTCTTCAACCTCCAGGTGAAAATGTTGTTCCTGGAATCTACGCTCAAGCAAAACTCCTTTTAAAATGAGCATGTTCTGTGCTTAATCAAAAGAACTCTCATTCCAGAGGTGACCAAGGGTCGTGGGCCCAGGTCTGTGCCCCTTCAAGGCTTGCCTACACTGCGGGGAGCGGAACAAGATGGACAGGACAACCACTTGGTATCTGATGGAAAAGAGATTCTTACACTTGAGAATACACCATCTGATCGGGATTAACCCAAATGTACCTGTCAACTTGTTTTAAAACAACGCTCATCTTTCAGAGGAGAGATTCACCCTCAAAATTAAGACAAGGGCAATTTCACAGCCATCTTCATTGATGTCTTTCCTCTCCATTCAGTGCTCAAGGCATCACAAGAAAAACAGTTCAATGGAAACTTAAGAATCACAACAGCCATGAGGGATTCACATCGTGAGGTCACAGTGCCAGCCTATCTTTAGGAAGAGCTTAAACGATAAACAATTCACCCAGGAATATCTACCACATTACATTTACAACCAGAACGAAAACATTTTGAGTTCCCTGAAGGGCTCACAGTTATAACCCCTCAATTAATTTATAATCCCAGCCTCATCTGTCTAAATGACTTACTGGGGCCGGCACAAGTCAAGAGCAGACTCTCTGGTGCTCTACTGAACCCTCTTCCCTTGGGGTTCCATTAGCCACGGCATCTGAAGTACAGATCTTACAAGTAATGATTTCTAGAGACCCAAACAATCTATTGCAGTGGGAAAGAACTGTATAAATTATTTTTCTGAAGTTTTGAGGACCCCGAGCGCCTTTGCACCCAAGTGCACCAAAACCTCTGCACCTTTCAGCGCACACAGAGAGAACGGAGTAGCTGGTGTTTTGGAATACACCTCCTCCACTTCACAGCTACAACCTAACCCCTATTATTGCGTGACAGAAAGAGGCAAAGTTCTTGCTGGTTTTAAGCAAATCATCTTTTAGAGGACAGAGAAGTATTTCTTCCTAACACTTGAATGTTACAGTTTAAGCTTCGTTTCAATTGTCTACTATCAGCTGCAGACCCACTGAGGCCACAAATCATCTGGACTGCCAGGGAAGGGACTCCTCTTCCCCATCCTGCATTTTCCTGGAGCTAAAGAACACCACCACACCAACAGCTCCAACAACAGAGCTGAGCTAAATCATACTATCAAGGCACTGACAGGAGGAGAACTGGATGAGTTTAGGATGCAGAGTGAAGAGAAAGATGAGTCAGAGCATTAGCCTGGAACCTGGGAGACCTGTTCTGCCAAGGACTCTGGAGTCAGTCCTGGGTAAATGGTATCATTTCTCTGAAATAAGGCTCCCCAGCTGTCAGTTCCCCTCCTGTCCTTGGAAATAAGTGTTGCCACAGGGGGCTGAGAATACAGATTATGTGATTTTGAAGTTCAGCGGTCGTAAGAGTTGCAGAAGTGTCCCAAGTCAACTCATGGATTAGTGTTTGTTTGCTACAAGGACTGTAAAATAAAAACCTCTTGCTCAAACTCACTGATGCCAATTGAAAAAAATAGCTAATGACTGGGGCAGCCTTTGGAAAAAACCACAATCTTCACTAAAATATATATGCACATCTAGATTCCTCTGAACTACTTTGATCTGGAAAGTAGGTTGTATGGTTCTTGTTGTCAAGCTTTCTAATCAGGCTCCTCACAGCTCACAAAAAAAGCAGAAACTACAAATGCAAAAAGTACATGTAACAATTAGTACAGTCAGCACTAATATATTCCAATTTATATATAAGATAGCGATTTAACAATGCAACACGTTAGTTGGATAGCATGTCCAGAAATTCTCTAGAATAAAAATAACTCAAATGTCATAAATAAACAATGAAGTGGGTGACAGATAATCACTACAAAGCCCCCCCCAAAGTTAAAAAACACGAAGAAAGATGTAGTAATATTATGCACCTGTGCCTATGGCTATAGTGGAAACAATAGGCTGAAATACTAATTTGACTGACAGAGGAAAATTAGAATATCAGAGCAATCATAAAAGATACATCAGGAAATAAGGAAATATTTAGAATACCAGATTTCAGGTACTAAGTTGCCAAGTAGAAAGCTATTTAAAACCAGCAGAATAAAGGTACTAATTAAAACAACATTTGAAAGTGTATTTTTTGAATTTCTGTAACCAAAAAAAAAAAGCATAATTTACTTGCACTGAATATTTTTTGCAATGCAGATGTCAGATTCGTGCCACACTGAATTTATTCACTATCCTTTTTTTTTTTAAAACCTAGATTTATACATTTTCCATGACGATAAGTTATTTAAATACCACCCCAAGATGCAAAGTTGGCTCTGTGACTGCAAAGATTTTTTTTTTTTAAGAGTGTGAAATAATTCATTAACATATTCATGAGGGAGTAAAATAACTGCAGCCTTCAGGTGAAACACTAACGGAATGATCACCAGAGCTAAATTGCAACAAAAGGTGCTAAATCCTGTGAATGTGATTGCTACAGCCCCACCGAGACTTCCACCAAAACAGGTAAATATAAATGAGCCTTACAAAGAGAAGAAATCTGGTTTAATTTACTAAGGGACACTGGCCCAAAGAAGCTGTTGTATGGGCAAAGAACCGGGGAAAAAAAAACCAAACAAAACAAAAATTCTGAAGTATTTGCCATTTTGTCAGGTTGGCGCAGAGAAGAGGATTCAGTGATTCTCTTTTCTTTCCAAATACTTCCTTATCTAATTTTGGTGTGACCATTAACACCTTTTTCTATTCACAATTTCCCACGTGTCTTGTCTAACAGAGTCTTGTTGCCTTGCCTGTAGATTCTTGATCTTCTATCAAAAAGAGGTAAAAAGAAATTAGCCTATTAGCTGAACTGCAATACTACCAACTTTCTAACAGTAACACAGAACAACTCCATTACAATTCAATAAAAAATATTTTTTTTTTAAATAAACTGATTGCAGTTTTCCAAGGAGCAGGGGCAAAGAGCAGCTTTTTAAGAGGTGCTTCCATCACTATCCCCAGGGTTGTTGTGATTCAAGACAATGGCATTTCCTGATTAGTTGGGTTTGGTTTGTATTTGTTTGGTGGTTGATTTTTATTATTTTTTTCTGAAACTACCTCAAAATCACAGCTCAGCACACCCCTCCTGCACTCTCCCTTCCCACACACCATTCGCTGTCTGGTACTCCTGTCCATCTCAACGTGGTGCAGGGAAGGACAGACAGATCTCTCCAAGGTAACGTCCTCCACATCACCAGAGTCAGCCTTGCTTCCAACTCTTCCACAAGAATTCACACATCTTCTGATGCTTCCTTGTGTTTGTTCTCATGGGTCCCTGTCTCCCTCCAGTGGCAGGAGGATCAGACCTCGCCACGCTTGCAACAAGCTGTACAGCCACCCTCTGACTAAACTACCCAATGGAGTCTTCCTCAAACATTTTATTCCTTCAAAAAAAACAAAAGGAATCTCAGAAATATTCGTTATTTTTCCTGCAAGCACGTAACTTCACATGATTATAATGCGAATTCCTTTCCAATGCGCTGCTATTCAAGGTCAATCTGGTAGGATGGTCTCCTCTTACGTAATTCCAACTTTAGAGCCGCAAGCAAATTTCATTAGCGCATTCTTGGGTTTATCTTACTTTTTGTTAATTAGTGAAAACAACAAATAAGATCATCATCAAAATCAGTCCCTGAGGAACTCCACTCATAACCTCCCTCCAGCCTTACGGATTCTTTCTCATTCTCTCCTCCACTCACCCCCAACAAAGCGTTTGCATTAAGCATCCTCTCCTCCAGTTCTGGCCCCGTGGCACCAGTGGAGGGTTCTGCCGAGGCTGGGGCAGCCTCAATCTTTTCTTTGCTCTCAAGGTGAGTGACAGGGCTATGAAAGAGGCAGAGGACACATCACAAGAGGTGTTGTCAGGGACAAAATTAAAAAGCCATCATACTTGGCCCTGGTGGGACCTTACCAGGAAGGTTATGTACAGCTTTTCTATTCAACCACAAAAAACACTGAAGGAGAACAATTTAAAAAAAAAAAAAACAAACAAAAAAACAGAAACAAAACACCACTCCTAAAAACTAATTTGAAAGGCTTGCTTTTATAGCTTAGCAAAATGAAGGCATCTCAACAGCAAATGCCAGAGCTTGAGGAGGGAGAAAATTATTTAAGTAAAAGAACAGTAACAGAGAGACTCTGTCTGAAAGTCAGAAATGCTTCAGATCATGAGTGAAACAACATTTGTGAGCAGATTTGTAGATAGGAGGAGGGAATCTAGAAACATCTCATTCTAAACAGTTTAATTTCTGAGATGTACAACCTAGTTGTTGGCACTCTCTGGAAGTACTACGCTCACTAACCCAGGAAGCTCCTTCTGTTACTTGGGTTTTTCCTTGCCAAAGCTCCTCAGTGCTGACTTCACTGTCTCCAGTGCAAGGCAGGAGAACGACAGGGACACCGACCCTCACCAGTTCTCAAAACCATCACTCTCAAAGCCAGACCGTGAAGAAGCAACTTGGTTCCCACTCAAGCCAACAAGAATTTGAAGATACCACACGATTTACCTGCATAAACATTCCTAGGGCATTGCTGCCTTCAGCTCTTCGCTTACATCTCTGTCTGTAGAGCTTCTCAGACCAGCTGAAGTCCCTCCTTGTCCAACCAGGATATGCTCAAAATTTGCTACATGAGCTTCAACAATGTACTGAAGCTCAGGCTGACCACGAGTTCAAACTGATGTTGGGATAAAGAGAGCCACAGCTGCTTTATTCATTTTATTATCTCTGTCTGCAAACAAGTCTCAAGAGAAATTTTAAACTACATGGGATGGCAAGATGCGGTGATTTGATATTTTGCAGCAAACGGGGCAACGAAGGAGGGGGAGAGAACAGAGGGAGGCAGCTGAAGTGGAGTGTGAGGGGATTATTTTGGGCTGTCAAAGTCTGTTATGCTGTCATTTGCATGAATCAATATTTTATTTAAAGCTAAAAGATCTCACAACTACTGCAAAGAACCAGCTGCTTTGAAATCAGTATTACCTCTCACATTTATGGGCGCCCTTAACAGGTGCAGTGCTCCATTTTGAGGGGGTTTTTTCATCATTTTGGGAGGATGGCTCTTTATGATGTATTTCTCAAACACCTTCCCCTCACCCACAACAACTTACTCTGTTTGAGACTAAAATATCAATTCAATGACTAAAATAACATCATAAAATTATGTAGGGACTGGAACATCTCTCCTGTCAGGAAAGGCTGAGAGCCCTGGGGCTCTTTAGTCTGGAGAAGAGATAAATGAGAGAGGATCTTACTCATGTCTGTAAATCTCTGCAGGGTGGGGGTCAAGTGGAAGGGGCCAAGCTCTTGTCAGTGGTGCCCTGGGATAGGACAAGGAATAATAGGCCCAGACTGGAACCCAGGAGGTTCCACCTCAACATGAGGAGAAACTTCTTTGCTGTGAGGGTGATGGAGCCTGGACCAGGCTGCGCAGAGAGGTGGTGGAGTCTCCTTCTCTGGAGACTTTCCAACCCCCCTGGATCTGTTGCTGTGTGGCCTGCCCTGGGTGATCCTGCTCTGGCGGGGGCGTTGGACACCATCATCATCACACTACACTTGTCCAGCCCTAGAATGGAAGTGTGCAGCACGTCAACAAGGAGGCTCCTACACACACTTCACAAGCCCCTCGGTTTGAGTGACGGAGAAATAAGCAGAGCTGGGAACAAACCAAGTTTTCCATCCTGCAGATGAAAAAAAACCCGAACATCTCCATTGCTCAGGATTTATATGAAATCAAGACTATATAAAAAAAATGGTGTGTGTTAAAACAAAGAAAAAAAATTAAAAATGGAATAGTCCTCTCCTTGTTCTGGAGCAGATGACTTGACCTGCTCACCGACTGGATGTGGGCCAGCTATGCTGAAACCCTGCAACACTTCAGTAAAACTCGTTTAAATCTTGGCAACAGACTATTGTTTCAACAGTCCCCAGAGCCTAAAGCCGTCTTGGAGACTGCAGAAAGAAGCTGGAGCACATGGACATTATTCACAGCACTTTTTAGGCTGCATGTGATAAAAGACAAGAGAGAGTTCTGCTTCAAACTGAGAGCCCAGCCTTGAGGTTGAGAGTATTGCTCTAAAAATAACAAATTTATCAGGAACTACAAGGGGAAGTCCACCAGCAGCTGATTCACAGCCTGAAAAATTAAAAAAAAAATAAAAAAATCAAGCAGCATTTGATAGGCCAGCTTTATTCAAGAAACCACTTGTCAGAAAGTGAGACATATGAAGAGTTCTGGAGTTACCTCTCACCTAACAGAAGCTTTCCAACAGAGCACGAATTCCTCCTCAAGAGAGAGCCAGGGCAATATAGATCTATTTGCCATGGTATCAACAAATACTTTCACAGGTAAACACCGGCATCTGGGTTCCTCTGCAAGAGCAGCTCCCTGCCTTAGAAGCACTAAACCACTGGAAAAAGCCTGGGGAATGGCCGGTCCTGCGCCACAAACCTCGTCTTCTGAGCCAGCAGATATAAGCAATGGTTCCTAAGAAAGACAGATTGATTTGCTTTCTCCTCACAAGCAGAGAGTACTTGACCACAACCCAACAGCTACCTCCTCAACAGTCAAATAAGGAAGGATCTAGAGAGGTGGAGCTTTGACAAATCTGAGTATCTGTGTTTTCTTTAAATCCACACGATGAGAAGCCAGGGGACTTGAAGCACTACAAAGGAAGAACCCAGTCGGTGTAACTGCTCACTCTGCATTTGTAGTAACACTCCTAAAATGCTTCCTTTCTGGTATTAGAAGGCAGCTGAGTGAATGGTTAAGGAGCACGATAGGAAGGCCTCTGCTCCTTAATAAGGATGTTCATGGAAGAATTAAGTACACTACTGCTGTGCAGGGGCCAAGCAGTTCAACTACTTTTGCCCTCGATTTATGGCAGACTTTTCTGCAAGAGTAACAGTTCATTCCCTCCATCTTTCTAACACAGTTAATCTACCTCCCCCTCAAAAAAATATCTGAAAATAAACACACACATCAGCACTCACCCTGTTGTTTTTTCCTCTCTGGAAAGAAGTGATTGATGGAGAAGGGACACAACAGAAATGCTACAGAAATGTCAGGTTCTAACTTCTTAATAAGTATTATTAAAAAACTTATTTGAGCCTCTGCATTTGTCACTCACTGCAACGTCCTCACGAGCAAAGCTTCACAAAACAGAGCATGAGGAAAAAAAAAAATCTTGCAACGACTCTCAAGAGAAATGGACAAATTCAGTTCTATTTTTCTCCTCTCCAAGACAAATTTCATTGGTGCTGGTGTCACAGAATAAAAGCAAGGAAGTTCATGGCTGAAAAAAGCTTTCTGCTTGGGAGCAGGCTGGATGCTAAAGCAGATCTCGACTGAGCTCAAGGTCATTTCTCTTTCCACTCGTACACTTCTGGATGCGTCACGCAGGAAATCCATTTTTTGGTACTGGGGTAACAATGCAAAAAAGCAAAGGCTTGTTGGGTCCCATGTGCCACTGGTTTATACTCCCAGAGCTTATAAAACGAGGATAATTAACTACATGAATCTCCCAGGAGTACTCTGAGTATTAATTAGCCAACCAACGTAGAGCACTTGGAGAATGAGAAGTCGCCCATGTCAGTATTTACTGTTATTTTTACATACATGGAAAAAAAATCCAAAGTGTTTTTTTTTTTTTCAGATTTATAGGAAAGAATGCATTGAGGTGTTGGAATCTGAAGTATTAAGCCTTTCTGCTAATGCAACTTTTCAGAATTATTTCAAGAAACGCAAAAACTGTAGACTGTTAGCGCAGTCGTGATAGAAGTCGACAACTCTTGAGCTCAGAAAAAGAAGCACAAGAGTTGTTAAAAATAGTCAGAGAAGTCAAATGAAGTCTGGAATAATAACTGGCAAACTTCTCTGGATCTATGCAGAGAAGCAAATTTATCAGTTTTCTAACCAGGACAGCACACATGATTCAAGAGAAAGATAATTCAGCGTATTCAACTCTGAAGTGAACAAATTAAGCTCTAATAAACTGTTCACTGACTGAAGATTCTTCAGTGTGAGTGGAATAGCTATGAGTAAATCAGGTCCTTCAACTGTTTCACTACTTAAAACACAGCAGCACAGAAGGGTAAAGGTAGGAAGGGACCTCTGGAGATTGCTTAGTCCAGCCCCTCCAGCTTGGAAGGGTCAATGAGAGCAGGCTGCTCAGGGCTGTGGCTGAACTTCAAGTAACTCCGAGGATGGAGACACCACAGCCTCCCTCTCTGGGCAGTGTATCGGTCACTCCCTCCAGCTGGTATCTCCCTTTCTTTGATGTTTTTAGAAACAGCTTCCAACAGAATTGGCTCCCAGGGATCAGGATGAGCGTGACTGGCCTGTAGTCTACTGGATCCTCTTGAAGATGGGAGTTCACAGGAAGTTCATCTCAAACCCCGTGACCTTTCCAAGGCAATCAAGAGTAGTCTCATAATAACATGAGCCAGCTCCCTGGTGGGTGCATTCTCATCAGGTCCTACCTCCTTGTGTACATCCAGTTTAAGTGCTCCCTAACCCAATTCTCCTCCTTCAAGGAAAAGTCTTCCTTAGCTAGGCTTTCCCAGGAGTCTCAGGGGGCTGGGGCTCCTGAGAGCATCTCTTCCCAAAAAAGACCAAGGTCTTTAAAGATCTTGGTCTTTTTCATATTCTGTTGCAATTCCACAACATATACACACTTCTCGGGGAAATAACAAATATCAGTTCCCCCTACAAAGGGAGGAAGCGCTTTTTGCAGAGACCCCGTCTCTGAAAAATTGTATTTAGAGCATTGTCTTCACATTTTGAGAACAGTCAAGTTAACTTTATTGATTCATTCTATCTCTACCATGACTCTCTTCTTTCCCAGAACCTGACCCTTGACTTGAAAAACCTGAAGCTCCACATTTAATGGTTAAACGGTTTCTGCAACATTTATAGAAAGTAATGTTGAGAAATCCAGGTACCTAAACAGCTAGAGGAAACTGATATATGAAATACAAGCAAAAGCTACAGATTTCCTTTAATAAACCCTGCTTTTGGATTTCTCATCCTTCTGCCCACAAAATGCCTCAGAATAAATATTCTGATGTAATATCCCAAAACCAACCCAGAGATCTATAACTGTGCTGCTTATTTTCAGAAAAGAGTTAGGCAGTCTTATAAATTTTCAATAACATTTAGATTCTTAAATAATTCTCAAAAACGGGGCTAAGATACTTTTGCAAGTCTTATCCTTTTAGCTTAGAAAAGATCAAGGACTCGAGCCATTCTGGAGTCGTAAGTCTAACTGAAAACACACCGTTCGGATCATTTCACAACAAGGAACTTGAAAATTAACAAGCTAAAACTGGACAGTGACCAACCAACCAACCCAGAACTACAGTTTAATGGTTCCCAACTCCCACAACCAAGACATCCCCTACTTCTGTGCTTCAGTGAACATCCATTTGACTCCCTTGTCTTCAGGACTCTTCGTGACACTTATCCCTCAGTGGTATTGCACCTGCACACCATGATCCAAAGTGCCCAACCAGTTAATTTTATTTTCTAGGACTGCCTATCATAAATCAGGAGTCATTACAACTGCACATATAATCAAAGAGACGGGGGGAGGGAAATCCCTTCACAAGCAATTTCCCAGGTAAAGATTTAACATCATTTGAGATGAAGAGCCAAAGCCAGTTCAGAGATGCTATGTCCTTAAGATTAGCTGCTCAGCGCTGAGGAAAATAATATACACAATCCAAACCAGTAACCAACTTGCAGCTACCAGTTGTTTCTCTACAAACAGCCAGACCATTACATGCCTTTTAAAATAAATTACTTGACAGGAATTTTATGATTCACAATATTCAAGGCCTTATTAAGGTCCATAAATAGTACAAGTAACTTTAAAAAAAAATTATCACCTTTCCTCTGTTGCATCAAGAAAAATATGTCATTATGAACTTGAGTCATGTGAGCAACAGCATTGTGTGCTGACTGGAGAGTCTTCTAAAGAAGAAAACCAGGATGATTTCATCTTTCTACACCAGGTGCTGGATTTATTTTTTTTTTTTAAAGCACAATATCCACAGTGGGTAACTGACACAATGAAAACTCCAGCTTCAAGGAGCTCAATACATTTCAAGTTGGTTTTGTGTCAAAAGGCTGCATTTATACACCCTGTGTTGGCTAGAAATTGTCAAGTCGGGATGGTATTTTGAGCCCGCCGGAGATTTCTAACCAGACTTCTTTTTAATTGAATGACTCTTCATTGCAATGGGATGGTCAAAAAAGGTTCATTAAGTAGGATGCTGCTTTTTTTTTTTTTTTTTTTTTTTTTAAGTAGCATGGTCCTATAAACAGTATTTTAACCTGTGTAGCTGTCTTAAGAACACTAATTGAGTAGAGTTGTTTGTCTGGAGATTTTTATGAATAATATGGAGCCCTCCCGCTCCTACCAGCGCCGCTCTCTGGCATTCCACCTCCAAGCTCCACAGCAAAAACCACCGATGGGAAAGAGGGAAAGGGGCAGAGACAAAACAATTTGGTTTTGCTTAGATGATCCACCAAAGTCAGAACTGAATCCAAACGCGGACGCTTCCCAGCCAGCAGCCTTTCTGCTAGTCCAGGCAAAGCCAATTCCTAAACTAAGAAATGAAGGCAAAAGGAGTCTTTAAGCCATAAAAAGAAAAATTACTGAGACTGATTAGTGACAAATTTCTTCTCCCTCTGCCCTTCCTTTCCTGCCCCCCCTTCCCTTTTCTTCAAAAGGTCCTTCACATATTGCCAGATTTATCTTGTGTGAAATTGCCACTGGAGCTCTGACAGGTTATATAGGAGAGAAAAATACTTTGACAGTTGCAAAAACGAAGCTGTACTGTCCAACTATGCCCAAGAAAAAAAAAAATCAAACCAAACAGGAATAGATCTTTCCATTAAGATTTCCGGGGTAACACGTGTGTTGCATGATACAATGTGTTCGGGTGCAAAACCAAAATCCTGCAGATGCAAATACAGGTGATTTGCACATCTGGAATCCACCCCAGAAGCCTGTGACACTCAGATTCTATCATCTCCCACTTCCAGCTGGAAAAAGATAGAATACCCAGAGACAGAACAACCCTAAATAAGGTCATAGAGAGCAGTATTTTTCTGACAGCTAGTCTTCAGTTTTGTGGGATGAATTGGCTATGAAAAATTATACCCATAGCAGGACTCAAGGGACTTGAATGTAGAGGGATACCATAAATTAATAGTTTATTACTACTAAAAATATACTTTGGGGTTTTCCTTCTTTTTTATGGCCTTCTAAACAGATGTTTCTCAAAAAACTTTTAAAGTAGAAAAAAAAAAATACTGCACAAGGAACTTTAAATTCTTGCTTAACATTTAATTTCTGCTCAACAGCGCAGAAGTGCTCGCCGTAATTAGGTGACAATTAGAAACTGAACCTTGGCTGGAGTGGCTTCAGGACAGGTTATCCATTTGTTCTACAAAAACACTACCAGAAAATTGCTCTGACCCAAGGCCCAAAAGCCAAGAGCTTGTTAACTCTCACGCTCAAATGTCTCGCAGGAAAACCACATTTTGTGGCAATTAATTTCTTTTTGGAGATCTTTGTCATTAGAAGTGTTCCCCAACAGATGTGAAACTTTCTCTCCTTCCAAATGAAAGCTGAGTTTTCAAGGACATGACAAAGCTGAAACACTGAAGCCAGGTGTAAAAAGCCAAATTTGGGTTTTTCCATTTGTCACAGGAATGAAAACAGGAAAAAGGTTTCCCCATAAAAAAAAAAAGCCAACCACCATCCAACCTGTCTCAGCTGATTTTTGCAGAGGTGGACTCCACCGTTTCATCCCTTCATTTTACAACTTGAAACTTAAGCAGCTGGTGATTCTGACTGACTCCTGAACCTTCTTCAAGGAAAAAAAAAGTAATAATTTCAGGTCCTGATGTGGTCATTTACCTGCCCTCCTTTCCTCTTGCAGAGAAAATGTTCTAGCACAGTTGGAGGATGGTATGTTTTCAATAGAAAAGTCTCAACTTTATAAAAAAGAAAATGTCCATCTGCTTCCCTGAAAAACATAAGTTTTTTTTTGTTGTTCTTGTCAGCACTGGGGATCTACGTGAAGATGGATCAGGTCATTTTCTGGGTCATAGCACAAAGTTACCGACTTGGTGATCAGCCACTGAGGGATCACTTCCAGTGTTCCTCAAGACATTTGAGAGATCTCAGATGGACATTCAGATCCCGATTTCAATAGATCAGCATTAAAAAAGGTTTGCAAAAAATCAGCAGATCTGGGGGAAAAATACAAAGAATACGCTGCATTTTTACTAGAAACGTAGAACTTTTACAGGTACCCAGCAATTTTCTCATAAATAGCTTAGTCTCCACACAATCCTATAAAAAAATTAAAAAAAAAAAAGTATAGCAGAAATGGTGATGATCCCTGGAAGCTTTTAAGGCCAGGCTAGATGGGGATCTGAGCAACCTGCTCTAGTGGGAGGTGTCCCTGCCCATGGCAGGGGAGTTGGAACTAAATGATCTCTGAGATCCCTTCCAACTCTGATACCTCCACGATTCTACAAAACCACTATTTGTCAAATGCTTACATTTCACTAAGACAGTTGCTTTTGAGAGAACACAGGCAGGGCTGGGAATCTGCCTGGTTTCTAACTATTTTACTTTGCTCCTCAGTCAATGAGGTGTTGGATGGGAGGACTTAGAGGTTTCAGAGCCACCTGAGCTCCCAGCTGCCCAACTCCAACCTGCGACTCCCAGGACAGCCTCCCACTCACCAGGGAGCCCTGGAAACCCACAAAGCTGCTGAACAAACCCAATAAAATCCTTTTGGTTTCACTAGCAACTCCCACTGATTAACAGCAGCAAAACTGTCAACCCCTGTCAGCTCCACGCGGCAGCCACCAGGGATCCTGGGGAGCACACTGAGTTCCGTAAGCAAAACATTGTGATATTTTAATTGCATGTTCGGAAGGAGGGGGACAGTTTTTTCTCCCAGTTCAGGAGTTGTCAGTATTTGGGGATGAAAGCTGGTGAAGAAAAATCTGGTTTCAAGGGCAGCTCTGCCAGAATGAAGGCAATCGTGCTGATTTGGAAACCTCGGGATTTCTGGCAAACTAAAGTGTTGTTTTCCTGGTTGTTATTAGTCTCAACCAAGAGACTCGAGCCAGCACAGGAGTAAACTGTCATCCTTTCTCTGAGGATGTCCTTCCTAGCAGGAAAAAGCTATAAAGATATAAACCCACAGCCATATTCAGGGTTTCGCCGATATATAAACATTGCAACCAGAGGAGGAAGCCTCATTCAATAAACAAACTTTTCAGAATCAGAGGTTAGATACAAGCTGATCAAGTCTAAAAAAGTATTTCTCAAACAGATAATTCAGCTTAGGGGGCTAAGGTGTAGCTGATTACAAAACCATTCCACTGCACAACGCGGGCTCCGTGGCAGCAGGCCAAGATCTTACTGTCTTTTTGCTCAACAGTTAACCTCACACGGCCTTCATCCCCGCTGGGCTTTGCAGAACCAACAGGTATCACTCTTAAGGAAGGTCCCAAACCACAGTAATTCAGTCATCCAGATACACGTGGGAGGAAAGTTTCCATCATTTTTACGGGCTTTTGCAAGGCTGGAAAAATACATTATGAAATAGAATACACTGTTAAGAGGAAATAATTATCATCTGATTTTTACCACCGCTGTGCCTGCGTACGAGTAACATCTCTTGTGTCTTTCAAGAAACAGGGGCTGAGGTGAGACTGCTCTGAGGCAGGACACTGTATGCAACTCAACAAGGTACAGCAGCTTCAGTCCTATGCCTAAGGAGTCGCACATTTTGTTCCACAGCCCTTGGCAGGGATGCCAACAAGCCGCTGTTTCCACAGGTCCAAGCTGAGACTGTCCCAGCAATGCGAGAACATGATTTCCATCTATTTTGACAACATGGAGTCTTTGCTGGCACTGTCAAGACTGAACACAGCCTAGGCAGCTTTTTTATTTTTTTTATCCTTTCCTAAATTAACTGCAAACCGAAATGCTTTGTGACAGCTGGTCTGGGAAGCTGGCTTAGCTGCTGCAAAGGTGAAGTTTTACCTTTCCACCTTCAAAATTCTTTGCAGAAAAATCGTGTTTTGCTGCAGTATCTCAGCAAAACAGCAAAGAAGTAGTTTCCAGGAAGAAGATTTTTCCCTTGTTTTGAATGAGCTGTTATAATTGATCCACAAAGAATTTTAATGCCTTTGGTCATGACCCTTTATTAGGGCCCTTTCCTAAATGAAGGATGAAAGAGGTAATCTAGCCAACTGTCCTCAAGGTTTAGGGCTGTGTGGGTTTCCTCCCCTCTCCCTTCACCTTCCTTGTTTTCTCTCACTGTAGAAAATAAAAATATCAACAAATACATCTGTTTGCTGCACTGGTAACTCCCACAATTTAAAGTGAAGCCAAATTACCATCTTGTTACATATTTCAACATTAATGTTTAGCAGGTTTAACATACACAAGTCAAAGATCAGGTGAGTAAAGGGGGAGTGATAAATAATTTAACCTCATTTCACTCTAAGCCACTTTTACCTGTCCTTTTGAGTCAAGCATGGCACATTTACAGCCTCTTCAAGGAATAAAAGCATCATGCTACCCTTTTCCTTCAGTCTATTGCAAGATAAACAAATCACCATAACAAGTTCTTATCTCTGAAGTTTACAGGAAAAAAAAAAAAAGACCCAAACTTCTCACAAATAAAACAAGAACAACTTAAATAAAATATAAAATAAAATCCAATAAATGCAAAAGTTTCCAAGCTTTAGTATAGGGACAGGGAGGTGGGGAGATGAGGGAAAGATTTTCTTTTTTCAAGGTTATTTTTTTGGTATTTTATCCCTCAAAATACATGCCGTTCAATCTGCCATCTACCAATCAGTCGTTTTACAGAAAAAATATGAAGAATACGCATTTTTAATTACAGGACAGATTCATTCCAGATTTCTCTGGAATGTGGCCATTACCAAAGGAGCCTGCTCATAATGTAGAAAATTATAGATTCTATATACAACAAGATATAACCTATAACAACGTATGGGAAAGAAACACTTAACATCCTATGTTGCTAAAACTTTCGATGCCTGGAACTTCAGCTCTGCTGAGATGCCAGTTACTGAACACTAACAAAACTACACCTCCCAGGTTACATTCAAAGGGAGTTAAGGATTGTTAACAGCTTTTACACAAAAGAGAATACTGGAATAATAAAGCACCAAAGTTTTCTTAGAATAAACCACCAAAGCTTTCTTAGCCAACACCTAAGTAACTTACAGATATATTCAGAGGGATGTAATTCTGTCCAAGAAAACAGGTGCCTAACGAAAGTTTCTACAGCTGTATTTAGGAACCGACTTACCAGTGCCACTGCCAGAAGATATAAATGCTGTGCAATACAGCTCAAATCAAAGGCTTTATTTAGGAGGATGCTATTGCAAGACTAAATAAACTCAGGCCAGAGCACTGAAAGATGCAGATCTGGATTCAGTGGTTTAACTTGAGGCTCCCAGAATTAAGAAGAGCACAGTAACAATCATCAAACAACACCTCCAGGTCAAGCTGTTTTGCTTAGTGAGGATTTCACTGGAGTTTAGTTCACAGATTAAAAAAAAACCCAACACCACCTTCAAAAAACCCTAACACAGCAGTGTAGGTTTTTTCCTCATAGATTGTGTAAGAATCAGCAGTATTTCAAATAATAATAATAAAAAACGTTCTGAATTTCTAACAGCAACGAGCAATCACTGAAAGGTTCAAACCTACTGCTTTCCAAATGCCATTTGCTCCTGCTTGGATTGCAAAAACATCAAGAACAAACAAAACGAGATCAAAGACAGAGTCCACTTTGCAGCAAACCTTGAAATAGCAACAGAAAACTCAGCAGCAAGAAACAAAAAAACAACAATAGAAAGCACCACCAAGGAGGCAACTTTGGAACAAGCCTACAAATGAGGCTTTTTGTTTCTCAGCACAAACATCTTACTGCTCTCTCCCCCCACAGTAACATTATTCCAGCCTTGAAATGAGCCTGGATTCAGAGCAACTCACACCAGCTGCAGCAAAACACCCAGAGAAGAGGGGGAAAAAAAAAAGGAAAAAAATCAAAAGACAATTGTTTTGATGGCATTATCATCAGGAGTCTTATAGCCATAAACATACCGCTTTGATCATTTTTATATCAGAAGTTAATTCAGTTGTTACCATTCAGGAGAAAACACTGTGAAATTACCTCCCTTCCCTTCTCCCAGTTTAGCACCGATCCCTGCGGGTCCACAGCACGATGGGGCTGCTGCACAAAGTTTTGTAGAGAATTCCAAAGGCAGCTTAATTACCTTCAGGTTTCCACAGGAGAGTCACAAAGCCAGACTGAGCCTTGGGGTGGCAGGGCTGAGGGTAGACAACCTCCGCCGTGCTGGGGGAAAGGAGCTCCTGCTCCCCCAGACCTGCCCGGCAGGGCACTGCTCCCTGCTGCTTCCCCAGCAACAGCTTCAAGCCACCTGGCAGAATTTTTAATTAGGCCAGTTAATTTAGACCCAGGTGAAGAGTCAGCAAAAATAAGTTACAGGTGACTCCAGCTAAGCAATGATTTGCCCAGAGCTTCAGTCCTCAGCACAGGAGGGTCAGGGAGCTGCTGTTGGAGCAGGGACAGAGGGAGGCCACCAGGATGACCCACAGGCTGGAACTCTCTGCTGGGAGGCCAGGCTGGGAGAGATGGGCTTGTTCAGCCTGGAGAAGAGAAGGCTCTAGGGAGACCTAATGGGGGCCTTTCAGGGCTTCCAGGGGCCTGTCAGAAAGATGGGGACAGACTTTGGAGCAGGGCCTGTTGGGACAGGACAAGGGGGGATGGGTTGAAACTAAAAGAGGGAGATTTAGACTGGAGAGAAGGAGGGAATTTTTGACACTGAGAGTGGAGAGATCCTGGTCCTGGCTGCCCCGAGAGGTGGTCACTGCCCCATTCCTGGCACCATCCCAGGGGAGGTTGGATGGGGCTCTGAGCAACCTGCTCTAGTTGCAGATGTCCCTGCTCCCTGCAGGGGGGTTGGACCAGATGACCTTGAAGGGTCCTTTCCAACCAAAACTGTTGTGTGATTCTGTAATTCTGTGAATTGAGGGTCTTTGCAGTGCTCAGGGCTGGAACACGCTCACTGAGCCCAAACCCACTACGAGGTCCTGAGAAGGCAGGTTTTCTCTGCAGCACTTGCAAACACAAACACACTTTGCACTCCAAACCCTCGTCAGACCCCACAGCCTGGCGTTGGAGGAGCCAGGCAGCACAGACGCAGAGAGAGGGAACACCAGGATTTCATTTCTGCTATGAAAGCAAATAGTGACAGTGACTCACACAAATCCTTTCCCCTTTGAGTGAATACTATAAAGAATAAGGAGCAGTTCAGTAGCTGGAACCATGGGTCTACTGATTAAAGCCTGTACCTGTGGAAGATGCTTGGCAATGCAGCAGGCCAAGGGTTAAATGCACAGGGAGAGGGCACAGAAATGGAAATATTTTGTCCCAGGAGGCTCACACACACCCCCTGGAAACCTTGGGACTGTTCTGCAGCCAAATATCTAACGGTCACGTTTGGGATTTTTAGTTAGAGATGAGAGGTTAGTGACAGGCACTGTGACATCTTCAAAGCTCTCTTTAATTTTCTGTGTCTGAACAGTTTCATGGCCCACTTTTTAATTGCTGCGTCGAGAGGAGGTGGGAAGGTACATGAAAAAGGCTAAGCTTTGTGAGACGGCGAAGGTTGCTCAGCTCCTATTGTTTTCCTATTTATTTCCACAGCGGAAGACTGTAATTTGTGGCACTCCACCCTGCCATGGGCATCCAGAACAATTTTCTTTAAGCACACTCCTAAGAGAACAGACTCATCTTGCATTTTAAAATGCTTCACTCGCTGCTGTTCCATTAGGTACCCTTGGAACGCTGCAAATCTGAAATCCAGCCACTGTTGGGGCCTAATCCTGCCCCATGGAAAACCATGATAAACCCCTCCGACTCCACTGGAAGTTGCTTAAATCAGGAAGAACCTGGCTGCTGATTTCTTGTCTGCTCTATTTCAGAACATCACTAACAACTTGATTTTGCAGGCATTTTGCAAATTGGCCTGGATGGACTTTCAAGATATTACAAAGAGGAAGAAAAGGGGTAAAGAAATGAATACCTTAAGAGAATGACTGACAACTGTCTGTCACAAAAAAATAAAAAAAATCTAAATTTAGGTGCCTGAAACATATGCAAGTTTCTTACCAAATGTATCTCATTCTAGTCTAGAAAAAAACACCTGGGGCCAGGCTCAAAAGAGGATTTACGGTTCTAAAGCAAGACTTAGGTGGAGAACAGCTACATTCCATCCAAACTGCCACTCTGGATAAACAAAGGACTCCGCTCAGCTCTCCCTTGATTACCTGCACTACACCATGAAATGTCAGGCTTGCATTTTACACAAACTACTCACAAAAGAATTAATCTTTCGAAGGAGCAGAATACCAGAATTTCCAGGCAAATAGGCTAACTATTAGGATATAGAGTATCTATTCCCTTTGTTCTATTTGGTCTCACGGATCTCTTCTTGTTGCAAGCACCTCTCTAAAAACAAAATGAAAAAACAACCCAGAGGTTTGAAAGGAAAGAATTGGAAATTGTCATTCTCAGCCAGACAGGTATGACAAAACACCCCAACTCTACCTACAGGGAACATTGGCCAGCACCTACTCACCTGGATAGGGAAATACGAGAGAGAGTCCAATGGAGGCTACGAGGATGATGAAGGGACTGGAACATCTCTCTTGTGAGGAAAGGCTGAGAGCCCTGGGGCTGTTGAGTCTGGAGAAGAGAAAAATGAGAGGGGATCTTAGTAATAGTTGCAAATCTCTGCAGGGTGGGGGTCAAGTAGAGGGGACCAGTGTCTTGTCAGTGGTGCCCTGGGACAGGACAAGGAATAATGGGCCCAAATGGGAACACAGGGAGTTCCACCTCAACAGGAGGAGAAACTTCTTTCCTGTGAGGGTGACAGAGCCTGGCCCAGGCTGCCCAGGGAGATGGTGGAGTCTCCTTCTCTGGAGACTTTCCAAACCCCCTGGATCTGCTCCTGTGTGGCCTGCCCTGGGTGATCCTGCTCTGGCAGGGGGGTTGGACTCAGTGTTCTTCAGAGGTCCCTTCCAACCCCTACCATTCTAGGATTCTGTGATTTGTCACCTTACAAAAGGCAGGCAGACAGAATAACTTCCTTACATGCATCTTCCCACTGTCTTCCTCTCAAGCAGCACCTTCATCTCCTCTGTACCTATAACCTTACAAGGCAAACTCCTCCATAAGCAATAGCTCTTAGCATTCTAATTGCCCCTCCACTTTCTACAGCCTGACACTTTCAGTCTCCCCTCAGAGCAGGAGAAAGGACTCACATTCCTATACTTCTCTTTTAAAGGTTAACTGGGAGGTAAAGTGTAGCTGCAGTTCCACAGCACTGCAGGGGTGGAAACAACAGAAACAAATGAAAATAAGAGCTGGGAATAAGAGGAAATCCCTTAATCTAGTTTAGCTTGTTTCATCTTTTCTCCTGCTGCCCATGAAGAAAGAGATCACCTTGGGAGGGAAAAAATAATAGTTCAATAATCTCAGTTTATTCCTGAGACAGAGAATGAGTCCCTGAGATATTTCTTGTCAACTGGGTGCCATTAGACCACTGCCAGCCAACCTGTGACTCATTTAAGGAAGGGCACATGCAGCCAGCATCAGCCAGCATCAAATTCTTTTACCACACAAACCCAGGATTCTTTCCAGCCAGCTCCTGATTCTTTGACTCGTTGGCATTTGCACTACTGAAGCTTTTTTTTTCTACAGCTTTGAGCATAGAATCTCTTTTGTTACTGGTCTTAAGAGCTGTGGTCGTCACCATTACACACCTCCACGATCTGGGGTTTTAAGAAAAATGGCGCTGGGGTACTAAGAGACTCCAAATAAAAACTGCCTCCGTGTTCTTCGTGTTTCCTTCGATGTCACCAACGTGGTTTTGGTATTTGCCGTTCACTTCTGGCCCTCACCTTGCCAACGTGAGGCAAAACAACAAAATTGTGAGGCAACGGCCACCGATGCAATGCAGGAGGTCTGATGATCTTGACAAGAATAAATTTAAGAATGAACAAACTCTTATGATACTCTACACCGAGTGTAACAACTTTACATTATATTTCCTGAGCAGTGGTAGAGACACCTGAGAAGTATTGAAGCATCATTATTTTAGTGTTTCAATTGTTTGATTTCTCAAGTACCTCCACGTGCAGAAAAATCTGCGTGTAGAGAAAGCCATGTGCATATATATATATATATAAAAATGTATACACACACACACATCCACACTAGTTTATCAAACATCAATGTTATAAAACTTCTTAAAAGCACAACAGAAGCCTGTCAGTCAAATAGCTGGAAAAGACAGATTTTGATATTTCCCCCTCACTAAGTATGAATACATTACTTAGAGACAAAAATAAGGCCTTTCTTGGTTCATGTTTTATGCAAAAAAAAAAAAAAGAGCTTTGGTAGATGAGAGAGTTTTATCTAAGCAGTAGATTTAGTGAAATAACTAAATACTCTTCCTAGCTTCCAGACTTAAATAACCTTGTGCAAATCACTTAACCTCTCCGTATTTCCTTTAAAATACTGGAAGAGCAAAAATAATGCCGACCATTAGAAGATGTTCAGAAAGCCTCAGGTAGAAAGACTACATAGGTATTTATCTGAGGTTTGGTTTGGTGTCACCGCTGTCACCAGGGCATAATCAGGTGTAGACTTTGGAAGCAGCCCATGTGCCCATTTACCAGTTGGCTACTTCCGTGACTCCGTAATGAATCGGGCGATTGCTCCCCACGTGCCGTCCAGCAACGTTTTAAACCAAGGCAGAGGACTTTGCACTGAAGTGGATTCAGAGAGCCCACGTTACAGCAGCTCTGCTTCAGGGACAGGACCAAGCAGGTAACAGTGGTGACACCCGTGACTCGAGTTCTCACGAGGTTACGCCCTTGGATCAGACGCCAAATACAAGACACAAACAGCAGTTTTCCTTTTTTTTCAGTGTCAGTGTTCATGATTAACTACCAGGAAAGACTTTGCATCTTTTTACACCATTAGGCACATTTACACATACTTGTTTCCACGGAGAGAAAGAAAAAAACCCGCCATAGAGAGTTCTCTTCCATTAACATGAGCTGCTTCAGTACGTTTTCACACCATTTGGAGGTGGCTTTTTCCAAAAGCACTCTGACTTTATAGCTGGCTTGCCTGCAACAAACCCTAGCTGGGAGCTTTTTAGCAGAAGACGATGAATATTCCAGAATTCTTTCTATCCTGTGCCCTTTACGCTCACACGTGAAGAAAACGCAATTGCTACAGTACCGCAAAATCTCCCGCTCCTCGCCCTGCTGTGATCCCTGCAGATATCACCAAACTTCTCTGTTCATTAAAAAAGAAGCTGAACCTCTGCTGCCGTACCTCTGCCTTCTGCTCAGACCGCCGACGGTACGTGTTCAGGACTGAATCTGACTTCCACGGGAGCTGAATCCCGCTCTCCGTGTCGGTGAGTTACTAGGAGGAGGAGAAAATGGTGCACTACACATGTAAATAGTAAAAGGTATCGGAGGCAGGGAGCATCTTTTAGTTTGAAGACTGAAGTCTTTTGCAGAGTAGGGCTGGGAACACCCTGAAACGCATCCTAGTAATGTCTGAACCAAAGCAGCTTTACAGGTAAGACAAAGGATGTTTCCAGCACTTTTCCCTTCTCTGTCAGAATATACAAGTCGGTATCAACAACCTGAAGTTTTTAAAAGGATAAGTTTAATTTTAATCTTTCTGAAGAACGAGCTACACAATTACTTTCCTGACTACAAAAGACAGTGTTATTACTCTCCTCTACTACAATATATCAAAGTCAAGGGCAGCGCAAGTGTAGAGTCCGGCATCTGGGGAGGAATAACCCCAGGCACCAGGACAGATTAGGGGACGTCCTGCTGGAGAGCAGCCCCATGGAGAAAGACCACGGAGTTCTAGTGGACAGTAAGTTGTCCATGGGACAGCAATGGGCCCTTGTGGCCAAGAGGCCAATGGGATCCTGGGGGGCATTAAGGGTGTCCAGCAGGGNACTGGATGATCTCCAGAGGTCCCTTCCAACCCCTAACATTCTATGATTCTATAAAAATTCAACTTTCCTTAACCCTCTTGTTATAAAGCTTCTAAAACTTATTGTTAACACGTCCTGATGTTGACGCTTTGGTATCAAAAGAGCGTACAGAACAATCACGTTGTAGAAAATTTCACTTGGGTACACTGCTCATTTTCCTCTTCCATGGTTTCCTGTTGGAGAGTAAAAAGCAGTTGTTACCTCCTTTACAGAATGGGATCATGACTTTCTGTGTCAGCTCTTCTCCCTTCTCTTAGTATTTTACACTGCAAGAGTTTAAAAATAAATCAACAAAAACCCACCCAGCGTGCTGCCCACGTGGTAATTCTCTGAGGCAAGTGCAACCCTGGTTCTGTACCTGATACACAACTCAAAGGTCAGCCTGTTCAGGTGGCTTTCAATTCCAGCTAAGTCTGCTTCTACACAACTAGGTCCTGATTTGCCATCGTGGCAAACAAGTGGAAATCTACCCCAAACTTGGGCACTGTAGGTGCTCATTGCCCTTGAAAAAACAGAGAATCTGTCAAGGTCACACACAACCAAGAGTAGAAAAAATTAAAATGAGAGGGCATTCTCTTTGCATATATATTTTTTTTCTTTAAGAATCTCCGCATTTTTGCAAAAAGTATTTCTTTTAAACTTCAGGGGCTTAAAATCTGTATTCTCCTCCTCTCAGAAGAATAAAACCAGTATCCTCTGCCCTCCAAGATTTCTCAAAAACTATCCGCTACACCTTCTTTTGTGTTTCCCCTTCCATGAAAACCAGCCAGGAAAAGACCTTGAGAGATTTAATGCAAGAGTTCGGAGTCTTCCTGCGGTGGAGGACGAGGATGGACTCACAGCGTGTCCTGCTAGGAACCAGCGACAGAAGGCAGCGCTCCCTGAGCCTGCAGCGGGGCTCTCCATCCTCCGCAGGAGCAGCAGCACAGCTGACATCACAGAGCAAGGACCGAGGGGGCCAAGTGGAAAATGTGCAGAAAAAAGATAACTCTGTTTCAGTTTTGATATGTCTGATGTGTGGGAGGAGCGTGCAATAAGGCAGGGGAAAGGATATGGAGTGAAATGAGGAACATTCAGTTGCAGTAAAGTGAAAAGTTACAGTAGATGTGAAAGGTTTTTTTGTTTGGGGGTTATAGGGCCATTTGACTTGTTGCTCTTCTCCACATTTTACCTAGGTCAAGTTTTTTGAAAAGCTGAAAGCTATTTTAAAACAAATAAAATAAAGACTTAAAAAAAAAAAAAATCGAAAAAACCCAAAACGTTGACAGGGAAATGAAGTCACTCAGCTTTACAAAATGAATCATTTGAACATTTCTCACATGAGCATCTTTTCTCCTCACTGACATCACTGGCTCCATGATCACCATGGTCTAGTGATTATGGAGCCATTGAGTTGGACTTGATGATCCCAGAGGTCTTTTCCAACCCTAATTATTCTAGGATGCTATGAATTTTGACCCGATTTCACAAGTGGTGCTGTCTCTCTCCCCACAATCCCAGCACCAAGCACATTTATCCTGTCAGATGACTTTTGCTGGGTGTTACCTGGAGGTGAAGATGCCCACACACCCCAAGGACCTCTGTCTGAGCTTCAGAGGAAGCGCAGTTTCTACGGAAACAGAGGCAGGTCCCAGCCCAGCTGCTCTGAGCAGCACCCCAGGTACCCAGCCCTACCCAAACTCCAGCAGGTCCTGCTGCTGGCCGAGAAGATATGTTTTCCATGTTCCCAGGCGGATTTCATAGGCCAGAAGCACCATTAGCTAGGGAGCCTCACAAAGTTCAAAACTCAGAGAGTGAATTCCAGGTCAAGTCTAAAAAAAGCCACCACTGCACAGCTGCAGATCTTTATCTCAAACTCAAGAGCAGCAGCTGGAAAATCTTGGAAGGACAGGCACACAAGATGAGCCAGAGCTCTCCTAAGTCCGCACAAACCTTCAGCAGGTATTGCTCAGCTTAGAGACAGCGCTTTGGGTTGGTTTTGTTGTTGTTTGACTTCTAGTATGAGCGGCCTCTGTGGATTTGTTTGGTTTGTTTCTTTTTTCAAAACACACCAGCACTTTATCTGCTTTTCCTTCTCCACGGGAGCTAACGGAGTCCACTCTGGCACACAACCGCTTTCTGTTCCAAAACAAAAGCTTTTCTCCTGCCTCTGCCATGACTTTTTTTCTCCATGCCGTGGCCAATCTCTGTCCAGATCCTCTGATGTATCCTCGGCAAGGTGCTCAGCTTGGCAGGAGCCGTGCCTGTACGTGTGGCCTCTTCTGCACAGCAGCCACTTGGGCACACACACTCCATCCCCCTCGGTTCTGCTTTTGCCAAAGGTTCACAGAGTCAGGAGCAAGAAAGAGCAGAAAACTGCGGGAACACTGGCGGCTGCTACGCCAAGTGCAGCTTAAGCAACGAACGAGTGAGAAAACAGCTCCAGCCATTTGCTTCAGACGTGAAATACATCTCTCCAGAGCTAAAAAACCCGGCTGAGAAGCAGAAGGGGGTTGAAAATTATCTGTCTCAGCCTCAATTTACTTTCATGAACTCGGGGCCAAAAAATCTGAGAGCATTTAAATTGGCCACTAAACCCATATCTCTGCCCGCAGAGCGGCCGCTGCCGCGGAACGCGTGAGGAATACGTATCATCGCGGGGCGGGCAGGGATCCAGCCGCTCAGCGCCGGACGAGGCAGGGAGAAAAGGAAGATTTTTCATTTCCTTCGCGTTTGTCGGCTTTGAAAATATTTGTGTCGAAATAATTATTGGTTTATTTAATAACGCAGCTTCGTAATTACGCCTTTTAGAACAACGCGTTTGTTCTCCAGAGAATCAGAAAAGTATGCCTGCGAATCAAACACCATTTATAGAACACTCAGACACATTTCTGAGAAGGCAAGTGGAGGGAGATATTTGTGGGTTGGGGTTTTTTTTGCTTAAATGCTTTGCGCAGAGGCAGCAAAAAAATCACTTAAGTGCTTGGTCTAACAATAATAATTAGTTCTTATGTAATCCAGCATAGAAAGCCTGCGTGGATACCGGCACAGCAAATTCATCTGGGGGCTCTGAGGTCCAGATGAGCTAAAGAAAGATCCAGTGATGCAAGGACTGTGGCCAGCTCAGAAATCCCTCTAGGACTACAGCTACAAAGCGGGACTCGGCTCCCTGCACAGGGAATTTCTTTGGAGAATTCCTTACCTTGTCCTGATCACAGGGCTGCTGGGAATTTCTCTGGAGAATTCCTTACCTTCTACCAAGGTAGAAGTCAAAAGGTTCATGTTCTCCTTCCTAATATTTAGGGACGTAATTCCAGTGTGTGAACCTGAGGACATCTGCGGTGTGTGAACCTGAGGACATCTCCTGCGTGCGAAGGTGGGGATATCTCCCGTGTCATTCACCATCCCTCGGAGGGGACGAACTGCTGCAGAAGACGCCGCACTCCCACCACAAGTTTGCGCCTCCTGGTTGAGGAAGCCTGAGAAAGGTACGGTGCAACCAGATTACAGCGGAACTACCTGAAAGTCCAGATGCTAACCAAGCTTTGCCTGACAGTGCAGACATCAGAGGTGTGCGAGGTCCCTCCAAGGTATTTCTGACTTCACAGAGTTTTCTTTTGCTTTACGCCAAGAACGATGACTTCTGAAGAGTGCTAGTGTGGGGGACAATCTTTCTATCAAAATAATTCCAACCATAAAATCGAAAAAAATTCTTCATATGCTAAGGAGAATATTGGACAGTCCTTCTCTCCAATTCAGCTGAGCTCTCCTTTAGCCAGATGCAAGACAGAAGCGATCCACAGAACGTAGATTTTTTTCTTTCCTGCTTTCCTTTCCCATTCATACCCATAAAGACATTTCCCTCTCGTGCTCATTTTTAAAAACAATAAAGAAGAGTTTCCATTCTCAGCAATGCTACCGCTGGCAGTAAATGCACGTATTAGTACACACCCCTGACTGCTCCCATCCTTCTCCTGGTCAGAAGGCAGTATTTACCAGAAAATTCATGAACTTACAACAACAGACTCTTATTGAACCGGAGACTGCTGGAACCATCAGAGCGCGAGCACTTGGGGCTCACTAATTCAAAGTTAATCTTCACACTTCATCATAGCCCAGCTACCTGAGCAGCGCCAGAGTGTTCAGCTCTCCTGGTCTGAGTGAGAACAGAACAATTCTGTTCAGTGATTTTACCTTTCAGCTCAGTTCCTTTAACTAACTGCACTTTCTGAAATCAGCAGCATGTTTTCTCAGACCGTGTCTGCGTCTGGCAGTGATAACGCTCCATGTTTAGAGTTAGTACCACGGATTGGAGTGCAGACCAAGGCCACTGCTGGATCTTGTGCACCACATTGGGCAGTGCAGAAAGGAAAAGCTGCATCTGCAGGAGGAGCAGACAGATGGGTGTCCTTAAACTGACCCACGGGGTGTTCCATCCCACAGACACCATGTTCGGCTGCTGCGGGCCCTGGCTCATTTGCTCTTGGCTCAGGGACTCTCGCTCGGGGTCCTTGCTCGGATTCTTCCTCGTTCCTTCAACAGCTGGAATCAAAGGAGGACTCTGTTTGTTCTGCCTTCTATCCTGATCGGAGTGTTCCTGAATCCAGTACCAGAATCCAGCTCCTGAACACGGTTCCCATCTGCTGCTGGGCCCTGTCTGGGACTTTGCCGGTGCCTGCTCCACAACATCAGCGGTGACGGTGACGGAATGGCCATCAGGGAGGCCTGGGTTCCATACTGTTTTTGTCTATATTTGTATGTATTCCATTTTATTCTTATTATTCTCCATTTTCCTTCAAGCTGTTCTAGTTTCCTTTTCTAACAGGTAAGTCTTCCTTTTCTCTTCCCCTTCGGGGAGGGAGGGGATTCAACAGAGAGCATCTGTGACAGCTTTAGTGGGCTAGTGGGCTAGGGTCAGGTTTAGGCCCTGACCCTAAACCGCGACATCGGCCCAGCCTGGGCTGAAAACAAAAGGCACACACTGCTCTATTTCCCTCTTTGCAACAGCAACGGGGATCTTTTTCACAGGCCAATAGGTGTTTCAGGACTCCTAAGTTCAGCTCAGGCGCCTACACATCAGCCTGAAACTCAAGAGACGAGTGTCTCCGGGTACCTACAGTTATCTAGCCCGTGACGGAACCGCCAAACAAGCGCTGGCTCGCTTTGGCGCCCAGCGTCGCGCTTGCCGTTTGAAAGCAATTTGGGTAGGCGGTGAAGCGCGGTGCTCTGGCTGCCGGCTCGTGCCCGGCACAGGTAGTGTGTCAAATTATACATTCCAAGTACCCGTGGTACCTCTCACTTGATAACATCACGTGGCGTTATGTCAGGTTACGCCGTGTCGGCCCACATCGTTTTCTTTAAAGGAAACTCGTGTCAGAGGGAATTGTAACAACTTCCACTCTTTTCTATTTTAATATGAATGGCCCAGCCATAATAACATCAGTGACCTCCCCCTTCCTCTTCCATCTCTGAGGACCTCTCAGAGATTTTTGTTTTCTTTCTACAAATGCTAGAATCAAATCTGTTATTTCTCATCTCAAAAGGCATGCTGCCGGTTTAATAAGGGCCCTGTCATCCCGTTCCTCGGGAATATAAAAACCTACTTCATTACTTCAAATCAATAATATTAATATTTTCTGTTCTACAGTGCATCCACATCTCATCCAAGTGGATTATGGCGCTTTGCAAACATTAGCTCTTCAAGAGACCAGCCTGAAATGAAGGTTGGCTTGCAAATATTTTGGGGCAGATGCCCTGCTTCCTTGTTTCCTTCATTTCATAGAATCAGAGTCCTAGAATGGCTTAAGCTGGAAGAGACCTCAGAGATCATTTCATCCAACCTCCCTGCCATGGGCAGGGACCCCTCTCAACTAGACCAGGTTGCTCAAGGCCTCATCCAACCTGCCCTTGAACACCTCCATGGAGGGGGCATCCACAGCTTCTCTGGGCAATCAATTCCAGAGTCTCCCCACCCTCGTACTGAAGAACTTCTTCCTAAGATCCAGTCTAAACCTCTTCTCCTTCTGCTTAAAACCATTTCCCCTTGTCCTGTCGCTGGACACTCTTGTGAAGAGTCCCTCTCCAGCCTTCCTGGAGGTTCCCTTCAGGTACTGGAAGGCAATTATAAGGTCTCCCCTGAGTCTTCTCTCCTCTAGACTGAACAATCCCAGCTCCCTCAGCCTGTCCTTGTAGCAGAGGTGCTCCAGCCCCTGGATCATCCTTGTGGCCCTTTGCTCTGGAGTGACATGGAACACACACAGGCTGCCTGAACTCACCACCAGTGTGGATTTGGATTTGGTGGGAGATCTGAGAACTAGTTCACGCTCCCCTTGCATACCACAGCTTTCCATGTTCAGTTACCTGTTATTTTTTCCCCCCAACACCCTTGTCAGACTGTCAGGACGCTGATATGGGACCAGTTTTATACTCCAAAGGTGTAACGAGGACTCAAGAGTTCGCATTCTCCACATGGCCCACTAGTCACCCCAGCCTGTGCACCTCAGCGTTGGGCTAGTGACTGTATGAGAGAGACTCATGAGGAAACGGGAGTGACTGCCACCAACAGTATTTAAGGTAACTATCACCACCTCAATCTTCAATCAGGTCTTGCACTGAGTTCTGCTACATTAATTTCATAGATAATTGCCAAAAGCCTCAGACTTCACGCTCGGTATGCTCATTGTACCGACAACTCAATAAATTTCCTACTTGTAATATTTTCCAGTAATACATAAATTTTATCCCTGATTAAAACATACTGTGAAGAAACGGAGGGTACCGCTGGTTTTATCTTACTGTAATAGGACGCGGCATTCAAGTGAAAAATACAGAGTTTATTACAGCTCAGATATTAAATAATTTCCCTGTTCAAAAGAAATATATTTTCTGTACAAATTACACTCTACAAAATTCATTCTTTAATTAAGGCCCCGTTGATTGTTCATCCAGCCAATATAATGATTTATCATAGAATACTCAAAACAATCCCTTATTCCTACTGAACGACAAGAAGAAAGATAGCTAAAAAAGGCCAAGAAATACGCAGGGTTTGCTTAAATAGTTCAGTAAGGATGTATGTATGGGGCACCAACTTTTACTACCTATCACTTGAGGGTAGTAGATTAAATGTATTCTTTGTTCATAGAAATCACTTATCTAAGAAAGAATCCCAGAGCCAGAAGAAGAGGAAAAATTAAAACTTATTTCCTACAGCTCTAACCAGCGAATATTTAGGCCCAAAAGCTACCTTCATGTTTTACAAAGGATGAAATATACTTTCCATTATATATATGCACAGCGATCCCACAGCAATCAAGAGCACAGGATATAAATCATTTGGAGAACTTCACCATAAAGCGCAAATTTGAAATTACAATATACCAAAAACAAGATCTATGCTTTTGGACGCCTTTCAGAAAGATTAGATATGAAAGATTAATGCAAAAACTAGAACTTTGCATTTCTTTGTTCATCTAAAAGGTTTTTTTCCTACACAACCACAAGGACAAGCTTATAAACAACATGATTATGGAACAAGAGAGGAACATTACCCAACTCAAGAAGGCTTTCAGTAAGAAGAGAACAACTTTGAATAAGAAACTCTTAAAAGAAAACAATACGCCCAACATTTGGGGGTACCTGCTACGCCAAGTCTCAACAGGGTGTCCTGTCGAGAAGCCCCCGGCCTGTGAATGCTGAATTCACCTATCCAGAGGAGTGGACAACGTTTACACCTTCTTTCACATGCCAAACTGTTTCTGAGCGATGCTGGGTATCCAAAAGGCTGCTCAAAGAGAGTAGCTAGCGGTCAGGGTTTGTATGAAGACTGTGTTCTGGGGACCTGTTTTAAGACGCACAGCACTAGATTTGCAGAACCTATGGTCACCCAGGACTGATACTAGAACAAGAATAAGCAGCTTGATACATTTCTGTAAAGCACACTTACCAAACAGTCAGGGAGTTTCAGGCTTGATATCCCACCTTAGCAGATACTTCAAAAAAACTGCAATAAAACATTTTCTGTTTTAAAAATTAGCATAACCCCTGCTTTCAAGCTTGCATTCTCTAGCATGAGGGTGGAGGCACCACCTCAGGAGCACTCACCCGTGAATACTCAGATGTGTTTAGACACAGCCCTGAAACCCCCAGACAGGTCGCCAGGGACCAGCCATTACGCACTGGGAGAGGCTTTGGCAGGGGTGCCCTCAACATGGCCCCACAGCCAGATAGGGGCCTGACTGAAAGAAAATACCGAGAAAATAGCTTGAGGGCTTAACCTTGTAGCCTGAACTGGTTCTTTGAACTTGTGCCTGCTTTGCTGTTTCATGAAGTTCCCTCAGCAGCATCAACTTACACCCCTCCGCCATCTTAGAGGGGTAAGAAAACATGGCGCCCACTGCTGGGACCCATCAGCAGGGCCACGCAGCCCCATGTTAGCTGAGCAGCACCGAGCTGGCAAAGGGCTCCCTCCACGACCCCATGGGCAGTGAGGGGTCACGCTCAGCCCCCAGAGCTGGAGAGGAGGCTGCCGACACCGGTGGGACAAGTCCGAGGCCTGAGACTAGGCCCAACGACAGCACAGCCCCTTGGGCTGGGCTAAACTGCAGCCCCCAGGCCACGGGCAGGGAAGCCTCAGCTGTGGCTGCTCAGGGCCCTAAAAGCTTTTTTTTTGTGCCATTAGAGATTTTATTTTTTTAAATCAAACAGCTGGGGAGAACGGGGAGGGTGCTGCATTCACTAACAGGGGCAAAACAATGTTTCCTCCAAATTGCATCCTGAGAAATGGCTGACTCACCTCCACCTGCAGCTTTCCTCACAAAAGCATTAAGCCCGAGACAGAGCTGGTGTAGAAAATTTCAGCCTGAAGGGTTAAAATCATAAGCAGCAGACAACAGAGCCTGAAAATAGGAAGTCTTTAGCCAACTCTCACAAACAGCTTCTTCTGTGGCATTAAAAAAACAAAAGAGGGGGAATAGATTCATTTCTGTGAGGAGAGTTATGAAAAATAACATCTTCCATAGCATCACACTGCTAAATGAACCTCGTTTCAATGCTGCTTACACCAGCGTGCCTTTGATGTAATGCCACTGCTCCTGATTTATTCCAGTTCAAGGGAAAAATGAATCCACCTGTGTGTGTCTGGGCCTTTTTGTTATTGAACTCTATCAGAAAATACATCAAAACATCAGAACCGTATCAGCCTGTCGGCTTTGCTTCTCAAAAGCCAGAGCGGTGCATAAACTCACAAAATAGCTTATAGCTCCACTAAACTCTCTCTTTTCTTTTTTTTCCTTCAAACCTTCACTCCTTCCCGATGCCCTGAGCAGCGTGTGTGGTGCACGGTCGTTGTTGGTACCAATAAAACAAGCCATAAAACCAGAGTCCCCTGGCCCCGCATTGGGAAGATGCAGCAATGGAAACAGGCAGCAGAAATTTTTTGTCTCTCGTTGCCCACATCTCCCACCATTGTCTCCCTTGGATGCTCCAGCAGAAATGACTGTGGGACAACACACGTGCCGTGCAGCCCTTCTGGCAAGAGCCAGATTATTTCTCACTCGGCGAGGGCGAAAGTTGGCAAGGGATGCATTGATCACAAAATAGCTCTGCAACAGCTGTACCTTTGCTGTTGAGCATCATCGAACCCCCAGACCACCTCCCTTCTTTGCAGAAAGGACAAGGCTCAAATTTTTGCTTTTTATAGCTTCCCGTGTAGAATTAAAAGTTTAGTTTGAGCTGAGCTGTGTGGAGAGAAAAGCTAGCAAGGAAAAAACTGGACTGTGTCTGAAACAGGGCAAGAACATGGTTATGAATATATGCCTAAGAGCTTGTAGCTGGATAGATTTTTCTTGTCGCCTTTTTTATTTTTAAATCCTCAGACAAATTAACTTTTTATGATGTCTCTTGTAAAAGTGTAGTTAAAAATAAAAGCAACGCAGCTTTGTTATCTTCTTAATGATATATATTGGATTTATTCTGCAACAACACAGAAATTTCTAGCGCCCCAAACACCGTGTCGTCTTTAAAGGTCATTTTGACTTTGATACTTGAAAAAAAAAAAAAAATGGAAAAAGGCTGTATTATCTACTAATGCTTTACTTCTGTGATCTTAAATTGTAACCTTTTCTTGCTATGATCTATAAATGGATATAGGTTTCTATATAATGAGCTGGAATCTCAGCAGATTTAGTACATGCATAGTCCGCCGAGCTGAACTGAGCTGTGCCAATTTACGCCGACTGAAGTTCTGGCCCACCATTCACACATAACCCTTTCAGCAGTTTCTAACTAGCTTGACACATTCTTCCCCTCTTAATCCCCATTTGTGTAATGAGCAGCATACCAGAAAGACTTGGAACTCTATTCAGCTGTACAACATATTCCCTAAAATTTTCAGCAACTTGAAATAATAGCAGGAACCCGGGACATCCTCACTTTGCCTTCAGGTCTCATAGCTTGAGCTGTGAGGTTACTTGTAACGCGGCACTTGCTGAAAGGCTACAGCCAACATCTGACACTGGCTTTGACTTTCAGCCTGGCCACGCTGTAAGAATTTGCACAACCTGGTGGGATATTTCCTATATAATTGGCAGGCTCACGCTTTTCACTGGGAGAGGGAAGCTGGAGAATTGCTCCAAAGACTTTGCTCTAAGGAACTACTTTTATGTCTCCAAAACTCGCTGTTTTGATACACTTATCTTCCTGCCTCGGTATTTATACTGGCCTTACCGCAAGAGTATTTCAGCCTGCACTTTGTTTTATCGTTTGTTTACATTTTTTGGCACAGACCCATCCATTTCAGCCTAGCCACACGGTTATCTTAAAGACCACGCAAAACAGAACAAGTTATCATGGTCCTGGATACACTTGCCAGAGTTGATATATTCACTCATACTGTTAGGTCAACATTTATAATCACAATTCTTATTATATTTCATATCTATTATTATAAGATTATGATCTAGCAGTGCCTGGAGGTCTCAGAAGCGGCTGGCTCATCATGTACATAGTGAGAGACAGTTTTATACTCCTGGAGAAACCATTCAAAATGAATTTGGGTTATTTAAGCAGCTGCGGCGTACCTTCTAATTTCAGCCTCTGGACTTGCACCAGACGTCATTTGGAGATGCAGAGTGTGAGATGGCAGAAGATCATTTCCCAACAGTGATATTAGCTCGTGTTTCTAAAGCGATTCTTAGTGCCTCCCAGACTCAACGTCTTTAATGGCTGTCCCAGGAAAATAAATGGACCATGAGCAGAAATAAGACAGGTTTCAACTGAACAAGGAAATTGTACGCGAGTTTGAAGTCATTTGAGACCCAGATGCAACTGAAGGTTTAGGAATATGTTTCTGATCCATGTTTGTAGTCAGGTAATTGAAACTGTAATTCTGCTGAGTTTCAGCATGCTGTCATCATCTACATTTAATTTCACCCTCCAGGGTGCTCGCTATAGTGCTAAACATCCACACTAAGAGGAGACTTTACAGACAATACACTACAGCTGAATGAGAGACCCCAGAGCTGAAACTACAGAGAACTTTTGGAGAAGGAAAAGAGAACAATGGAGAAGCTTGTGATACGGCTAAATCAGCGGGGGACTTCTGCGAGCGACGTGGCCCGCCTTAACTCTGCTGGTTTTTTCCAACCTGAGTAGATGCTGCCCTGCTCTGCATATTTATTCCGCGGATTTTCAGACGTCAGGCACACAACTGCAAGAGAGCAGCGGTTTATTATGGATCTTCAGCATCGCTAAACATTTGCAACAGCAACAAAAATCACAGAATCATAAAGGTTGGAAACAACCTTCATGATCATCAAGTCCAACCACCTACTAAAAATTATCATGACCCCTAAAACCATGTCCTGAAGCGCCACATCCACAGGTTTTTTGAACACCTCCAGGGATGGTGATTCCACCACCTCCCTGGGCAGCCCGTTCCAATGCCTCACCACTCAGTAAAAAAAATTTCCCTAATATCCAACCTAAACCTCCCCTGGTGCAACTTAAGCACGTTTCCTCTCATCCAAAATACGGGATCCTTTCTCCTTTTGCCTCTGATGCTGGAGCATAAGAACAGGGTAATAAGAGGACGATATAAGGATTGGGAGAATATTAGGATTATATATATACATATGATGATTATGTAAGAATAGGCTGATGCTAGAGACTAAGACTAGGCCAGCAGGTATTTCTGCATGGAAGGTCTTCCAGCTGTACCAGGGGCCACTTTCCCACTATGCAATAGCTGCTGTTCCTGTTGCTTCCACACGTGGTACCCACCAGTATAAATGGTTTTTTACTCCATCCTTTCCCCAGGAGCTCAGGGCAGCAGCCATCACTGAAATCATGTCCCCTCTCTCCCAGGTCTTCACACGCTAAAAGGAAGTTTTGTGCTAGTGCAGGAGTGAATCTAAACCTCTGGTCTTTTGTAAAGGGTCTTCCCATCAGCGATCTCTCGACGCAAACCCCCGGAGGTGCGAAGAATCTGTCACATAAACCTGTGCTCGAAATGAAAACTTTCATCATCCAGCGTGAGGCTTTCCTTAATTTCCAGCCTGGCAGAGAACAATACCGCCTTCCACAGCTGCTGTTTCTCTCTAGACCCTTAACAAGACCTCAGTCAAACCTAATACGCGTCTCACTTGCTTCAAGGCACTCACAGACGTACTTGAGTCACAAAAAAGCTTTGGCGATGGCACCGCCGAGTTGAAAGCAGATTGGCGAGTTCAGGAAGCGTAAGAAACGCACGTGTGTGTCTGAAAGGTTGAAAAAAAAGCTAACAGATGCTAGGTGTCTTCCTGCAATCTCAGGAACTCGTGTGCAGGTAGCAAAGCAGCGTAAGAACACAATTAGCAATTTGCCCTCACGAGCTTTCTGTTTGCAGCGCTACCTCCTCGTTCTCGTGCCCAGTGCGCGCACGTTTTAGGAGCCAGTCCTCAAGTCTAATCTTAATCACGTCTTGTTTTGCATTTAAAAGCTTAAAAATGTTTGAGGGGCTGTTCAGCGATTCCAGGAACCGCATACCACAGGAGAAATTACAGCCCTGCTGAAGCCAAAGGGAATTCTGCCACGGACTCCCGTCTCTGAGCCCGGGCACTCGCTGTGAGCCGAGCTGGTGCCGCAGTTACTGCTCCGGCCGTTTGGAACGACAGAAACGTGGTTAAAATGGAGCGAGTGGTGAGTGCCAAAAGCCTCTGGTTTGGTTGTTTCTCAACGATGCCATGCCCCTTTCTAACGGACACCGCGGTACCGAAGTCATTAGCAAGTAATTTTATTTCCATTACATCCACATTTTCCTCCAGAAAGTGGGGAGAAAGGTAATCAGATCTCTTGCTCCCCTACACACACTGCATGTTAACGCAGTTGGGTTTGGTTTTTTTCCCACTTTGGTTGCTTTCTTAACGCCAGTCAAAACACTCTGGCACTTAGTAATAGCACAATAAACCCACATCAACCGTAGGGACACGGAAATACAAACCTAATCCTGGCTTATAAACTTCCTCCTCTGCTTTCAGGAAGATATAGGGGAAATCATAGAATCGTACACTGGTAGGGGTTGGAAGGGATCTCTAGAGAACATCAAGTCCAACCCCCCTGCCAGAGCAGGATCACCCAGGGCAGGCCACACAGCAACAGATCCAGGGGGCGTTGGAAAGTCTCCAGAGGAGACTCCACCACCTCTCTGGGCAGCCTGGGCCAGGCTCCGTCACCCTCACAGCAAAGAAGCTTCTTCTCATGTTGAGGTGGAACTTCCTATGTTCTAACTTACACCCGTTATTCCTTGCCCTACTACTGGGCACCACAGAAAAGAGCCTGGCCCCTTCCACTTGAGCCCCACCCCTCAGAGATTTACAGACATGAATCAGATCCCCTCTCAGGCTTCTCTTCTCCAGACTCAACAGCCCCAAACTCAGCCTTTCCTCACAGGAGAGGTGTTCCAGTCCCTTCATTATCCTCGTAGCCTCCGTTGGACTCTCTCCAGTAGATCCCTGTCTCTCTTGAATTGGGGAGCCCAAAACTGGATTCAGGATTCCAGGTGTGGTCTCCCCAGGGCAGAGTAGAGGGGCAGGAGAACCTGCCTAAACTGAACTTCGAACCAGTCACACCATTCTACAACAAGTGGGTAGGTATTTTGCGACCAAAAGAGTTCGCTTTCGCTGGGAACACACTGTTGCTGAAAAGCAACACAATTGGAAACACACCAATGTATTGGAGAAACAAAATCCTCACCCTCAATTCCAGCCCGGTCCCTGTGGGACACAGAGCACGGCACCTTCTGCTCACCTCCTGCCCTGTGTGCTGCACCACCAAAAGGCGTCTTGCTGATGGAACCTGTGCCTGACGTGCTCGTGCATCTTTTTTTTTACATCGCCCACACGTCTCTCAAAATGGTTTACGCTATTGCTTGAGGAATCGAGCTGCAACTGAGCTGCGCTCAAATAAAGGTTAGTGCCTCCCTGTTACGGGAAGGAATATCAGTAGAGAAGTATGACACTTCTATTGCTACAAGGAGACAGACTGAAATCTGATGCTCTTGTCAGGGCTCCTTTCCCAGTAGGGATTTGAATACGTAGCAAATCCAAAAGTCACCTCGGAAGTTGCCCCAGCCTCCCCAACGGCTCTAGCGGCATCAGCAGGGCAGTGAGCTGACATGGAGCAAAGCAAGCTAGGCAGTTTTAGTGTCAGCTAAAATAATAACGGCCCTATATGTGCACCTTTACAATCCACATAACGAGCTGCTGCAAGAAGCGATGTTCACCACGCTGCGGAGCCAAGTTTCTGGCCAGAGTCCAGCTCTGGATGTCTGCCAGGGTCGTGGCCAGACTCCAGTCTAAGGTAAGATCCTGTCCCTCTTTCGTGCCTGATTTCCATGGGGAGGAAGCTGGGCATATGGGCTGGTGCAAGTCCAGCACACCTCAGCCTGGCCCCTGAACTCCTTTGTTTCAGAAACCAGGAGATCATGACGAACCCTGTAAAGCCAGAGCCTGATCCTCTTCTTTTCTCCCTACTTATGGGCACAAGGTTCAGACTTCCATGCCACGTACAATTCGTTTACTTTCTGTCTCAAAAGACTGTGGTAAAATCCCAGGCCCTGAGACAGCTTCACAGGAGCTGGTTTGCACGGCAGGCTTTCATTCACATTTCCAGGATCACAGCGCTAGAAATAAAAATATATGCAAACGGTCAAGGAGATTAACCGTGAGGTTTTTTTACCGCTGCCGTTCATAGGAGGCTGGCTGGATTGTGCTTACTCTACCAGATTTCCCAGGAGCCAGAAGTAAGCAAGATGCTGCTGTTCAGCTGATTTCTATCATCTTGTATCAGTGTAAGGCTGGGGACCCACAAATTCCCAGTGGTCCTCTCAAAAAGAGCCGAGCCATGTCACCTTTCACAGATACCTGCCTACGGATTTCGTGGACTTAGTTCCCAGCACTTCAGTGGTGTCGCTGATTGTCGTTAAAAATTTGTCTGCTTTCTGCTTTGCTGACCCCGCTGCTGTGTATTTGTGGAGTGCTGGGCTCCATGGCTTAGTAAACACCAACATTCCGGATTCCATCTGACATTTCCCACGTGGTGGGACAGCTCACACATTTAGCAGCGCAACCGTGCAACAGGAGGGTGTTTGAGAACATGTGCCTAAGGAGCCAGGAACTACAAGGATGAAAATCCTTGCAAGCTGTGTCTGAACCAGCTGGACACCCTGCATTTGAGTCACAAGTAAAGTGAACAGAAAACTTCTGGCACTGCTTTTGCTCTCAAACTGTCATTTTTTTAAAATGATTATTTCTTAAAAAAACCCAAGCCTGTTCCGTGCAGAATACTCAGGGGAAGCAGAATTCTAATTCATTCCCAAGGCATCTAGCGTTTGAGTGACAGTGATGCAGACATATCGAAATAAAGGAGGTACTTGGAAGACAGAAAAGCAGGAGACATTTTCCTCACTGCTTTTTTTTTTCCTCACTTTCCAAGCAGACCTATGGAAAGGAGTAGCTCCACCTCTGGCTAGCCTTGCTGCAGCAGAAAAACGGTCTGTGAAGTCTTCTGGGGTAGCCAGACACTGGAGTGGCCATTTCTAGCTTGTTAGTAATGATCACAGCGCTGACCCAAAGACCACTACGGGCAACTGAAAGACTGACTGAGTAATGGGATTTGTTCCAGCCTGGAACGCGCTCATCCCCACAAAGATTTCTGTTGGGAAATCAGGGTGGGTGTAAATGGGAGTACACAGACGGCTCAGGGCCACGGCGATGAGCAAAGTCCTGCAGCTAAAGAGTTCTTTTCACTTTAACTGAAGGACGATCTCGTGGTAAAGATAAAATGTGGGGTTCTTTTCATTCATCTTCTGGATGGGCGATGTTTTTAATCACGGTTTTAGGCTTCCCCTCCACCGCTGTTTTCTTTCTTTCCTGTGCAATCTGAGATTCACAGCACCGAGGATTAGTGGAAAACAGCACATATGATCATAAGATTTTTGGTAAAAGGTAAGAGCTGACAAAAGTGCAGTCATCACTGAGGAACCCTTATGGACATCCTTGGCCTTCTATATTTGCACGCAGCAGCTACCCGTGTCGAATAGTCTTACCGCGTAAGATTTTACTGCGTGTGATTCCTCTTGGATAAGTAACATTTGTCTCTTGCAGGCAGCTGGTGTAACAGAAATCTATGGAGTTCAAGATATTGCTCATTTAGATTTCCTTATTTAGCAGCTGAGCCTCATGCCTCTGCCATTTCTCCTGGCACATCTTAGGTTTGAAAAGAGTCCTAACGACTTGCAGTGGTTCAGTTTAACAGAGAACAGAGTCGACATCAAAGGTCCATACCTGAGGTACTTCTGGCCCCTATCTCTGTAATCCCCTGGCCAAGCTTCTAATCTGAATTCTGTAGCTGTCTTCTAGAGCTCAAATTCTGCTGGGCTTGTTTGGCAGAACAAAGAAGTCACTGCACAAGGGGATATGATATTTCGGCATCCTATTCGGTGCATGCTTATAAGCATCGCTCCTTTAATAGCACTGGCTGCTGCAAATCTTCTGTGACACTTCACAACATTATTTCTCCCCAAATTACTTTAATTCTGAATTTACAGCTGCAGGCACAAAGATGGGAATGTTTTGTGATGATTTCTTCTGTCCTCAGTTAATTAGCATGTGGAAAGACTGCCATCCCTGGAGCACGGATGGCTGGTGTCTGGAAGGCAATCAGATTTTCTAAACAAGTCCAGCTGCAGATGGGCCAGATTAATTTTTCTTTGAGTTCAAATAGGGAAAAAAAAGCCGACGACAACCAAAACACATGAGTCATGGAGCTGGTGTATTTACAGATGGTCCAAATGTGAAAATCCACAGTGCTCCCACTAACATTGCTATAGAACATACAGCTCGTTCAGGGGGGACAGCGTCTGAACGCCTCTGAACTGCTTAATACCTACCAGCAGCATTATTGACAGGTATTCAGCCATTAATTCTGTGAAAGTATTACCAGGCAAGAGCAGAGTGCAAACGTTACAGAATCACTTTTCCAGATGGAGACAAGTAATAACCACAGTGCCCAAGGAAGGTGTCAAACACCACCCTGCCCTCAGGCTGGAAACTCCTGCACTAGAGCACAAAACAGAAGGGAAGACAGAAGATAGCAAACCTTTCTCCTCATGAATATAAATATCTGAAAGGGGAGGAAAGGATCCCTGGAAAAAGGGTTACTTAGGAAGAAATTTTTTGCTGGATGACCCGTGTCTGTAGACACAGATTTGAAACCACGTGTGCACAACCGCACGTACAAACAACAAGGTCAGCCTTGGAACCTGCAGATCCCCGACACAGCTGTTCTCAGGCACTTTGGTGTACACGCTGGAATGAGCTTTTCCAGGCAAGGGTGAAGCTGCAGGACCCTGTCTTGTTGTTGGTGCATTTGTCCAGGCCTGGGCTGGACAATGTGTACGCCACCAGCTCAAATCCTACCTGTGCCAGGCTTGTGTCCAAGCCAACAGAGAGCAGGGCTGGACCTGGAGGGAGTCTCAGGTCCTGAGGAGCTCCATCAGGACACCTCACCTCCCAAGCAGGCACCGGAAGAGGTTTGTTGCAGGAGGTGAGCAGAAGCTTGTAGAGCTGGGGTCAAACACCCTGTGACAAATACACACACCCGGCATAAAAGCAGCTCCGTCCCGTTTGTTTCCATTCCTCCAGCTCTTCCTTCCCACCGAGGGCCAAACTCTGATTAATTCAACACAACAGTGACAGACCACAGCTGGATGTCATCGTCATCTGCTGTTTATTGGGATGCCCAGTTGCATCTTAGCCTACAAACTGGATCTGACAAATGCATATTGGTGTAAGCAAAGCGGCTAATGGAGCGTTGCCACCTGGTTACCTTCTGCACCACCCTTACTCTCACTGGCTCTGTCTGGTGAGATGGCAGCAGGAGAGACACGAGAGCTGCTCCCACCCTGCTCTGGATCTGCCTGTGACTCCAGAGAAGTCACTTTGCTGAAATGTTTCTAGTTTTTCTTCTTACTTTTTTTTTTTTTTTCCTCCACATTCAGGCATCGATCCTGCTGTGAAGGATGTATCTATCAGTACCATGAATTTGAGCCGTACTCAGTCCTACACCAAAGGCTTCAGTGGCAATTAACAAAAATCCTAAAAACCTGGAATAATCCACCTAGGATTCTGAACTTGGATTATGTGCAAAATTCAATCGTTCCTTTTGCTTAGTTGAAAAAACTGACAAAAGAAGGAAAGACTCGCTAACATCACGGCACTGAGTCTCCTCCCGTTTACACCAGTTCTCCCAACCCTTGAGTTCAGCAGAGCTGTTTCTGATTTACATCACTTAAGTGAAAAAGCACCGAACTCTGTGTTTCTAGAAGCAATCCAGCCCTGGTATTGAATAATTGCCTGAAATTTCTATGGCAACGAGAAGGAAATTTTTCAGCCTACAGTCTGAGTGTTTTCACTCTTCGTGTATGAGTGTTATGGCAGAGACAGGGAGAGAGAAAGTATTTAACACATAATCAATTAAATTTCACCTTTGATCCAGTCAGTTGTTTAGAAACATTATCTTGGCATCAGTGAATGATTTTTCTCATGGGCTGACGAGGTGCCTGTTTATTTTCTATAAGGAATGATGAAGTTAGACATCCCTTTTCTTCCTGTGAATGAACTCTGAAAAATGGTTTTGATGTTGATGGGCCCATTTAAGTGGATCCTGGATCTCTCCGTGTCTGCTCTTCACCAAACCTTAGCCGTGGAGAGCATCACCCTCATGCCTGACCTCACCAAATCTTTCTGTCAGGCACAACACTGCGCTTTGCCTGGCCCCAGAGTGAGCGCTGAAGGAAGGAGCAGTAGGAGGGGGCACAGAGGCTTTCACAACCTTTCACAGCTCGCACGTGGGAAGAAACGCACTCCCTCCTCTCCCTCCTTCAGGAGCACCAGTGCTGTCTCATCTTGACTCCTCTCAGCACCTTGGTAGAACCACGGAACGACTCAGAACGGCAGATAAACTATTAACTTCTTGACATACACTGAAGAAGCAGCAGACAGCAAAAAACCACCTCAAAGCGCAGCGCTCCCGACTGCCCCTTCGGAGATGACACAGGCAGACGGCACGGCCAGGCCTGTGCTGGAGCTGGAAAGCCCCGTTAAGCAGGGTGGATTCTTACCAAGATGACTCACATGGGTCAAAAAAGCTCCCGAAGAATTCAGTGGGGTTTGTATCAGGCTCACGATATCGATTTTTAAAGGCAGGCTGGATGGGGCTCCGGGCAGCCTGACCTAGTGGGAGGTGTCCCTGCCCATGGCAGGGGGGTTGGAACTGGATGATCATCAAGGTCCCTTCCAACCCTGACAATTCCGTGATTCTATGATTAGGGCTCTAACACAGCGACACCACCGTGTGCTGCCGTGGGGCTCAAGATCCAAACTAAAGCCAAATGTACAATGAATTTCTGTACAAGGTACAGAACTAGAGCCTCCTACTGGATAACGAGCAAGTTTCCCAGTGTATCAAACTGAAATTAAAACTTGTCCACGTAGACAGAAAAATGATTTGGTAATATTCAGATCTTTGTTCACAAAACGGAACAATTCAAGTCCAGAATGATGGCATGATGGTGGACTATTCCCTTACTGTAAAGGGAATTTACAATTTACTGTTTAGTCTGGAGAAGAGAAGCCTGAGAGGGGATCTGATTCATGTCTGTGAATCTCTGAGGGGTGGGGGTCAAGTGGAAGGGGCCAGGCTCTTTTCTGGGGTGGCCTGGGACAGGATGAGGGGCAATGGGCACAAACTGGAACCCAGAAGTTCCACCTCCACAGGAGGAGAAACTTCTTTGCTGTGAGGGTGACGGAGCCTGGCCCAGGCTGCCCAGAGAGGTGGTGGAGTTTTCTTCTCTGAAGACTTTCCAGCCCCCCCTGGATCTGTTGCTGTGTGGCCTGCCCTGGGTGATCCTGCTCTGGCAGGGGGGTTGGACTCTGTGATCTCCAGAGGTCCCTTCCAACTCCTACCATTCTAGGATTCTATGAAAAGACTGCCTTAATGATAAGATGCAATCAATAAACACGGCTAAATGCAGCTGCTTTTGGCAATATCGTCTTTCCAAACAGCGCAGGGGTAAACCCAAGCCCGTAGCTTACACGTGGGTGCTTTACAAACTCATCTGCATGCTCCGAGAGCCTGGCTCGTGCAAAACGTGCGATTCAGCATTTTGTGGCACATCGCTTGCATCTTATTTTGCTGGAGAGTGTCACCTAGATCGTGCAGGATCAGACTCATTTTACGGCGCAGCGTTGAATTCGCAACCAGCCAGACCCAGAAACGCGTGTAGAAAACTTGTCATTTTGTGGCCGTGCGATCGACAGTGACGGAAATCGCTCTAATCCCCCCAGAACAGCACTGCAGTGTCACACCATCAAGTATTTAGCACTACGAGCATCTACCCTTCCGTGGATGGTTTTAGGCATCCTAATTATCTGATGTAAATTACCTCTGTGTAAACTTGCAGTGCTTCACAAAAGATTTTCAATAAGCACTAATACTGCTGCTGAAAATATCGAGAGCTTGCTGTTGAGACACAGCAAACATCTCCTAGCCCTAGTTTTTAGCCTAAATAACGAGGCAGCAACATATCCATTCCAAATTATATATTAGTGCCTGCTAAATGAGCTCTGTTCCTGTTTGCCCAGTATGGCCACTGGTCTAAATCAGAGGATCTACAGCTATGAAATGACACCTGCACAAGAGCTGCAGCAATTCACCCATTTCCAGGCTCAGTATTTCTCCAAATTATAAATCTTCTGTCCAGCAGCAATGCCCTGGAGCGGAAGGAGCTGTGAGATGATTAAAGTGAATAAATAAAGTGAACAAGCCAACATACATTTCACTCTAAATAATAATCAGGCAGCAGGGTCTGACGAACTGAGCTGAATACGTGCCTGGGAGTCAGAAATTCCCATGGTTTAATTGCAGTCTCCTTGGACAGTTTCCTTTACCTCTCCTTGCTTTGCTTCTCCGTTTCTCATTTTTATTTACTTAGCCTAGTTAGGTCTTTTTTTTTGTAAATTATTTTGAAGGTACAACAACAATTCAACACCGTGCCATTACTCTTCTGGAAGTTCTGTAGGGTATTGCCACATGTGTACATTTTTGCTGCTGGAGCAGCTTCCCTCAGCTATATCTTCTCTCAACGTACAGCTACGCTAAAGGTAGTGAAATCTGCTTGCACCAAGGCAGGGCTTCTGCTTCATGGCTCTGGTGCAGCCGCACTGGTGAGCACAGCTCAAACCCTGGGGTCAGGTTTGGGCCCCTCACTCCCAGAAGGACACTGAGGGGCTGGAGCGTGGCCAGAGAAGGGCAACGGAGCTGGGAAAGGGGCTGGAGCAGGAGTCTGGTGAGGAGCGGCTGAGGGAGCTGGGCTTGTTCAGCCTGGAGAAAAGGAGGCTCAGGGGAGACCTTCTGGCTCTCCACAACTCCCTGAAATTCAGGAGCTTGGAGCCAGGGGGTGTCGGGCTCTGCTCCCAAGAAACAAGCACCAGGACAAGAGGAAACGGCCTCAAGCTTCCCCAGGGGAGGTTTAGGTTGGAGCTGAGGGACAATTTCTCAATGGGCAGGACCCACAAAGGCATTACACACAGTAACTGCCTTTTCTTGATTCATTCCAGGACAGATCTCAGGTCAAGGTTTTCAAAATCACCCCCTCAAGCAGAGCTCCCTTGGTCAGACTTCAGCAGCAATTTGAGCAATTTCCTTTTCAAAATTGTTATGGATTCAGTACCTTTGACTGATCCCCAAAAGTAGGGAATTAATCTAGATGCCCGGTAGCTCTGAAAGAATCGTAATATCTACTACAGATTAAACAGAAAGTGAGTTTAGATAACCAATCTGCAAACATTAAACTGCATTTCACAACGTCACGCAAACGAGCACATTTAAGACGTTTGTTTCAGGGAGTTATTGCTACTCCACAGGAACTCCAACAGCATGATCTTTAAATGCCAGGTGGTAATACCTTTCCTCATCCAGAAGACAAGAGAAAGACCTTTGAAGAATATCATCACTGTGCTGCCCCTTGGCTGCCTTTCCGAGCCCCTGAGTGTGTGAGGAGCTCACAGATAGAGGGGTACTGACAGGTAAACTTTGTCAGGCTTTGGAAAGCCTTCTCTGATTTAGCCAGCACAAGAAACGCACAGATTCATTAAAATAAATAATGAAGAGATCTCAGCCCATCCCTTCCTTGTGGTTTAGCAGCTGAAGAGATCCCACACAAGGAGCCCGGCGTATCCGCCTGGCGCGCACACGCCTGTCTCCCTGCTGACGCCGTTCCAACCGCTTCGCTCACGCGCTTGCTTGGAACTCTCTTGCATTTCAGATCGCTTTTGGACGAACCAGACCCTGCAGCAAGAAGAGATCCTCTGGTGTACAGCTCCTCAACGACGGCTGGATACAACAAAAGGCTGAGCCCCGCAAAGCACTTGACATCAAAAATGTATTTGACTGAGCCCGTTGGGGGAGCAAGCCCCTTCCGCAGCCGTGATGAGCACCAGCTCCTACCTACCCTGCCAGAGAGCACTTCCCATGGAAACCCACGCTGGTTCCACCTCCTCCACAGGTACCAGAAGTGAGAGGTCAAGATCTACCAGCAGCACAAAGAGCACCATCCCCCTGAGGGCCGAGAATTTCAGATTGGTGGTGGTTTTCAGATTCGCCCCTCAGCCTACAAGCAAAGCACCTGGCCCCAGGAACACGATGGCACAGAGCCCTGGAAATGAGCTTCTCCCTCACTCAGCACCACCCAGCCCGCCCTGAGCTGCCAGCACAAACACTAAGGGCTCCTACACCTTCTTCTTCCCCATTTGTGGGAAAGTTTATTACAGCAAAGGAAAGATCACCCTCTACAGTACAGCCTAGATTCTAATATGTGCTGTGACTCATTTTTTATTATTTACTTTTTTAATATAGTCATCATCTGACAAGCTTTGCTTTCTTTGTATTTGGATGTGTTTTCCTTCGGTCGGTAGCCTCCTGTGGCCCTGTACTGAGGACCAGAACACTGAACAACTCTCCGGAAAAAACCCAAGAAGCTCACAATCCGCATTTTTAACACCACCATGTACCCTGCACACTAGTTTTCTAAAGTAATTTCTTGATCCTATTGCCATAACAACACCTTCAAAAGCTTTAATCCAGCTGCCAGAAGTGACACCGAAAACAACTTTCAGTCTTGTTTTATTCATCTGTATAAAACAAGTTTCTTACGAGGCGATGCTAATAGGCATCCACACGTTTGCAGGAGTCAAAATTTCATCCTCAGTATTGTTCTGCTCCTTCACATCACAAAAAACAATGCTGACTATCCAAATTACAAAACCTCCACATATGTCCTATCCTTAATTTGCTGATGCTACTGAGCAACGTAATTATCCAGCATCAAAAACTTGTTTCCTTTCTTTGCAAACTGAGTGGGGTGAGAAGTCATTGGAAAAAAAAAAAGAAAAACATCAGTAATTTAAGGCACACAATACAGGCAAGCCATGATTGTCTACTTGCAGCATAAACAATTTTTTCATAGTTCTGTTAGTATATTTAGAAAGAATAAAATATTCCTGCCCTGGCTTTTGCCTCTCGCTGGTACAGCAGGTTATTGAAACATCAGATGTCCCGACAGCTCCCTGTAACCTTTAAATTGTTCTTTCTTACCTCTGCTCTTGACCTCACACAGTACACCAGGATTAAGTCAATCTCTACTCCTTCCAAAAATATTGCATAGAATTAAATGTATACATCTCTTATTACCCATCCACTTCAAGAATCAATGAGTAAATCCTCAGGCAGTTCGTTACTTGTAGCTTTTGTGACGTTTCAACAGAGCACGACTTACAAAAGCCACAAGCGGGAGCAAATTTACTCAAGTAACAGATGAGACACGACAAAGTTCCCGAGGTTCCTTTGCTCCTTCAAAACAAAAGAGTCAGGAAGAATTGAAAATGCAAATAAGCTGTCTGAATGCTCTTTGAAGTCCACATGTTCTTAATTTCTCCACATTACTTTAAAAATGGAAGGTAGACAATGTTCGGAAGGTAGACAAATGAAGCTTTAACTGTAGAAAGTAAATGTCACTCTCAGAAAAGACCAGACAGAGCAAAAGTACAAAACAACAAAATTAGCTCAACTTCTCAAAATTCTGGCTTTTGTTTAAGGCAAAAAAGCCCCAAACTCCCTAAATTATTTTCTTTTTGTTTTTTTCCCATTCATTTTATTTCAATTACTTGTTGCATGTTATACTTGTCCCAAACTTTTCGGCCCATGAGGGGAAAAAAACCCCCAACATTTAAAAAGGAATGCATTGTTTGCCTTCTTGTACAAACTGCTTTGCTCTTTCATTCTGAACGATGTAATTAAATTACCATGAGCTCATGTTCAAGGCAGAGTGGAGAACAGTATGGTCCTAGTGAATCAAACCGACTGATTGCCTGAAATGCAATCACAGAATCATAAAATCATAGAATTAGGGACTGGTTCAGGTGGGAAGGGACCTTCACAGTCCATCTGGTCCAATCCCCCTGTAGGGAGCAGGGCCATCTGCAACTAGAGCAGGTTGCTCAGAGCCCCATCCAACCTCCCCTGGGATGGTGCCAGGGATGGGGCAGTGACCACCTCTCGGGGCAACCTGGGCCAGGATCTCACCACCCTGTGTCAAAAATTTCTTCCTTTTTTCTAGTTTAAACCTCCCTCTTTCAGTTTAAATCCATCCCCCTTGTCCTGTCCCAACAGGCCCTACTCAAAAGTCCATCCCCATCTTTCTGACAGGCCCCTGGAAGCCCTGAAAGGCCCCCACAAGGTCTCCCCGGAGCCTCCTCTTTTCCCAGTGTGCCACTCAAAACACTCTGTTTTGGCTGATTTGTCACCCAGCCTCCTCACAGAGGTGTAACCCACCTGCCTGAAGCAGTCTGACAAAAATCAAGGGAAAACCAGAGTAAGGTGAAGCAGCCCTTGTGGGGAGCAGAAGGGGCAGCCCCAGTGGCCAACGTAGTGTTTGATTTTCATTAGTGCTTCATTTGCTGATTATATTTGCCGAGAAAAAGGCACTGAATTCACAGTCGTCAGGCTCAGCCTTCTGAGATGTACCCTTTGGCCCACTCAGAGGATGAAATAGTTCAGGGAAAACTGTTGTGTCTTCTCAGGGAAACGGAAAAGGCATACTTTTCAAACCAGAGCTGCTTTTATAATTAATTTAGGAGATTTTTTTCTCCCCCCTTCTTCTCCTCTCCAACAGTAGTTAGTTGCTATTTTCACCACCTCCTAATTACTTAGTACTGGTTTGTGGGAGGATTCAGCTTCACACAGCATCCCACACAGGTTGTCATTTTGTCAAGAATTCCTTCATTAACAAGCTGTCAATACCCTGCCAACAGCCGCCATTTGGTTTGTTAAGGGAATGGGGGCTCTGGAATGAAAAGTTGGCTCTGCATTCTTCCTTTTTTTTTTTTTTTTTTTTATAAAGAAATAAATAAATAAGGCAAGAGGCAGATGTCTGCCAGTCTGTTCCTTTGTGACACGTTGCAGCCTTTTCCTTTTTTTTTTTTTAATTTTCTTTTTTTCCCCCCTTAGTGCAAGAGCAAGGCAGGAGAGGAGGGAGAGGAAAAAGAACACAGGCTGCGTAGGTTAGAGCTCAAGTCCCTCTGTCCCCATCACACTGTTCCTCACGGAGACAGGTTGCTTGAGCTCTCCCTGCTCCACTCTCCCTTCCCAGCCCCACCCCACCCCCCAACATATCCCAGCTTTTTTCCCCACTCAGGGAAAGCTCTCAAGCACAGCTTTGCCTGCAACCTTTAAAACAATCCTCCTAATGAAATACAAAGAGAGCTCGCCGGTCACAAAGGTGTTTCCAGAGGAGTCTGTCCTTTCCTGCTAATTAACTGGATTAACACAGATGCTGACAGGCTTTGCCAGGTCCTCCCATCACTCCTCTGTTGAGATGCTGATGATTAGGAATGGCTTTGTGCATCTCCCCTCCTGAAAGCCACACCGTATTTCTACAGTCATCTTTTTTTTCCCCCCTTTTTTTTTTCTCCTATTAGCTTCCAAGATCAAATCCCAGCTTGATCTCACTGATTAGTTTTTGATTGCGCTGTGCCTACCAGGTAGGGTTTCAAGGTTAGCACAGATGCTGTGAGAATTGGGGTATTTGTCCATCGTCTGGGGCAGTTTGAGCTGCGTGGAGCAGGAATTCAGCCGGGTTGGCAGCGGTGACTGGCAGTGAAAAGGCAGACACTGGGAGGGAGAGCAGAGAGGGACAGAAATCTGTGTTCTAGCCAGAAACTACACAAGTCTTTGTTCCGCTTGACAGGGGATGAAGTAAAAGTGATGTCTCTGGCAGGGTTTTGGTTCGTACACACCAGTCAGGGTATCGTTATGTCCACGAGACACTCAGAGGAGCTCAGGGGAATTTTTTCCTTTTCCTCTTTTTGTTCCTGTCTAATCACGACCACTTAAATGTCAGGTAGACCCTTATTTTAGCTGAAAAAATCACGTGTGTAAGGGTTGTATGTGACCACGGAACACCGACGCTGATTTGCCAACAGCCTTACGTACCACGCAGCTACCCACAAACACAGGTTTACAACAAACCCAGCCACACATTGCAGCTCACGTTAAAAACTCAACTCCAGCCTTTAATTTGAAGGAGTACAAAGGTGTTTAAGCCTCTGTAACTCTCAGATGGAGAGAAAAGGATCTCTGCTACCTAATTCAGAGGAGGAACACTGATTTCTGCCACAGCACACAGGTACCTTTCGCACAGGAGTGGCTGCCTGAATGATGGAGGAGGCTGCAAAGACCACATGAGATTCCAGTAGGAAAATCAGGTGCCAGCTCCACCAGATGCACCTCTGAAGTCATTTTAAAATATTCAAGTGCAACAGAAACACTTCATCTGGATGGAAAAAACTCTCCCCTTCCCAGCGGCAAATACACCCCAAATCGAATTGCCACGAAGCCCACGAGCGGAGTCATGGAATAAATGGCAGTAAGGAAAAGCAGGCTGGATGTGGTACGTGCCAGTCATCACCTCTGCAAAACTTCCATCCTCTCTGGGCTCCTTCAAGCTGCCACCACCACCAGCTCACCCCAAAGCCAGGCACCGCCCGTCCCATCGCCCTCAGCAGCCACCAGGTTCAGCCTGGGGCCTCCTCACGAGGATTGCCCCAGAGGACGCCCAGGGAGGCGTTGCTGGGCTGGCTCTACAGCTCTGCAAACCTGAAAGAAGTATTTCCTGCACTTAAAACCCTACCTATTTTAAATTATCAAAACTCAGGGTCTTCATTTTCCTTGGGTGCTTTTTGTGTGCTTGTTTCCACCTTATAGAAATGAGTCACAGGAGCATCTCCTGTCACCGGGAGGTCCAAAAGGCCTTTGGCCTTGTCCCTCACATTACGCTTTCTAAAAGCTGGTTAGTACTTGGGAAAGAAAAGCTTTAAATACTGCACTGTAGACAGAGAAGGCAGGGGGAAACCGGGAGGCTTGCGTTTCAGAACATGTCAGGATGCAAATGAGAAAGTCCTCGGCTGGTGAACATTTACCTGCCTCGGCTCTTCGAGGGGAGTGGAAACGGATCCAAGAGATCTCATGAATAATGTTCAGAACAGAGCCAGGCTACGTGTTTACAGCGCCCCAGATGGCACATTGTTAGAAGAACTTCTGCAGAAGACTTGTCCGCACAGCCAGTACTGGGACAACTAAAGCGGTGGGAAGCAGGAGGTGACCCAGAATCCAACCGCCGCGACGACTCTTTATCGACAGCAATTTCCCTAAGTTAAATGCAGAAAAGAAAAACCTGAGACAGGTTCAAAAAGAGAAGCACTCAACAGCACTTTGAAAATCCTGTGCTCTGTTAGAGCCAGAATCACCTACATTTTTCGAGCGGTGCTGGGGGATCTGGCCATATGGTTCCCTATACCTTCATGGGACTCAGCCAAAGCCCTTATGTAGCACTTCAACTATGATAAAAAATATGCCAGGCTCTATAGGCAGCATTGTTATTTGCTGCAGAGCACCGGAAAAAAAAAGATCAGAAAATTCTAAAATGTTCCTATTACAAAAGTGTTTTCTTAAACAAAAGAGGAAAAAGGGACCGAGACAGAGAAGTTCTTAGCAGGTGTGACACCCTGATGGACCATGATAAGACTGCACAGCAAATATTATCATCACTGTTATTTGAGCATGGGCAGGACTGGAGATAGTAAAGTAATAACAATTCTTAGCTTACAGTGTAGTATTAAGATTGTAATTAAGAGTAATGAGTTGATTCTTCTGACAGCGGAAGATTTGCCATTATTCCTTCTTTTTTAATCAGAAAAAAAGAAAAAAAAAAAAGAAAATAAAAAGAAAATATTTGTCCCTACATCCTGGATTCTTGCAGAACCTCAAATATAATGATTTTCACACAGGATTTCCTGAGCTGTTTCTCTGTGCCCCGGAACAAGAACGCTTCTAAAACGGCTGTGTGGACACTGAATGACAACAGCACGGTTAGAACATCTCCCCAGGACAGTTTCTTGGGGCTGCACTGAGCATCCAGTGCCCATCAATACCTCTGGGTGAAGAAATAAATCCCCAAGCATCAGTACAGAGGCCTGAATTGGGTGACTACTTACTTCTCTTACAGGTACTCAAGTTTACCCAGAACCAACCCCCCAGTTTTCTAACTAGGATGCTGATCACGTTGAAGCACATTCTCAAAGCGTGACAAGAGCAAGCGCTTCTACTAAGGCAAATCTGCCCCCCTGAGCTTTAATAAAGCAATGCCAGTTCACCTTGAGTTTAATTGTGGGCTCAAGAGCCTTATTTCATTCGTATTTGTATTTGTCCAAGATCTCTCTAAAGAGCAATACAACAAAATCCTCACAGCAAACTTAGCCCAAGACACAGAAACTGAATCTTCTCTGAAGTTTAAGCTTTTACTGCATTTAAAATGTTTTTAAAATAAATGATAGATATGAGATGTTTCAAGAGCCAACCTAGTTTCTGGGAAGAGCAGTTAAACAATAACTCTGATGAGATTTGAAGCCTATGTAATTAAATTTTGCATACAGGAGCCTGGAGTTAATTTTTTATGCATCATCATGTTTCTGTAGAGCGCTTCATTTTTTATCGGTTAGCTGCGATGTTTTAGCTGCACTCTCTTCTTGCTCACACAGTAACAATAAAATCTACTCTTTCTGTGAAAATCAGTTGACATAAGGCCCTGTCACGGTGTTGGTTCTGAAGCAGTTTTGCTTCTGCAGTACCAGTTGTATTGCTCTCAAGACCCACTCCACTTACACCTCCCTACTTGCTAACTTAAGTGTGACCATAACCAAAGAGTATCTTGACCATACCCAAAGAACATCTTGACTCAAGAAACTAAAATCTTCCTTCGGTCTCTCAAGTTTCTCTGTAAGCACGTGTCAGGTCACCCTCTTTCTTTCTAGGTTCCTACTATGGGTTCAAAGAACCAGGTCGGATATTCTCACGTGGTTTACCTCAGAGCAAAACCACCCCAATAATAAAAAGACAGACAGAAATTGCAGTGCTCTTGGTCGATGCCTGTGGTTTCCTCTTTGGCAGTCTCACAGTTCGCTCTTCTGCCTGCTGTTGTGTAGAAACACAGAAAAATCCATGACGTGGATTTGAAGCCAAGATGGTAAACACGAGTCAATATTCCTAATGATAAAAGCACATTCTAGAAGCTGTTACAACCCAGGCAAACCAACCAATAACAACTGCAAAATGCTGGTGTCTCTGCCAAGCAATCTGGGCTAAAAACCTACCAAGTTAAGAATTTAATGTAAGTAGGTTTGTGTTGCATGTACGCTTATCAAAGCAAACATGGGCTGAGAGAAGCCATGACGGTAGTTCTTGGACTAAAAGAACACATTCTCCAAGGGAACAACTCAGGTTAAAAATATCTAAATAATACTGCAAATACATTTCCTCCTGAGCTCTTGGAACCCACAGAGTATTTCTCATAGTACCTTAAAATCCACAAAGGACAGAGGAAGGTGTTTGTGCTCCCTCTATAGTTTTATAAAGAAACCTTGAAAAGCTTTATATTTACTGCTAACAAATATTTCCTTCCATTAGTGGTTTGAATATTCAGAGGAAAGTCTTGGCTAGAAGCCAAACCATCCACAGTATAAAAGCCTCAGAGGTATGTGGGCTCTCTCATCAGACTTTGGATTAGATAACCAAAATACACAAGGAGTAAAATGCCTGAAGAGCCTCAGAGAGGTACTGGCAAGATCAGCTTCAGCCTGGGGAAGGGAGGCTTCCTCGGTTCCCTGCGGAGGACAGAGGCTGGCTTCTCCGCAAGCAGCTCTGATCAGCTCAATCTCAGCATCTCCCTAAGTTGCCTTAAATCTTTAAGAGGTTTCAGTATCTGCAGCACCATCAAGCCTAAGGGACAATTTTAGATGCTTGGACCCTCCAAAAAAAACCACAGATAAGTGCCTTAGAAGGTTGTTAACAGTCCCCAGTTACAGTCTCCCTGCCACTGACCCTGACGGCTTCAGTCCTCTCTCAGTCTGTACATGCACCAGACTTTCTTTCCAGCCTTTTCCAGAGCAGAGCCTTTACAGTATGACCTGGAAAATTAAATACCTTGGGCTGCAAGTCAGATAGCAGGTTTCTTGCAATGGAAACAATTTAAAGTGAAACAAGAGCTTAATGATGGTATCAATTAGAGGTTCAGGCAACTTGCTTTGCACTTCTAGAACACACCTCACTAATGACAAATCCCTCTCTTTTAAATGCTGCTCCTCACCCAAAAAACCAGCCCAGGGCAAAAAAAGACCTTGCGTGGTACTCTGACTACAGTATGTAGAAAGCATTGTCTGAAGAGGAACTCCAGACAGAAGGGGAATACTTTTTAGCCTGCCTGTTTTAAATCCAGATGTTTGCTGAACTCTTTGGGGTTGTCGCAATGGAGTTGTGACCTGAGATTCCAGATCAGTTTTCCTTAAATTTAACAGAAAGAAAAGACGACCTAAAAATAATCACATTTACTTCCCTTTTTCCCTTCATTTATTTATTGTACAAAAGCATAGTGATCCTAAAATCTGCCACCGGGCTGGGCCCTTCTCACTCCAAGTCAGTTCTAACAGTTTGGTCCCTGCTTTGCCTGCCCCGCTTAAACTCGGCGGTACGCCCCAGCCGCTCGGCGCTCCTCTCTTGAGCTACCACCATCGCCAGTGTGTCCACAGAACGATGCAAAATTTGACGTACTGAGTGGGACCGCGGTATTTTTGGACCAGACTTTAGTATCTAGAGGCAGAAAACCAGCACGTGGCAGGATTTATTACAAGCCTGTCGACATCAAACCCCCATTGCTATTGCAGCATTGAAGGTGATTTTAAATCCTGAACGATTTCCATCTGCCTCTTTAGGCACCTCGGTCTCGTTGTGACGTTAGTCTGCTTGTGAAACCAGAGAGGAACAGAGCTTAATCACAACTTAGTTTGGCTGCCTGGGTGTTGGTGTAAATACACATGATATTTTCTGAACACGTAGAGATATATATACACACACATATATACACTTAGATACACACGGACGTGCAGCCAGAGGCTTGGGAAACCATCAGCACTTTCAGTGGTCCCTAAGGCTATAGACACATAAGGGGAAGGGGAAGAGAAAGCTCCAGGGACATCTTCTGGGGGCCTTTCAGGACTTCAAGGGGCCTCTCAAGAAGATGGGGACAGACTTTGGAGCAGGGCCTGTTGGGACAGGACAAGGGGGGATGGGTTGAATCTAAAAGAGGGAGATTTAGATTGGAGGGAAGGAAGGAATTGTTGACACTGGCCCAGGTTGCCCCAAGAGGTGGTCGCTGCCCCATCCCTGGCACCATCCCAGGGGAGGTTGGATGGGGCTCTGAGCAACCTGCTCTAGTTGCAGATGTCCCTGCTCCCTGCAGGGGGGTTGGACCAGATGACCTTGACAGGTCCCTTCCCACCCACACCAGCCTGTGATTCTATGATTCTAAGAGCAGATCACATGGTGGCAGCTCCCCCCACACAAACAGACTGTGCTGACAGGCTCAGCGCACAGGAGGTTGAAACGTGACAATTCCGCCCCGATTCGGTGGCAGGAGAGCTGACAGATGGCAGCGCAGGGCCAGGGCTCTGGCAGAAGCTGTGCCATTGATCTGCCGCTTCCTGCAGCCAGGGCAGCTTGGCTTACCGGATAAACCCGCGGCACGTGTGCTTTAGATGTCTTTGGGCTCCTCAAAATGTAATGGAACGTGGAAAGACTCCCTAAATAGAAACTTATGAATTCCCAAAAAAACCTCATCATGACTGTGGGACTGTAAATCGCACTGAATTCAGCGGCTACACGCTGAGCCGAAGTCTGTCCTCGTAAGTCTACAGCTTAGATGGCTTGCATCTCAAGGTTAGTTTTTCTTTAATGATGAAAACATTTCCCCAGCATTAGCAAATGGATCTCATCCCCTCAGCTGCCAAACTGACGGTGCCTTCTTGTTTAGATACCGTTATTGCAGATTAATTATTTAATCCAATCTGATTGTCATGCCCAGTGACTGTTTACTAGCAAAGGCTGCTTTCATTCCTCTCTTTAGACGCCCTAACGCTGCCTGAGACCCTGCAGTTTGCAAATATTGATATATTTACCTGGCAATACGGAATTTTGAAACACAGCAGACTCCTCTTAACGCCCTGTTGAATTATCATCGACAGAACAAGAGGAAACCACCTCACGTTGCACCAGGTGAGGTTTAAGTTGGATAGTAGGAATGTTTTTTTTTTCCCCAAAGGGCTGTCTAGGCCTGGCCCAGGCTGCTCAGAGCAGGGGTGGAGTCCCCATGATCCCTGGAGAGGTTTCCAAGCCATGGAGATGTGGTGCTGAGGGACAGGGGTTAGTGGTGCCCCGGCAGGGATGGGACACCACGATCTCAAAGGTCTCTTCCCACCTAAATGATTCTGTGATTCTACGATCATAAACTGTGAGCTGCTCTGGAGTTTGGCTGTCCACTTCTTGTACGTGGCACTGCTGCGTCACACAAACTTGCAGTTTGCTAAATTATATGAAAATTATCGACAACACGGAATTTTGCAGCAATTTACACTGTCTGGTAGCGTTTTCTACTTACCCTCCACGTTTGCTACTGACCCCAAGAGAGCTGAGAATCAAGATGTTTATGATGATGATAGATGTCAATGGAAAAGAAATTACATTTTAGTCACCTGCTAAAGAACCCTTCACCCTAGGTAAGTGGGTGAATATGTTCTCTGAAGGCTACCCTGAGGAAAAGAACTATAGTTTTAAGCTTCACTGCTCCCAACTGTTCTGTTATTGCTACAACCAGTAACTGCTGCAGTTGAGAAGAGTCATCTGGAATTTTCTCCTATAAAAAATGAGATTGTGTCAAGAACAAGAGTTGGCTAAAAAATGCCTTTTTTTTTTTTTGGATAGGATACCTTCTATAAAATTAAATAAGCATTCTGTTTCTGTAGGTTTCAAGACTTTCAAGACTTTTCATTCTGTTTTCTTCATTTGGAAGCATAAGCATTTCAGAGAACAAAATTGAGTTTTTTCCCCCTTCTTCTGAATCACCAGAGATTTCAGTAACACAAGGAGAAAGAAATTTTTAAAACCCAGCCAAAACTCCAAGTTTTAAAAAGTTCAGTCCCAGAGCTGAAGTGAGTAAACATTTCAAAAGGAAAAAAGGGATAAGAAGTAAAAACCCTGGGATGATACTGATATTGTTAGTGTGTGACAGAAAAAGGGGGGCATTAAAATAAAACTTTCCTAAATAATATACTCCAATATAAATCAAATGGAAAGCATTCTATTTTAAAACCTGAATAGGAGAAACTTACTAAGTGTATAACATTTACTTAAATTTAGATTTCGTTTCCCCATTGAATCTAACATTTAACTACAGAGTTAAATCTTCTCCATACCTACCTCACAGTGGTATTTTTAAAGCCTCCAGCGCTGTAACACTCCAGTAAAATAAGGAATTATAGCTTCCTGTCTATTAGCAAGGGAAACATGATGACAGTAACAGTTCTGTGAGAATTAGGACTGCAGAACATGCCTTAAAATTAGAAAAGGAATATATTTTGACTCGGTTTTCAAAAAGACCGATTATTAATACGCTTCCTCCGTATTTACGCCTAAGATTTCTCCAAACACTCCGGCACATCACTACCATTCTATGGAGAGTTATTCCTTCACAAACAAGGATAAACTCGTGCTCAAGCACCTCAGCATTTCTCCCAACTCCCTTTACAAACTGTGCCCCTGCCCATGGCAGGGGGGTTGGACCCAGATGATCTTTAAAGTCCCTTCCAGCCCAAATCATTCCCCATTCTGTGACTCCCCATTCTGTACTTCCAGCGTATTTATGATTCTAGGTAGAGTGAATTCGATTTATATCTCTGAGTATAATCTCCAGCTAGGAAATCTGGCTTGTCACCACTGACAAACAGTGTTTGCTTCTCCTGGGAAGGAGAAACATCTCCTGGAAAGGAGATGGGGTCAGCTCCCACTGGTGAGGCTGTGCTGAACCTGGGGTGCACTAACTGGGCCCCAGTCTGATGCTGGGAGGATACAGGGGAAGAGAAGAAATGTGAGATCTGTGAGAAGGAAAAATCCAACAAAACAATCACAGTGCCCTGCAGACACGCAGCCAGGACAGCAGCCATTGACTGGAACAAAGGGAGAAGGTTTTGCTCGTCTGTGCTCCAATCAAAACCAGAAACAAAACCACACAGAACAACAGACCAATCTCCCAGCACGCAGCTAAAATTCATCTGGCACTCAGCTAGAACTTGACATAAGTATGCACTGGGCTACCCTAAGGTTGATGGCAGATATAACTGAGAGGTTCACTTTACCAGCACTGAGAGAGACACCAGCCGTAGCCTCTCAGAACCTGCAGCACTCTAAGTCTGACCATTAGGGCCGGTTGCTCAGCACCTCCTTTTCAGCTGGAATTTCAGGACAGCAAACTGTTTCTCCTCACATCGAGGTTGTTGCAAACTTAATGTTTCAAATCTATTTTTTCTCCCGAGAAATAAAAACTTTTTTGCTAGAAAAGCTTTCCTCTTGGATTAGATATGGTTGGTGATGCCAAAAATAATAATAAGACTTTTAGATGAACAATATTTTTCAAAGAGTGAATCAGATGACTGATACCTTCATTTAATAACCTCCATTAGCTACTCCTGCTTATGAGAGGACATAATTTCCCTCTCTCTCATTTTATTTTTGGGAAGTTTAGCAATGCAAGGATGTTCCCTTCGGATCACAAAGCAAGCTTGGAAGCTAGAGACGCAGAAGTATTTGTTAAAAAGTAATATAATGGTAAGTGCCAGTTTTTCTCTAAAAAGGAAGCCGAGAAGCAGGCTCTGAATGTTCATTTGCACAGTCTCAAGCTGTGACTGCGGAGCTGTGAATCTCACGCCGCTATTGTCACGGCACCGCATCGGTAATTGGCAAGAATGGATGGCCGGCCGCACGCAAAGCGGCAAAAGCGACGAGATCAGCAGCAGCTAAATATACTCACTGCTCCTCCAGACTGCGGTGGCTATGGTATGGTTCCTCTTTCTCCACCAGAGCTGCATGATGGGTGATGGCGTAGAAAGGTGGGGAAGGAAGTGAAAGCGCCATCCCCATGACTTCAAGGCAGAATCCAAGCCCTTCGCTCTGCCCTTCTTAGAATCACAGAATTTTAGGGGTTGGAAGGGATTGCTGGAGAATGAGTTCAACCTCCCTGCCAGAGCAGGATCACCCAGGGCAGGCCACACAGGAACAGATCCAGGGGGGGTTGGAAAGTCTCCAGAGAAGGAGACTCCACCACCTCTCTGGGCAGCCTGGGCCAGGCTCTGTCACCCTCCCAGCAAAGAAGCTTCTTCTCATGTTGAGGTGGAATTTTCTATGTTCTAGCTTGTACCCATTATTCCTTGCCCTACTACTGGGCACCACAGAAAAGAGCCTGGCCCCTTCCACTTGACCCCCACCCCTCAGACATTTATAGACATGACTAAGATCCCCTCCCAGGCTTCTCTTCTCCAGACTAAACAGCCCCAGGGATTTCAGCCTTTCCTCCCAGGAGAGATGTTCCAGTCCCTTCATCATCCTCGTAGCCTCTGTTGGACCCTCTCCAGTAGATCCCTGTCTCTCCTGAATTGGGGAGCCCAAAACTGGACACAGGATTCCAAGTGTGCTGTCCCCAGGGTAGAATAGACAGGGAGAAGAATCTCCCTTGACCTGCTGGACACACTTTTCTTAATGCCCCCCAGAAGACCACTGGCCTCTTGGCTACATGGGCCCATTGCTGTCCCATGGACAACTTACTATCCACTGGGACTCCAAGGTCTTCCTGCTCTTCTGCAGATGGTAGTGGGGCCAAAGTGACGGCAGCAGCACCCAGCGCTTCAGCAGCCTGGTACTTCAGGACCACCCGGGCCCGGCTGTATTAAATCACACAGTTGGCTCTACTACCGATGTTCCCTGGGAGGACAAGCGCCACCAACTACAGCGCTATACAAAAAAAAAGCTGCTGACAGGCTGGAGAGCATCCAGAGAAGGACCACGAGGATGATCAGGGGACTGGGAGACCTGCCCTGTGAAGATAGGTTGAGAAATCTGGGCTTGTTCAGCCTTGAGAAGAGAAGGCTCAGGGGAGACCTTAGTACCACGTCCCACCGCTTGAAGGGTGGCTCCCATAAGGAAGGAGACTTCCTTTTTACAAGGAATCACACGGAGAAAACAAGGGGGAATGGCTGCAAGTTGTTCCAGGGGAGATTCCGGTTGGAGTCCAGAAGAAAATTCTTCCCAATGAGAACAATTAAATATTGGAATAGTCTCCCAAGGGAAGTGGTGGACTCCCCTACACTGGGTGGTTTTAAGATTCAACTTGACAAGGTGCTGGGCTATTTCACTTTAACCACTTTATTTTTTTTTTTACTTCTTTTTTTTTCACTTGAAAGGTTGGACCAGGTGATCCTTGAGGTCCCTTCCAAACTGGTAAAACAAAATGTTAAAAAACCCCAACCAAACAAGCTGGAGCTTGGTACAGCAGCAGCTATCGAGGGGGCAGGAACCTCACCGGATGGCAAAATGTCTGCTATAAATTCCTGTAATGTAGGAAGGATGCCGCCAGCAAAAAGATTGTACTTTTTTTTTTTTTTGCAACAGCTGTGAATCATTTGACATTTAGGTGATAGTGTAATAAAAATAATAAATAATAATTTAGCCAGAGCCTGTTGGATCCTTTAATAGATGCAACACTTGAGCTGCTGGTGTCTCTTGAGCATTTCTGAAATGTTATCAGAAAACACAGGTAAAAGAAGATCCCATTGGTAGCTCTGAATGTCCTCTAATGATTCCCTATCCAGATAATTTGCTTAGACTCATCACCTTTACTATCATAAATCAAACTTTGATGTGATTTTAAATCCCTTAGCTACCCACACAGAAAATATATTATATTAGATTGTTTTCTGTTGCACTTTATCCCTTCCTGTTCCAAGAAGTTTGGGAGAAATCAATGCAGGTTTTGAAATCATACACAATTTGAAAGTGGGGTGGTTTTTTCAGCTGTTGAAACAGCTCAGTCTTATCCTTTATCTCAGTGGAACGTCTGAAGGAAAATGTTTCTGATACAGGTGGGGGGAGAAGGACCTGTCTGTGCCACGTCTGAAAACAGTTGAGTGGAGGCTTGAGAAACACAAAAATGCTTCTCTGAAAGTAAATGGGAAAACCCGGAATTTATTTTCTTCCTGTTTTACACAAAATTAACTTTCTAAGATAAGGGTTGTGGGACTCCAGCTGGGATTCTGGAACAGTAAATTGGGCATGGACTGAAAAGGAAGAAAGTACTGGTGGTAACACCAGGTCTAGGTGAGAAGAAACGCACCGCAAAAGAAGCCTGTAGAAGCACATCCAGGAATCCTCTGACCTGAGATGGGTGCTTCTAGAAAAAGTAGGAAGAAGCACTTAGACTACGAAAGAAGTTTCATTATGCACAGAAATGTGAATATTTGAAGCCTTGCTTCATTTTGAACATTCCAAAACCAAAAGTGGTTTAAGCCACCGATGAATGAAAATTTTATATCCATTAAAAAAAACACCGAAACCCAAACCAAAAAACACCACACCTTATTTGGGCTCAAAATTGAAAGTCTGCACCTTGATTTTACCCCTTCTAAACTTTTCAATCCTACACACAAGTGCTGTGCAAAACCAAAAGCACTATTTTCATCTGACTGTTTTGCTTCTGATGATCTCCCAAAGTGAAGTTCCAGTGCAAATGGCTCAGGTTGTAAAGCGTTCCCGTATTAACATCAGAACCACTTCCAGGGACTCCTACTCAAGAATGAGCCCCCACCAAGAGGTGCTTTGAGAGCGATGGGAGGGAATGAGGAGAGATGCAGGGAGCTGTGCAAAAGGCTTGGGAGGCACTGATGAAAAGGACCACGATGGGGGAAAGACTAGAAAGTGAAGTGCTTGCTGCAGGCAGACTGGGAGGGATGTGAAAAAGAAGCAGCAGATGGAAAAACCTGGGAAAGGTGCTGGATTTAAAGAGCGGTGGTACAGCGTGATCCTCCCAGGGGAATATCTGCCACAAAGAGAAATGTCAAGATCAAAACAATTAATTACCAGGGTGCTCTTGAAACTCTGTTTTCCTAAGCATAGAAAATGTGAGAATATTTTGAAAGACTTTCATTTTCAAGTTGTGCGATTCAGCTCATAAGCGGAATGGGTTAAACTCCTGCCTGAGCCTGAAAAACCAGGGGACCGATGGGAAGAAAAGGGGACATTTGTCTCCACTCATCTGATCTGGAGGTGATTGAGTCATCTGGAGAAGGACACCAAGAAATAACTGCTTCTTTTAAGAGAAAGCGGCAGCGACGTCCTCTCTGAGCATTGCTTCCCAACAGGGACACCTGCCCCGGCCAGGGCAGCCCTGTGAGGATGGCAGGGGGTGAGATGGGGATATGATGGATAATGGGGAGCGAGAGAGACGTTGATAAATGTCTTCCAGGTCTGAGAAAGAGAGTTCCAGCAGATGTGCTGCTCTCTGTCCGACGAGGACGTTGCAGCGGCAGAGCCTTGACCCAAGCGATGCGCTTGTCCGGCCAACCAAGAAACGCTGGTTTGAAATAGAGGTTCCTATATCCCACACGGAGCAGCCACCCCTCATCCCTCCTCTCCTAAAGGCTGTTTAGCCAGTCGGTGACCTCCTGGCAGCGCTGTCTGTTTGGGCAGCGCCTTGGGAGGAGGCCCTGGGAGCATCACCTGAACCAACTCAGTCACCAGCTATCACTGTCCTCTCCTTCCCATCAACCAAAGCCTTTCTGTTGCTTTCTGGATGGTTTTTCAATGATCCCCCTTCCTTGTTACACTGAACTGATCCATTTGGAGACAAAATCCCCAAAGAATTAAACAGTAATTACTGAACAGGCCAAGGCACATGGAACTACACCTGAAGTAGCAGCATAGCAATGCTGAAATGCTCCTGCTACAAGGACTTTGTCTTTTTTTTTTCCCTTTCCTTTAAGGCAGAAAAAAATTGATACTGTTGGAACTGGTTTCATTTAATTTCCAAAAAAATGAAGCGCACTGCAGAGAATATGTGCACTTGGACTTGTGTGGCTGTAACTTCCCCCTCCCTGAGCATTTCTCCTGGGAACTGACACACTTTTACCACGTGTTGGGTGACAAAACACATTAGTACATTCCTTATATAGAAACACCAGATCTCACAGTGTTTTAAACACTGGAAAAAAACCATTGTGATATGAGCTCTGGAAAGCTGGACTCGGATGAGCGAGCATTCATGGTTCCCAAGGAAAGGCCTGAGATGAGATTTGGCTTCTAAGTTACGTTCCAGTGGAGATGTAGCAAGCAGCTTGGATTTGCTTTGGGAAGTTGAGCACGTTCCATTCGATTGCAACTGCCTGGATGGAAACGCACACGTGTCCTGCACAAACACTGCGGAAATCGGTGTTTAAGGAAAGCGAGGCTGCACGTGCACACCCACAGGGGGAAAAGGATAAAAACAGAGGCAGGTCTGCAACTGTACTTGCAATCAGGTGAATCCTGAGACAGGCCACCTGACGACAGAAGCCACCCTCACCTCCTAAATTCACGTGTCTAGACTCCCTAACTTAATGGTGCAAGAAATGGTTCCTGTCTGATAGAGCAGCGGAGACGCATTCCACCCGACAAGCAGAGGCCTCGTGGGCCCACACGTACTCCATGTAACAACCACAGCCTTTTACAGCTCAGAGAGAGAGGCCTTGGAGGTAGATGGTCATTATTCTTTCTTTTTTTTTTTTCCTCTCCTTTTTTCATCTTCGGATAATCCAAAAATAAAGAGCTTCGTTCCCGGTACCTCTCACTGCAATGAAAAGCTAAGCGCGGGAGGCCCTTGGGCCCAATCCTGCAAATAGCTCTTAGAGAGCAGCTCAGCTTATCTGCTGAGAGCCTTGCTTAAAACCAGGATTAGCAGCACTATCAGAACGGGGAGCTGGGCTCTGAACAGGCCAGAGGATCCAAGAAATGACTGGTGCCAGGAACCTGGCGTTCAGGAAGCTCGACCTGCCCCAGCACAGCGTCCTGTGTGAAATGATGAGGCTTGTGAAGGCTGTTAAATCCGTCCTCAAGGAATAGCACTAATATCAGCCCTTCCAGCTCCGCAATAACCAGACATGAAAGACTTTAATAGCTTAATAGCTGGTTTATGAGCCAGCCTGGGCTTCCGTGCCCTGCACACGGGGCCTCGAGCTACAGCCCTGTAAGGACAAAAAAAACCAAACAACCCAGTGTCCTGTTTTCTGTGCCTACCCCTCACAGAGGCTTCTGGAGAGGATTCAAAAATTACAGCAGCAAAAAAAAATAAAACCAAAAAAAATTACAAGCTGAATAATTTTCAGACTCGTCTTTCTAGAGCTTTTCCCCGCTGCCCACACTTGTGGTTTGACAGCAAAACTGCTCTGGAACCACTGATGTATCCTCAGCTTTTCTGAGGGGTCTGGGAGATCTGGGCATAAAATCCAGGGCAGGGCTGTGCATTAAGCAGTTCCATTTCCACCTCTCTCTAGCTCTCTGTGGAGCAGCAGCTTCTTTCTTTGTTGCTTTAAGTGAAAGAAGAAACTCCTTACCTATTTCTCTTAAGTTTTAAAGGTATTTTTCTTAAACGTCTATTGCGACATATGCTCCACTTTTCTATTTTCTTCCCTTCCTCCCAATTATTTGGAAAAGAATTGCCACGGCCACGCTCACTTAATATTTCTGGTATTTTGGGGATTCCAGACTTTACAATGTAAGTCTCAACTACCAGCATGAGCTTCAGACAATGAAATCATGAGCTCAAAGGACAGAGCTCAAGCTGTCCATCAGCAGTGATGTTTGCTCCGTGACAGAACACACAGAGCTAGGTACACAGGAAAGAATTTTTTTTTTTTTTGGAATGCAGGGAATTGCCACAAGGATATTTCTAACAAACTCAGGAAAAGGAATAAATAAAATGTCCTTGTTGAAGCATTCTGAGGACAGTGACGAGCCAGTGAAATATTTCCAGTGCTGTGATCAAGAACACTGTAATGTGGTCAGGGTGTAAAGGTATCCCAGCTCAGGGTGTGTTTGTCCAAGAAAGCATTTAGTTTGGAGATACTATTTCTGAATGATTGGTCGGTGTTGTAACTGCTTCAAGCTTCTAATTCTTTTATAGCTTCAGTGAAATTACTTCTTTAGAGAAAAATATTGGTTTCGGTTGGGAAAGACCTTTAAGATCAGAGAGTCAACTGTTCCCCCATCCCTGCCAGGGCACCACTGAGCCCTGTCCCTCAGCACCACATCTCCACACCTTGGAAACCCCTCCAGGGAGCAGGGGGACTCCCTAACCTGCCCTGGGCAGCCTGGGACACGCCTGGACAACTCTTCTGAAGATGAAATTGTCCCTCAGGTCCAACCTAAACCTTCCCTGGCACAACCAGAGCCATTTCCTTTTGTCCTGTCGCTTGTTCCTTGGGAGAAGAGATCGATCTCCCCCAGCTCCACCCTCCTGTCAGGCAGTTGTGGAGAGCCAGAAGGTCTCCCCTGAGCCTCCTTTTCTCCAGGCTGAACAAGCCCAGCTCCCTCAGCTGCTCCTCACCAGCCCCTTCCCCAGCTCCACTGCTCTCTGGCCACGCTCCAGTGTGTCCAGAGGGGACGATAATGCAGATCCCCTGGGAAAGGGTGTGTCTGGGATGAAGGCACTGGATCTGTAAACAGCACAGGGTCCGCAGGCTGGAGGTTCTGTCCCCCTGACACTAAGTATTCATGCAGAGAGCTTGAAAGCAACGCAGTGAAAGAAGGAACGACACAGTCAAATGAGGGATTTGTGCGTTATTAGCCAAAGTGGGTGAAATTAATGCCACAGACTTGCCCTTCCTTTTTCTACCCATATTCATCTTCTTTCTTTGTCTTTTAAGTCCATGACCACCTCTTCCTGTTAAAATGGGAAGAGAGCAATTGCTAAAGAACTTAGCACGTGCTTAGAAAATAATGAAAGTATAAATATAATAAAAGAATTAAAGATAGCACTAGCCAATGAACTTCGTAGGCGCTTTGGAGAGAAGCATAAAGACACGTAAGCTGGCACAATACTCCCAACTGCTTTCCGCTGAGAAATGGTCACCGTTTCGCAGTCTTTGTGCTACTCACGGGAAAGAGAACTGCTAAATTCATCTAGATCTTGTCAAGCTTAACTCTGTGCCTTAGTCCTCCTCCTCCCTAAAAGTCTATATGGCAGCTTCATAGTGACTGTGAAAGGAAAAGCCACTTAAGGCAAAGTGGAGAGGGAGCAGCAGAATCAAATGCACGTACATGGCTGAGCTGCCTCCGTTACCACGCTCATCTCTTGTTGCTAAGGAGAGACAGGTTTCCAGACGTGCCAGCAAAATCGGGCAGCTCGGTGCCAAGCTACCAACTACTGCAGAGATTTCAAAGACGAGTGGCAGAAGTTTCTCTTCTAAATGAGGGGGTCTGAGGGACAGAGGACATTCATCTCCATTAGTCAAGTGAAGCTTTGCTCGGTCATTTGAAATCACTCCATCTCTGGCACACGTAACGTAATTAACTCCGCCTGGAGGAATGATAATGAAGTCAACACAGCACAGGATTCTCAAGTTTATGACATAATATAACTATTGTGGTGCTAATTTTTTTTTTAATTTGATAATATAGTCCAGCAGATGCCACATATTAGAGCTCTTCTTTTTTCTTTCTTGGCATTGTCTAACAAGACAAAAACAAAACAAAACAAAAAAAAAAAGGCAAAAGGCAACATGGAAGACTGCCAGGAAAAAAAAAAAAAAATAGAGAAGCTAAAACACTACCTGAGGAACATTAAGAGTAGGTACAGAGTATTCCAAAGTCACTGATCACATCCCCTGATCTCAAGACGTTTTACAAGGTATTTCTTAAAATGTGGTTTTGAGCCTTAAGGTTCATATTTTCAAACTTCTTTGCACCTTTAAAACAGAAGAGTAAATAAATCTTCTTCAAAGTGATACCATGATGTAGGATTAAAAAGAAAACAACCCTTTGTGCTACCAGTCTCCCAAGAGTTCTGGTGGCTGGCAGCCCTGCAACAACGGCTGCTGAAGATGAAGCACCAAATGTGGTGTCAAAGCAGATCCGGTGTCACATATTTCCCGGGAGTCAGAGGGTTGGCAAGAAGCAGACTCAGGTGCACTGGAGTTTGTGGAGGAAAAAGAGTCTGACACAAGCGCACAAGGCTGTTCTGTAGGAAGGATTCATTTAGAAAATATTAGCAAGGACACAAAAGAGCACCTTCTACCCAGTTCCCTGCCTGACCTGAAAAACACGGATTGATTCTTACGCACGTTTTCCTCTATCAATGCACCTCTGATCTGGGATCAGGTCAGGAAATGCCATCGGCAGTGGGCACGAGGAATGTCAGTCAGCATTCCAGCAAACAGCACAGCAGCCTCATCTCCTGTCAGAGTCCTGCTCCAACAAAACCAAGAGGCTCACAACCTTCTGGCTTCCCACAGCGCACCTTGTGATCCCATCTGTCAGGTCGTGCCACGCCACAGCGTGCCAAATTCAGACGTGTGCCGGCCGAGCGGACACACCTAGAGCTTCCCGCAAAGCCAAAGGGACCCTAGCAAAGGCGTCACACTACTGCGTTAAGTGCAAGGAATTCACTTCCCTGCATCCCATCCGCCGAGGCTCCACCAAGCCCCTCTGGAGGGCTGAGGGCCTGGGGTGTGGAGGCTGCTGTCTCAGCAGCGCAGGTGAAATTTCCGTGGTGGTTACTTGCTTATCAAAACTAAAATTCACTTTTTTTCCCCTCCATGTTTTTGCCAATGATTCGTGTCACTCCTCTGCTCGTTGTCTCCACGGCCAAGACGCCTCTCAGGGAAGAACCGGCGCCGCTGGCAGAAAGTAGGGAGCAACAGCCAGCAGAGGACCCCGTGCTCACTCCAGGAAAGCTGGGAATCATCATTTTAGTTAATACCAAGGCTGAACCGGGACACCTAAACATGAAAGCTTGACTTGGAACAAAGATGGAGATAAAACCAGATCTGAGAGCTACTGACGGCAATCAGGTTAAAGAGATGTATTTTCCTTATCAGTTTATCCAACTGAGCACTGAGTGAAACACACCTGTTGTTGTGTGGCATTTGTGTGAGCTGTCATCTCGGGAGTGGATTGCAGAATTACTAGTTCAGTATTCACAGCTGCTTTACTACAGTGTGCATCTGAATGCATTCTTGAATTCTAAATAGGTAAACTTTCCATTTAAAAAAAAAAAGAAAAAATCTCCACTGCAAGGAGAATGTCAGTAAATAGAAAAGAAGAATCAAACCCCAGAGCTGCCCTCATAAATCTCCTCAAGCTCTATAATGACCTGGCGGGCGATCGGCGGTTACATGTCATACGTTGACAGCTCAATCCAGTTCCTACTGGACCAGGCTGCTCCCAGTAGATTTCCACTCCTTCCACAACTTTGGTTCCCAATCCCCAGTTACTGCAGCAGCGTAACTGCTGGAAGGGATGTCCTTCCAGCTTCCTGCACCGCAGCCCAGAGGTCAGCAGTTCTCTGACCCTCAGGGAGCTGCTTCCCGCCCTCAGCTCCACATCATCTGATGACACTGTGACCGTTGGAGGGGATGGGAAGAGGACACTGCAGCTGCTCTCCACTGAAGGTGCATCCAGAGCACATGGGACAATTCCACAGAAGGAAAGAAAGCACAAATACAGAGCACATGGAAAACATCAGCTAACACAGAAGTTGTGGGCTTGATGGAGGAATTACCGGGTGAAATCCTATGTCCTGTGTTACGCAGCAGCTCAGACAAGACAAAGGGTTCCTTCTGGCCTTCGTATCCGTGAATCTGTAACTGGGCACTTTGCTGGTGGCACAGCACACTCCTGTGGCAGAGGCATCTTCTTGAAAGAAGATCTCAAGATCTTCTCTTGAGAGAAGGTGTCTTCTCAAGAGAAGGCTTGTGCAAGGAAGTCCAGTGCAAGAGCAAAGGCATCCCAGGATTACCAGAGGACGGATTTTCCTAGGTAAGGACTCTAAACCAAGATGAGCAACACACTTGATGTTTCCCGTGGGGATTCCTCCTTCCCGTTCCCTATTCCCACCAAGTTTATCCAAGATATAATTAGAAGAAGTGACACATACTCAATTAAATCAGTATCTCTGTGGGAACGGAACGACTCTTGAGATCATCTCTGGCAATGGAGACTGTCTCTGCTTTGGCTTATCCCAGACAAGCATCGTAAACTGTTTTCATGAGAGAGCTTCTGAGTTATCTGAAACGCATCCAACTATTTGGATGGGCAGTTTGTGTCACCTGCTATCCTTCCTCTAACTCGCTGTCTCCTCACCCTGATCTTCTGCCTTATCACAAAGGACCTTCTGCTTTATTACGATACGCCTGACAGATGCCATCACATCACGAGCACGCATCTGGCCACACGCTGTTGGAACAAGCAGGGCCTTGTCGCACAAAGGGTCCAAAGCGTGTGACAGAGGCATCTGGGCCGTATGACAGACACTATTTACGTGACAAGGGAAGGAATCCAGGATCCAAGGGAAGAGAGGCAATATAAAGGTGGAAAGAATTCCTTCCAGCCCACCAAAAAGTTATTCACCTCGCAGCCTGCTTAACCGGTATCCCAAATGCCTTTTCAGACATGACTGGGTCAAACTCCTGCGGAAGCCACGTCCTGAAACCAGGCCAGGTAAAGGAGACCTTACAGTCATTGGGAGCATGAGAGGAAGGGGAAAGGAAGACACTGCTTGACACGTCAGAGTGTATATTTTTCTTTCAGACACACAAAATTAGTATGATAAAACTCCCTAGGAATAATATTTACATACACCGCATCGGCTCGACTAATGCTTCTTCAGAAAATCAAAAAAAGCCCCTCTGGAGCTTTTGCTCCCAAACTGCTTGACTCTTTTCTAGGCCAAAAACACCACAGTTTAGCAAGACCTACAAGACCACTCTGGGAGCAGGAGCAGCCTGGAGCTTACTGAAATAAGATCTTTCTGCAAGACGTACATAAAAACCGCTGGCTGCCACAGGTGACAAAAATGCAGGAATATTTATGTAATTTTCCGTAATATTTCTTGCGCTCCTGTCCTCAGTGGAAGTTCAGCGCTTCGCCACTGAAGCACTCGACATTATTCAGCAATCACAAAAGAGGAGGGAGAAAATACAGTGTCATTGTTCCCAAGGCTGGGTCGGGTCACCAGTGAAAAAAAAATTACCAGGAGAGCAGAAAGGACAAAAGCTGTGTCCAAAGTTAGAACAGAAAAAGCAACTTGGCCCAGCAGACAGCACTCAGGAGTAGCTCAGGAGCCTCCATGGTCATTCAGGCACATCTCAGAGTATGACTTCATTAGCAGGAGCGTTTCAGAAAGGAATCGAATCCTTTATTGGCAGTTCTCAACGTGAAAGCCCCATCACCACGGCTGCGAAAATGACTCAGAAACGAAAATAAGAAAGAGAGAGAGAACTGCCACAATATCCAAGTCCCCCTCCAACACCAACCCAGCCAGTCAGGCAGCAAATTCTGCTTTCAGATGTTCTTGGTCACATACCATTACGTAACCAGTACCACGTCATAGTACTCCAAACTGCACCCTGTTGTACCTCTAAGTGATGGAGCAACTCTTAACGTACTGCAGACAAATACAGGAAGAAATGATCCTGACTTACGGCAAAGTTATGGAGCGATTATCTAAATGGATCCACATTTTTATTTTTAATACAATTCTATTTCCCGCTACTTCTACCCTCCTCCACATTTTTTTCCCCTACAGCTCAGATGCTATTTTTTTTTTTTTTAAGTTCACCAAACAGATGCAAAAGCTGATATTTCTCTAGCCCACGCTTCTCTTGCAAAAAACCCTGCAACCTTGTGCTTAATGAGAAGGAGTTTTAATAGAAGGATAGAGAGGTTAAATTGGCTAAGAGAGAAAAAAAGAACCGGATAAGAAAAAGATCAGGTTTCCACGGAAACAGAGCCACATCCTATAATACTCCTGACTTTACGCAGTTATTTATTTATTTCAGCTATACCCGTTTCTAAGCAATAAGTTAAAAAAATGCCCAGGAATTCAGAGTTGAGTAAACTCTGGTTTTCAACAGAGGTCCAGACCTCGAGCCGCTCCAAATCAGCACAGCTTTGCTAAGTCAGCGTGGCCAACGGCACCGTCCCGGTTTGGCCCAAGCGCCCCCCAGAGACATGAAACATTATGAATATGAAACTGTGAGACAAGAGATTAGTCAGACCATCTGCACCATAAGCAAGCCACCAGAAACCGCCACGTGCAAACCTCTTTGAAGAAGGAGGAGAAAACAGGCTGATGATTTTCAAGGCCTGCTGATGGAAGCGACTCGCAGTTCCCCATTCATCGGTCAGCTGCACCCGTGTTTCTCCCTAAGCTCTTGATGGCAGGACAGGTTATTTCCTATTTTGGTGTTACCTGGCAGTCGGAGCAGCCCCACGTTGGACAGACGCACTCAGAAGAGCCTTTGGAAACGGCAGCACCAGGCCGACGAGTTCAGGAGGGATTTGCATTTCTTCCTGTAGAACTAAAACAAACCCAAAACCAAAATCCAGTTTTGCTAGCACGAAAGATGGCTAAAACCTGACACCCAAACTGCTTCCCACCGCCCACATCTGAGGCTGCGAAAAGGATCTCACACCCCACAGGGGATTTTTTTGCAGATGAACTTTACTTTCCTGACGAGCTCAAACTGAAGCCCAGATTTGCAGAGAAAGTTGATTTTCGGAGCCTCTGAAACCCACCTCCAGATCTAAATCATCAGATTCTGGCCTGTGTCCTGGGTTTGTGTGAATTGTTTGGCCACCTAAAGGTAGGAGGGAGTGATGGAGCGTAAGGGGTGCTCACCTTCAAGATGCAGGACGAGCAGGAATCTTTCTCTTCATATCTAGACTTTCTGTGCTTGGAGAGCAAAGCAAGATCAGGAGCCTTATTTAGTTTTTTATCACCCCAATTCATCTGGTAGAACCTGGAGAGTTAGTTTGACCTGAAAAGAAGATAAAATATTTTTGAGTTATTTCCTCACAAAGCAGGAAAAGTGATTTCTTACAGCTCCATAAACCAGAAGCACACAACCAGGGCAGGATATACATCCTTACGCTGTCACTTCAGGGCTCTGTTTTCTCACGCACGGCGACTCACCGTACGATAGCGATGGCCACCCGGCAAGGACATTAATGTCACCACAAAAAAAAGAGCCCGAGAAGGCATTTCGTGGGACCGCTGGGATCTGGCCGCACTCCCACAGGCCAGCTCTTGGCATCCTTCATTTACAAAGCCCCTCCACAGATCTCAGGCACATTTATTTCCCTTCAAGGTGAAGCATCTCCAGAGTGTGGTGTCCACCTGGGAGGCCAGGGGAGCCCAGCAGAAGGAGGCACAACGGGGAGACACCTCGCCCTAGAAATCAAAGGGCTTGGAGGAACGTTGCCAACCACCACCTTGGCCACACGCGGCAGGAATCCACTTTTTCTCTGGCCACTTCCTCCCCGCCATCAAAGGCGACAAAGAATTCCCTTCAGCGTGCCAGGGGTCTCTTATCGACTGGCTGCCTCTGATACTGTCTCCTCTTCTGCTTTTCATCACTTCAGGAGGGAAAGAAGGAGACAATCAGAGCGAGAAAAACCTGAGGAAATCCTGCCCTTACTGTTCTCTCATTAAAACTTTGGGGTTTGGTGCAGAACTGCATTCTCTTTTTTTTTTTTTAAAAAAAAAGGAAAAGCAGGAGTGATTTTTTTTTTTTTTTTTTT
>VWZK01017502.1:0-93906 GCA_013396935.1 Baryphthengus martii | reverse complement strand
TTTTTTTTTTTTTTTTTTTTTCACAAGAATAGTGATATTTAAAACAAAAATTGTCTCAGCTCACGTTGCATAAAATAATTCTGGTTGCAGAAAGCAGGATTTTTTCTTTGATCAAGCTCTTATTGGATTTTTATTTTAGTTCAACTCTAGCCAGTAATTTCTTTCCATTTTACGTAAAAATTTCATCCAGCTCTAGCCTGTAATGGTCTCCCACCAGTGTCTCACAATAAGCCACAAGAAGTTGCTGGATTATCCCAAGTTCTCTTCAAAGTCAAGGAACCTGGGGAGGAAATACGATCTTGGTGTCATCTGAGATTTTTTTTCCTTGGCTTTATTTTTCAGTTCTCTCTGCCCATAGGCTCCCATTAATTATAATAATCTTTGCTCACCAGTAGCTTAGTAGATGTGATTATTTTCTTTATAGCAGTACCCTCCTAAACCCTGACAAATACATTTTATGACACTTTTCATACCTATCATAGTCGTGGTTTAACCCAGCAGGCAGCTAAACACCACGTAGCCGCTCGCTTACTGCCTTACCTCCCCCAGTGGGATGGGGCAGAGAACTGGGGCGGGGGGTAAAATTCATAAGTTGAGATCAAAGTTTAAGAGGACAGAAAAGGAAGGGGAAATAATAATGATGATGATGATCAAGACCATCCAGTTCCAACCCCCCTGCCATGGGCAGGGACACCTCCCAGTAAGAGCAGGTTGCTCAGAGCCTCCTCCATCCGGGCCTTAAACACTTCCAGGGATGAGACTCCACAACTTGTCTGCGCAATCCCTTCCAGGGTCTCACCACCCTCAGAGGAAAGAACTTCTTCCTAATGTCCAATCTAAATCTCCCCTGCTCTAGTTTCAAACCATTGCCCCTTGTCCTATCACCACACAAGACTATTCTCATCCTAAACTCAAACCACAGTGCTGCACCGGGAAGAAAAATAACTCTACCCCAGCTAAACCAGGACAATTATCAAACCAAGATCTCCACAGCAATCAAGGAACTAGAAGGAAAAATCATTTTACAAACATTAGGAAAGTAAGTACCTGGTTTTGGCTATAGAGAGCAGGTCAGATTTGCTGTAAGGCTCTTGGAAGAAACTACTGTTTCTCAAATGTCTAATATCAGAATTCTCCTCTTCAGAATCTCTGCTGAGACAACACTGCCCATCATTCTGCTCCTGAGGGTCAATTTTTGTTTCGGTTAGGTTTGTGGTTTGCCTGTGTCCGGGCAATACAACAGGACAAGTGGGATTTCTGTGGGCTCTTTCACCCCTTCTGGACTAGGCTCACTGGTATGAAAACATTTGCATTCCCAAGAGAACACGCGGCTTTTATACAATCCCTTGTACGACATTAACAACAAAAGTCCTAATTCGGGCTGTGGCCCAGTTCTCTGAGATAGCCAGCAGGATGAGCTCAAGGACATATGTGTGGGTTAGGACTGATTTGCAGCTATCACTTGGGTCACTAAACATGTAAAATAACACAAGAATCTTCTTGCTTCTGAGATAACTTGAGTTCCATTTTCACACAGTGATCTTTGGTCGGCGCAGTGCATAGGAACTCGGGTACAGCATCGACAATATTTTTCTGTGATGTGTTTATTTTTCTCATTGTTTTTTTCAAGGATCTATTTAGGCTTGACTTTGTTGACTTGTTAGAAAAAAAAAAGTGGTTTTTTTGGTGTGGGACTTGCTGCCATGCTCTTAAATGCACTGCTTTAGGTCTACTCTGCATCTCTCAGCAGTTTTTATCGATACTGCTGTCGATAACGAGAGCTACAGATCTGCTGGAGGTAGAAATTATTCATTTTGCCGTGTCTATTGTGCCCTACAATGCTTCACCGCTCTACGTTTAAGTAGCACCTCCTGACAATCCCAGTTCAAGAATAAATCCCTTTGTAACACTTAAAATATGTCTTTATCTGGCCTTTCACCAATTACTAATATTTTTTTTTTACCAAGAACGCTTCCGTTCAAACAGAACGGCTCCCGTTTTTATGATTCATGTGGCCATTTGGGAAGCTTTCCAGTAAAGATATGGTTTCCTTACGGTACAGGAGTTCAATTTATCACTTATATAAAGGACTCTCAGACCAGAATTCTACTCCATCCCCCTGTTTAAATGCTCAAAATAATCCAGTTATAATGTGGACTATGTCAAAGACAGAAACACAAAATCCTGGCAGGTTCCACTAGCAGCATGTTCCAGAAAACCAGGTTTGTAGGTGGCAGGAATACAGTCCAAGGACATTAATGATTTGTGAAAATCACTGATTGCAGAAAACTCCCTTGGTACGTATCATAATATGAGTTATAGATCTATTTAGATGCCTCTCTTCCAAGTGGACAACTTCCAAACCTGGAAGGCAACAACGGCTCTGAGCAGGTTTCAGAAGGGCATTCTGCAAATTCACGCTCTGCACCGGCCGCTCTTCGGCCCACGGATCTCCTGGAGTCGTGTAAATCAGCCCTTCCTTCCTTGCTCATCTGGAAGAGCACCCACTGGCTGTCTCTCCTCCTCTGCTTAGCTCCAGAGACGCGACATTTATTCTCCAAGGCTCCAATAAAATCGCTGTCTGTATTGTGAGCCGCACAACAACTCAGCAGTTCCAGCAAATAAAAGCAGTAGCAGCAGATGTACAAATACAACGGCATCCAGCTTCAGCTCACCAACCAGCTCGGAAAGGCAACTCGTGCAGAAAGGTTATTGAACATAAAAAGGCTGAGTTACATCCATAAATCTGTTTGACTCAGAATAAGCAGCAGTTATCAAACTGGTTTAAGCACCACCAGGTAAACACAGTCAGTCTGGTGCCCGGAGCCATCGCTTTTCCCACTGTGTGCGGTGGGATCAAGGCAGAGAACAGGAATGGAAAGGCAATAGGCTCTTTTTCCTCACCCCAAATTGCGCACTTACTCTTTTCCTCCTGTGCAGGTGCTTGAAAAGATGGCAAAGCTCTCACATTCTGGATCTGCAAGGAGATATTGTTTGAGCTCCTTAAAGGGTAAAAAGTCCTTTTCAAGAAAAAGCATCCTTTGAAAATTTTTTCCTGACTGTTTTTTAGTGTCTTCCTGGACAGAAATGCAACTCCTCCCTTTCTAGGATCTACTTTGGTAGTGGAATAAAGAAACTTGAAATAAAGGCTCTTTAATTTGGAACACAAACACCTTCTTCAGTGCTTAATGCGCTGTAACAGATGCAGATGTAAGACGGGTTGAGGCCACAGACACGGCTGTTGGGACAATTCACATCCCACCTCTGATGAGCAGGATGGGAGCGAGCCACCCTCAGATTCCACCCCCACACCACCACTGCAGCGAGCTCACCAATTCCCCTGGGGGATACAGGACAAAACCACTTCAAACACAACGTTTTGTCTCAAGAAGAGGTTTGACTCTTAGGGGATGGAGGAAAACCGTGGGGAGCCAAGTGACCTTCCAAGGATAAGCTGCAAGCCAGAGACAAACTAGGAGAGGCAGCTCCATCCCTAAGATGTATCAGTTACTTGTTGTTGTTTACCCCGAACAGAACCAAATAAAGTATTAGGCAAGTATTAGGCAAATTTGGCTAACTACTTGTTCTTCTTAAAACAGCAACTCAAGCTGGTAAATAACCAAGGATTTCTATACAGAAACCACCCAAATCTCCAGTCCAAGTCCCCCAGAGCCAAGCCTTGCTAGACAGAGGGCTGCCCAGCACGCACCAAAACCGCACACCTGGAAATTTTGCCTGTAGCCCACAGGAGTGAGGCTGGCAAATTTGGGAAAGAAATGCACTTCTAAATATTTCAGATATTATCCTTTTAAATGATTTGGTAGATGCACCTGTGCTCCCCCTCAGCTCCAGACGATACACGGCTTTGTCTTCCAATTTAATACTCGGCACGTGAAACGAGCGCATAGGAAAAATAAAACTGAAAAAGGAGAAAGCAAGAGGAGAAAACAGATTTCTTTTTTTAAGGCTTCGGAATTAAATTGAAAGGCTTCAGCAGATTTTCGCGTTAAGGGTAAAATCAGGCACACAGGAGTCTGGAAAGACTGGATTATCCGTGCAAAATAAATGAAAGCAGCGGGTAGGGGATGGAAAGGGGCCACACCTCACACATTGCCAGGGGGATCACGGGAGTCTGGAGCATCAGCAGGTGCAAAGGTGATTCTTCCAAGTCTAATGGGGAAAATGGGTCTGGCCGGTGTCTCCGGTGACTACTGCGCATCTCTCGCGAGGTGCAGCTGAAACAGAGTGTAGCTTCTGTCGTCCTGCTGCAGGTGAAAGCGCATAAGAGACCGTAAAAGTAGTGGGCAACCCCAGAGGGGTCTTAATAAAACGAGCTGCCATCGTAGCGAGTGAAAGCAATAAAGTCAGAGAGGGAGAGGGAAGGGTTTCTGCAAACACAGGCTCCCTCAGAACCACCAAATGCTTCTCCTCCTCTTTTCTCCCGCTGCCTTGTCATGTCAGGAATCAAACCCAACCGGCCTTCTGGCAGCAGCTCCTGCTAGATGTGAGCCGTGAACTTGCCCTGCCCTCCAAGATAAAAGTTTCCAAAACTGAAAAGGAAGGCGCTCCTGAGAGCACAAGCTGTTAGAGCAAACCAAACCCCAGCCGCTGCGTTTGGTTTTCCCTTCAGGATATCGCTACGGCAGTTTGCAGTGACGGCTTCCTACCCTCAGGCTCTTCACCATCGGAGGGAGGGATCCTAATTTTTTTTTCTATTGACTTCTGCAAAGCCCTTCTCTGAGTCAAATCTAGTTTAGTTGGCTCCCTGGAAAGGTTAGTAAACTATTTTCAGCAGTGTTAGTATTTAGCTGAAAGTAAGATGCTTTAAAGGCCTTATAGAAAAGCAAGGAGTATATTTCTTTATTTTTTTATTAATTTTGGGTTTTTATTCCCTCTCACCACTGTGCCGCAAGCCCAAGCGTAGGTGAGGGTGGAATGCGTGAGAAATCTGTCCTGGGAGCAAGAAAAAAAACCTGACTGCAGTTACAGGTCTTTGTTTTGATACACACTAAAATCTAAGTTAATTAATCCTGACACGTTCTAATCCTATATATCACACATCACCACCGCCAATCTGTTTTTTTCCTGAGACCCTGAATGAGTAGGCACCTCCTTCTTCCCCAGCATCTTATTCCTTTCCCCATGCTCCCGTTTCACCAAATGAACCAAACTCTCCGCAGAGGGCAAAACTATGTGACTGAGCCATACCCTGCCGGACAGGCAGGTCGTGTTTTGGATGGTATAAAGGCACAAGGCTTCGAAGGGACGGAGTTATCAGCGTTCCTTGGGGAATAAAGTGCACCTGAAGCTGTGCCCTTCTGCAATCAGCTGTGCTGAAAGAGAAATCACTAATTATAAAGCTAAGAGAGTAGAAGTCACCAGCACCCTTATTGCAGGCAGCCGGGAAGGAGGATGGTACCGCGCACTCGGTGAGTTGGCCTTTACGTTCTGGTCCACTGAGGAAGGGAATTTTTTCCTTTGGGAAGCTGCCTTCCAGAAATACATCACGCTCTCCCCACAAAAAGCTGGCGTTAGAACCGGTGGTGGAACCCCAAAAAAAGATTACAGTGCAGTAACAAACTCTGGGGGCAGAGAGGAGAGAGGGGACAGCAAGGATTTTCTCACCAACAAAATGAAAGCTTCGATATTTCATTTCAGAGAGCAGGGGCCAAGAGAAGTACAGCCTCTCTTCATCACTTCAGCAGGCACAGGCATTATTAAGGTCACTGAGGTGGAAGGATGGGAAGCTGGAGGCCTGAAACTGTGCCTCTGTGGACTTAAAAACACAGGCTTTTAAGGGAGTATCCGCAGGGAGCACCTGTTTTAAATTATATACCTATATATATATAAAAGGCAGAACTGAGAAGCAATTATTTAAAGAGAGATGTAAGATGGACCCAAATCAGGAAAGCCCCTTCCACCTTGAAGATGCATTTCAAGTGTCCCTGAGTCTGTTCACGCTGTTCTGTGATCATTTGTAAGGGACGCTGGAAATAATTCCTTTGGCTTTGGTGGGGACAGAGCATCTGGTAGTGTCCAGCTGAAACTGCCTCCTTCCTTCCTCCTTTCTTGCTGTTTCTGGCAATATGGTTCAGTTGTTTCCATACTTGTCCTGTGATGCCTGTATTTTTGACTTTCACGGTATTAACAGGAACACACACAACACTCAATGAAAAAAAAAAAACCACAACCAGCAAAAAACCGAATCTTCAAATCCTGTTGAGAGGCCTTCATTAAAATTCTATTAATATCTGTTTGTCTCACACTGTGAATAAATTGTTAACACTTCCGTGTTCTTCTAAACAAAGCCAAAAATAAAGCAGTATCTTTCTGACAAACGCTTGACACGTACAAGAACAGCCAAGTTCTTGACGGAACAGGCAACATTTTCACTGAGGGGTCTACTGTTGAATATTCTGGCAGCTTAAGATGTTCATCCAAACAGTAAGCGCTGCGATAATGGATGCGACATTTCACAATTTACTTGGAGCTCTGCCCACACGAGATGCAGATACCGAGAAAAGGAGGACAGATGGAAAAAACAAAATAGCTCTTCAGGCCCCTGACTCTCCCTAACTCCCAAATATCTCCATAACCTTTGGAGTGAGATCATCAAGTTCCAGATAGGTTAGGTTGCAAGAGGCTCCAAATTTTGCAAACTTCTGCGTATTTAAAAGTTTTCTCCTTTTTCCATCGTCCCTCAGGCAGCAGAACTTCTGCCCCTGGGTTAGGGGAGAGTATAAAGAGAATCTGAGCGGCATTTCCGAGCAGCGCCGCCATTTGCCTTTATTATTTTGCAGAAGTGCGTTCACAAATCAAGTAGAGAGTAGGTTCTTTGAAAAGGCCAACCTAAGCGGGAGAAACTGAATACTGGCCAAGTGACTCAGGGGTCAGGAGTCTTCTGTTTCACACTGCATGTCAAGTTCTTCAAGAGAGTCTTAACTACAGTTCGAGAAACAACAAATCTTTGCAAAAAGCCATGCAAAAAAATGTCATTATTCCAGAGAAAAGTTGCTCTGCTAGGCAAAATCGAAATTACTTGACCTTAGCTAAGCAACACAGGGCTTCCCTTTAGCCTTTTCCAACTTTTTTTCTATTTTTGATGCTTCATTTGTTCTGTTATCCATTTAGGAAAAGTTCTCTTCCCTATTTTTTCCCTTACCGCTCTTTTCTCCCTGCTCTTCTCCTGCTGCACAGAAGCTGTTGGCTCAGCACGCGTGGTGTTGCCAGCTTGGCCCGGGCTGGAGGCGGCGTGCTCCAAGGCTGCTCTAAGAGGCCTTCGTGTGTTTTCTCAGCAAATCTGACTGGACCTTGAGTCTGATGATTTTCAGAGCTCCACAGCTCTGAGTACAGACGGTTCCTGTGCAAACCATACTTCACTCTACCCGGTTTCCTCATCAGTGAATATGCTGCTTATTTTCCTCGGTGTTTCCAGATCTAACACAACACTCAATGATGGGTTGGAAGGGAATGGTCTGGGTTGGAAGGGGACCTTAAAGATCAGTGTCCTGTTCCCAGGGAGTTTCTCAGGAAGGTGACCTTGCAGAGGAGAAGCGAGGGCGGAATCACGGCTCAAATCCTCCAAAGTGTTGCATCCACAATGAAGCGAAAGCAAAGCAAAATACAGAAGGAAAGGGAAACAAACCACACATCCGAGGCACTTAAGATGCCAGGGGCCAGAAAAAAAAACCCTAAGTGGAGATTTTTCCACTCCTGACAAGGGTCTGGCAGGCTGCAAAGAAGAAGGGTGGGGTTTTTTTCAGGACTTTAGTCAGCATGATGCTGCTCCTCAGTGAAGCAGCCCAAACACGTGCCCCAAATGGGGCACGTCTCTGAACTGTGTCACTCCGTGTACACAAAGAGCCTCTGTAACACGGGCCAGGCCTCTGGCAGACTGGCCCTGCCCGAGAGCTGCACAAACAACAGGCACAGAGAAAATATCACAAGTGTCATTGCAGAGAGAGAGAGAAAAGTGTTAACACTGTCACAAGGCGCATCTCCGAACGACGGAACAAGCCCAACGATTCTCTTCGGCTCATTAAACCTGAGCGCAAAGAGAGGGATCCTGTGAATCCCTCCGAGCACCTTCGGCGCTGTCTGAGGGCACGTAGCACCCGACAGAACCCGGCCAAAGAGCCAGCCGTTAGAAGACACCTACTGTTGGAGTCAGAAAGCACAACACATCGAATCTCCTCACTGTTGATAAGCATCTCGTGTCTGGAGCAGACACTGAGGCAGGGTGGAGATCCCGTGCTTCGTGTTGTACTGACACTGAAAGTGGAGTGGGATCAGGTGTGGCCAGACCCCCACTCTCTGGATTATCTCAGCAGTTAACTGTAGAACTGATTTCTGCAGCTTAGTATATAGATCACCTGCAATCTAGAAGATGCAAGGGTAACTAAACCGTGTTATCCGTGAATCCAATTGCTTCTAGTGAATGCAACCAGCCCTACAGCACGACAGACTGTTTGTGCACCTGGGGTCCAATCTATAACCACGGGAAAACTCTGCTATCTGCGCATCCGACTGCTCCCTCTTGGGGAACCACACCTACAGCGTACAGGCTGTCTGTGAGTCTGGGGTTGGACCTATAGACACAGGGAATAAGCTATTTGTGAATCCTGACTCCTAACTGGACCTCAGTGTGGTCTGGAGTGGGACCTAGAGCGACCCACTTGAATTGGTGCAGCTATGAAGAGATCGGTCCAGTCACCCCCAGCCCCTCTAATCTCTGAGGACCAGCTGGAACACAAGGGGGCTTTTCTTTTACTAAATTCACCCCCCCACACACACACTTCAGGCAATACCTTCTCTTTAAGGTTTTCTTGCTCATGTACTGGTCAAACCCCAGAGCAGGTTCTAGCCTCACATGTCTCCTGCAGGTGCAGCACATTCCCTCCTGTCATTCCTGCAAGCGCTAAAAGGGGAACACCAATATTTCATACTCTCCAGTTTGTTTATTCTTAATGTTTGTGATTCCTCTTACAAAGCTTGGAAATAGCATTTCTTCCTCAACAGATTTTGCCTTTTTCCACTTGGCCAATAATATTTCTGCTGTCGCACGGCGGGAGCCAAGACAGCTTTGTTTTGTTTGCCGCTCGGTTTACGCGCTAGCATCCCTGATCTGCCTTTGCTGCAGCTCCCAAAGGAACTGACAACCACCAGCACCTCCAGTGCAGGATGCTGAGAAGATGAGACCTCAGCCTGCATCGCCTCTTCTCAGGGAAACACGAGAATTTTCTCCTTCCTCCCATCACCTTCCTTCCACCAGCAGACAGGCTAAGGAGAGGAATTCATCTCACCTTGGTCCCCACACGTGCACCTTAGACGACTTCTTTTGTAGACAACAGAAAGAAAGAGGCCCCTGCACATCATGCTGCACCTTCTTCTGTGCAAATAAGTACAGAACAGCTGTGCTACCAAACTGGTTTTCTCTCTCAAAGCTGACTGACTGCTCAGGTGGACGTAGCTGTTTGGTGCTCCGAGATACACGAAGCCCAGCAGAGGCATCTCGAGCCTGTAACAAACACCAAGCTCTAGAACAAAAACAAGGGTACCCTGTGAAGAAAGCCATCTTCTGAACCATTAACAAGATGATAAATGCAGATGGCACCTTTATTTTTACCTTTCCGTTCTATTTTCAACACTAGGACTCAGCTGATGAAAGTAGTGGTAGAATTTGCACAAGGATATTTTTGGGCCTTTGCTGTCCTCTCTTGCAGAGCTATTTACACCCTTAAAAGGTTCAAAAAAAAAAAAATAAAATAATCATATTGAGACAGAAGGGGAAGATCTTGCACTTGTCTGTTCTGGTGTTATCTATCAGGCAGCAAACAGCCAAACTCTGGAGTCAAGATCTTTGCTGTTCTCCAGAAGTGGGTCTGAATCAACCCCCAGGACTCCCAGAGCTGTGGGAGTGCCCTGACTTCCAGCAGCCCTCGGCTCCTGGGACACACTCGTGCGGTTCTCTGCTGGAAACTCTGCCAAGGATGGGGGGGTAATGCAGATGCATGGACTTTTTTTTCCCTTGGGTGTTATTTCCCTACCAGTTTAGTCAATTCTCCTGCTTCTTCACCTCAATTACATTCTGTTGAGTGCAGGAGGAATCACTCTGGGCTCAGACAGCTCATGTAAATGCACAGCTTACATTTTTATTTTCGGCGTCCATCTGTAAGACACCGATGGCCGGAGGATGCCGGCTCTTTGGAATAACTGGCTTCAGAGAAATAGATTCATTTCCAGTTTAGCGAGTTGAAAGGATCAGGCCGTGTGGAGGCAATCCAAGGAGAGAGAAGGAGGTTGCTGACCTCATTTCCCTACTTTCCACGGAAGTGCATCTACGCTGTTCCAGAAACCGGCGCAAACGTAAACGAGGTGTGAGCTGCTTTCACATCTCATTTAGGGAACAGATGAGCCCTGAAATGCGGTTTCCAGGCACGTGCAGGAAGGTAGGAAGGCTTGTGACAACGAAGAACTCCTCCTTTCCCACACAAGCACTGGATTAGCTCGGAACGGCTGTGCCAGGAGGAGAGAGACCATCGAGAAATGGCATGTTGGCTGCTTTCATTAGCTTTCGAAATATTTTGGATGGTAATCAAAGTCGCTAGGGTCACACTCCTCTGCCACTGCAAAGATTGGTTGTTTTGCTTTGCTTTTTTTCCTTTTTCCACAAAATAAGTCACTTCCAGATGGTACCAAACAAGGAGACTAAACAAGAGAATATAAGGTCTCTTTCTCCTAGCAATGAGCTTCTGAGCCAGAAAGCAGATTCACGGCTCCTGAACCACAGGAATCTGAAGCACCAGGCAAAAGAAATGTCCTCAGTCTGTTTTTTTTGTTTTTTTTTCAAATCTATAGGTTGCAAGGATGTCCTTGCCAATCACACAGCAGCTGTAACATCAGAAGGCTTTTTTAATTTCTAAACCATCTACAGATAAGGTACAGGACACAACTCGGGTTCAAGGCAGATGAACGCAGCTACGAAAGAAGTTAGAAAAACGAGGAAAAAAAGCCCAAGACTAAAAAAATAAAAAGTTTAAAGTAACAAGGTATTCTAAATTAGAGAGACAACCCACAGAAAGATATTCAACCCCTTGATATCAGGTGAGCATAGAAGGAAATTCGCTGGCAGAGTCAGAGGAAAATCTGAAATGCATTTCCATGCCAGTGGCACAGTTGAAAAGTTCAGCAAAGGACACAGGCATGAGGAGAACTTCACATGCTAAGGGCAGCAAGAGGAAAGGAAAGCAAAGCAAAACTTCTTTCACATCACATAATAAAGCAGTTCAAAAAGGGTTCTGATTTTTTTATTTTTTTTTAAACCCCGCCAAAAGTCACTTCGGATGTTTTCAGCATTTATACCTTTGATCACAGGAAAAGTTGGAAGGTACGTGTCCACAATTTGAAGCGCTGCTTTTACAATTTTGTATCAACTGGGAAACCACTAAAAAAAACCCAAACCCCTACCACAAATACCATTTCACTCAAGCACAATCCTGTTCATGGAAATGTCAGTATTTTTATCAATATCAGAAAACCATTTAAAATTAATTACACTTTGTTCACCACTAGAAGGGGTCTTTTTAGAAAGCACCTTGTGTTGGCAGCGCTCAAAGTCCCGGAAGAAGAGGACTTTTCCCTCCTGCTCTGTCGGCTTTGGCTTACGGAGCGTCCTTTTTTAATTCAGGTTGGACACAAGGCGGGTACACTCACAAACTGACTACTGATGAATAATGGCATTACAATACTTGAAATAATAGCTTGAAGAGCCAAATAACTTAGCCATTACTCAGGTAAAACCTCCACTAATTTAAGACTGAAAGGGAAATTTACCTGAATAAAACCTGCCCCATCAGACCATAAATTGCTACGAAATTAAAAGACTGAACAGAGAAACAAGGAAAGGACTCGGAGTTTTCAGTGCAGACATGACCTGGAGGAACATTGCTAATGATGCAGATAAGTCATTGCAAACTTTTTTTTCTTCTTGTGCATCTCCCCTCCAATTTAGTGCTGTCCTTAAATACAAACACTCCCTCCTTCGCTCGGCTCAATCTAATTGGGAAATGTCAGTCCCCCGGCTCACCGCCGTTCCCCCAATTAAATGGTTATGAGTCCCTTGGCGGGCTCTCATTTCCAAGGCTGCAGGCCCTGCATGCTAAGTTAGCCCTGCTCCCACCTCCTTCCTCAAGCCAGACAACTCCCAAATCCCTCTCCCCCTCTGCCTTTCACGCCTTGCTGACTGTTCCTCGCCAGCTTGTTTACGTCTTTCCTTCAACACTTCTCCCTCCATCCTTTTCTTACCCTTTCTTTAGGTCCCCTGCCTCACCCCATCCTTCTCTGGGAACGTCTTTCCCCATCTGAGCCTGTTTTGCGGACTCAGCCGTGTCCTACACGCAGCCCAGCGCCGCCTACACACACCTATCGCCCGCCCGCTCCCGATGAATACCACAACCAGAAAGATCCCTCCAAAGCAGGTCTGCTGCCAATTAATTTCACTTTCAAAGGAGACTTGTGTGACACGGCACGTCAGCAGTGCTCTGGCCTCCACCCGCTCTGGAGCTCTGCCTAGAAATGAGTTCACATGAACAGTCCTCAGCAGCCCTTGGCAGTCATTTTTCCCTAGATCCATTTAGTGTTTCGCTCCCCCCCGTAGACGAGCATCCCATGGACAGCAGGGAGCCCTGGGCTTTACACCACAACCTCAAACCACATCGTAGAAACATCCATCTTCGTATCCTTGCCTCTCCCCTTCCTGGAAATGAGTCCAACTGTCTAGATAAAGAGCAACCATCGGCAGACCCTCTCAGGATAAAAGGTACAGTAAATGAGCTGTTTGGAGATACCCATTGTCTCCATTCATCATTTGACTGACTAGCCAGTAAACTTAGTTGTCAACACGCTGGAAAGACCAGAGGGTCCTTTAAGTCTCTCTGGGGAGTACTGAAGGCACTTCAAAATGTCATCTCTCACTGTTTTTCTTTTTGCCATTTGATTTTTTCTGCTAGCATTCCTTTTTTGTTGCATTCCTTTTCTGTTGCATCTTCTGCAAGGTCATCACCTGGGAAGTAGCGAATCGGCTGCCGGCAGAAACAATTAACAAAAACTCACCAGGTCTGTCTGAAGGGGCAGCAGCAGCCCAGCTACAAGCACTGGCAAAGCAAATATCAGCTTCCAATTCAAGAAAGAAACCCCTTAAAAATGCACAGAAGAGACTGAGATTAGGGAGAACCCACAGAGCGAGCCAGGCAGCGGAATATGACGGAGATCCTCCGAGATTCACCTCTTCTTCTCTTACTATGACCTGATGGATTTGCAAATATCGTTCCAGGGAGCAGACAAAGATCAAGACTGGAGCTCAGCCTTTTCTCTCCTGCTTCAGTGATGGAGCAGCTCCTGCTGCACTTCCCTCAGCACACCCAAACCCTGAGCACTCACACTTGTGTCCTGATCTGATGCAGATGGAATGTGGGGCCAAATGGCTTTTAATTAGACATTCAAAGCCATTCAAAGTTTTGCTTTTTTTTTTTTTAATGGCCTAGAAATGATTATTAGCAGATGAGACCGTCTGAGGACTCGGCTATTGTCCCGATAATTGGTGAGATAGATCACCTTTCTGGGACGGTTTAAGAAATATCCTTGCAAATGAGAGGCACTTCTCGATTACAGTTAAGAGCAAATATTCTGTGCTAATGCCCCGTTATCTGTGGTGTATCAAAGGCCCAGCACAGGCAATCACCTGAGCTAATAAATCAGGAGAGCGCTGGGTTTTGATCACTCGAGGTGTGTGTTGAGTGAGGTGCAGTTTCAGGTGCCCCTCTTCTGCGTTCCGCTCAATCAGAGGATGCTTTCTCCAGACCAAAGCTGACAACTGAGAAGCACGAGGTATTATAGTGCTGCAAAAATCTCCTCAGAAAAGCCTGATTTGCCTTGTCAAATATTATCTGTGAATGCTGGTCAGGAATCCTGCCATCGGATGGGTGGCTGGTTTTCTCCTCAGTATTAAGAATAAAACTAACAAACAAGCCAAAAAGGGCAAATTCTTTTGATTCCAAAGCCTTTAATTGATGATCAAACACAAAGCTTAAATGAGAAACTCTCATGTTAATCTCATTTTATGATCTGTCCATAATATATAATTTTCAGTTTTGTCTTTCATCCCTTCTTCCTACCCTGCATTTTTTTTTTCGTACTTTTCTCCCCAGAATCTCTAAGGTCCTGTTTCACCTTTAAAACTAATAAAACTCTTTAATCATCAAGCTGTTAATTCAAATATTTCTTTTTTTCCACTAGTGTGGAGAACGAAGATTTTCTTCACTTTCCTGAAAGGGCTTTGCAACAAACAACCACTAATCAAGGTAAATAGAAGAGAAATCACAAACTACCCGAGGCCAAGCGTTTCGTACTCAGGTGCTTAATGACAAGCACATAAATCCATATAGAAATAACCAAATAAACAACCCAATTTTAAAGAATACAGAACTTCCAGCAATTCCCATTGATTTCCCCAGTCACTTTGTTTTCTCCATGGCTAGTGAAAAATTGAGTATTTATACAATGCCTAACTCCAGGTATTCACACTTGAAAATACTCATTTTAGGAAGACTCTTCTCAGAAACTTCTGCCCAACAGAAGAAATGAAAAATATAGAAATCGGTATGTTGGGTTGACAACTGTAAACGATGGGATTAGGAAGATAACTTCTTCTGTCTCGTACAACATCCAACATGGTGCCACTAAGTTATGTACATTGGCCTGAGGGACTTAAGTAGCAGAAAAGAATTGTCCCCAAAGATGGGTAAATCCAGGCTCAGGGGTCTGCCAAGTCTCAGGCAGCTGCTGCAAGACCTCCTATTTGCTTTTCTGGCAGATAGCAAGAAAACTGTTACTCTACTGAAACTCTTGACTTTGTCTCAGATGAAGGAGTTCTCACAATGCCACCTCTCAATGGGCCTGACCCTACAATCCCTATTCAACTGATCCCACAAGAGGGTAATTTTTAATTTCAGGCTGGCTGGATTTTTGCAGGCAGCTGGTTCATGTTGTTTCAAGAAAAACAAGAAAAGAAAATAAACAAGAAAAAAATTTGGGAACGGGCCAGGGAGTAAGGTAAGACCTAGAAAGTTTACAAGAATGATGGTTTATATTCATCCATGTCCGTGCTCCTGTCTGAAATCAAGGTCACAGTATCACAGTAGAGTTTCCAGAGATATCCAGAATCACAGAATCAGGGTGGTTTGGGCTGGAAGGGACATCAAGGTCAGCTCTGCAGGGGGCAGGGACATCTGCAACTAGAGCAGGTTGCTCAGAGCCCCAGCCAACCTGACCCAGAATGTTTCCTGGGATGGGGCTTCCAGAGAGCTAAGAAAAATTCATACCTCCAGAGCTTAAAACCAAAACCTACACCTCAACAAAAACCCCAAAAACGTACCGAAGAACCACCAGTCACCAAGCGGTTTGGCCACTACTAGACTATCAAGACTTTCATTTTCCTTCAGATTTTTCCCCAGGGGATACGGATTCTTCCAGTTGAAACCTCCACGCGGCTGTGGCAACCGGTACCCGGCCCACCTCCGTGGGGCTGCAAATACAGGGTGGTGTTTACTCAGGAGTGGTTTCAGCCATAAGGTCTTGGAGCTCCAGTTGTCAGAAAACCTCCATCATCCGGCTCTCGTATGAAAATCCCGAGAAGGCAGCAAACATGACGAGGCAGCGATCTCAGGTTTTCTTACGCACCGCCTCTCAGGACTAATTAGAGTTGCTTTTGTAATTCACAAGCTATAAATTCCTTCAGATGCTTTTTGGAAACACTGTGTGATCTTCTCGGTGAGATTCTGCTTTGTGCTGACACAGCAAGTCAGCCCAACTTCCCAAAGCGGGGAACCATCCGGCTGATTAACGGCGAGGGGGGAGCCAAGCACGGGAACTGAATAACGGCAACCGGTTTGGTAATTTGCTGTTTCCCTTCCTCGCTCGCTTCAGGTTAATTGTACACCCTGCAGAAGCCTGCACTCCCTCCTCCTCCTCGACTTTTTTTAATTAGCTTAATAACACCATCTTGTTTAACGACCGACTACGGCTAAGAGTTAGAACTAACTACGCCTGTGGTGCAAAAAGAGCAACTTAAAAGCAGTAAGATGGGATATCAAAATCATAGAATTCTAGACTGGTATGGGTGAGAAGGGACCTTTCAAGGTCATCTCATCCAACCCCCCTGCAGGGAGCAGGGCCATCTGCAACTAGAGCAGGTTGCTCAGAGCCCCATCCAACCTCCCCTGGGATGGTGCCAGGGATGGGGCAGTGACCACCTCTCGGGACAGCCTGGGTCAGGCTCTCGCCACCCTCAGTGCCAAAAATTTCTTCCTTTTTTTTTCTAGTTTAAGTCTCCCTCTTTTAGTTTAAATTCATCCTCCCTTGTCCTGTCCCAACAGGCATTGCTCAAAAGACTGTCCTCATCTTTCTGACAGGCCCCTTTTAAGTCCTGAAAAGCCCCAAGAAGGGCTTAACGTGTGTTAAGCTTGATACCGAACTGCAGGTTAAGGCTGATAGCAAAACACAGACATTCTCTCCTTTGGCGGGAAGCAAAGGAAGCACAGCCACAGGTTGACGTCCCACCTGCCACGTCTCCTTCCTTGTGGGCAGGTAGGAGCCACCACCAGGCACACGAAGTGCGGACCAGAGCACCCCACGGATCTCTCAGCCGTAGATTTAGTGAGATCCCACCTCCTCACAGTTCCCCCTCCAGAGGCCAGGGGGTCAGCAGCAGAGGCACGAGGCAGAGCCCCAGGCAAACTTGGCCTGTGAGCGGAGATAACCAGAAGGACATTTTATCCTGCTCCTGGTGCACCTCCTACCTACAGATTAAAGACAATACAGAGAAGGCTGTGGAAAAGCAGATCACCAACAGAAGAGGTATTTTTTGCCGAGGCTGCCACTGGGGAAAAAGCAGCGGGAGGTAATTGTGGGCCAACACGACAGGGCAGAGAGCACCAGCAGCAGAAAGGGGCTGGCAAAGTTGTCCATGGCCACCCATGTAGTTGGTCAGGAGAGATCCAACTGCTCAAGGAAGGAGTAGGCTCTGAAAGAGAATCTAGGAACAGGATGGAAAAGACCGAGGGACGTGAGAATCTGCACAAGCAGCACCTCAGCAAGACCTTTCATGGAGGAGAGCCTATGATTTAAGAGGCAAATGTGAAGAAAGAAAATACACTTTTTATTAGACAAGATGGATATAGGTGGGAAAAAACCCAAGCAAGATGACATACACACTTCCTCTCAATGTTTTTTCCAATTATACTAGTTGACCTAATAAAAGATATTATTATTCCTTCCAAACCATCCCTCGCACATCTTGAGAGAATCACAAGCACAATAACTTTTTACTATCATGCAGATTTTAAAATATCAGATATAGGCTTCTCTATAAAAATATCTGAAATATGCAGAGAATGGATGGATATTAAAGTTGCGTTCCTACGCCAACACTCTCCTTCCTAAATATTATTGAAAACAGAACTAATCAGACTGGGATTTCCCCCCCCCCCCATTTTTAATCAGCCTCTTTGGTTATAAAGGCTTTTTGTTTTGTTTAAAAAATAAAAATAAAATATTGAGTAGGAAGAAGTAATAAAAATGGATAATGAAAGCAAATTATTATAAAAATGTTTCCCTCTTCACTGCTACAATAAAACCAAATTGTATTATGCTAAGAAAGCCAAATTGTCAGATCCAGAACTACAATTTGGTTTAATATACCACTGCACCGTGCATATTCAAAACGTCCCAGAGTGTCTTGTGATAGTAAAACCACAGCGTTATTACCGTATGCGTCTGATTTCCTTACCAACCAAGCACTAAATTGAACAATTAACCATCAAATTGATTTATCAGAGCTGCCTGGGTTGTCTTCCTCAGCTGTACACAGGGCTGGAATCCCGAAGGTTTTATTTTATTTGGAGTTAGACCCTAATTCGAGGTATTAAAGTGAAAGAATTGATCCAAAACCACCTCAGCAGCTCAGAGTTTAGCCTCTGGAGCCACATCCCTGTGCAGGCTTTAAAAAGAGTCTGGGAAGGTTCAGGGGCACTGGGCAGCGATTGCTGTCAAAATGTTCCCAAGCCCAGTCAGTGGCACTGGTCTCTGCCACCACGGGAGGCTGATTTTATTCTGGAATCGGTAAGATTCTGGAGTTGACAAACCTCTGGAGACCGTAAGCCGTTGGTATCAATAGATTAAGTACTCAGCAAGTTTGCTTTGGTTATAGAAAGTCATAACCTCTGTGCCTTGGAAATATAAAGAGAGATTTTCCAAAGAGATCTGCTATCATGGAAAGATCAAAATATTCCTCCAAATTTGCAGAAGAGTTTACCAAGAGGATGTCAATCAATTCTAAACAAAAATCCCTGTCTTTTCCATTTCATCCCTTAAGCAGGCAGTTTTTTTACAAATCGTACACTAAAATACAACTGAAATAATAAAAAATTCAGCTAAGTGGAACATATACAATATCTAACCAAGTTTCATCTGAATTATTTAAACCCTGTCTCACTCTATGCAAAACGGTGTTCAGAAATCTCCCAGAATAAAGGCTCTCAAGCTTGTCTCATTTCTGATGCATCAAACTTTTTTAGCTGCCTGATCACAGTCCTTGCTGAAGTCTTCTCCCTGTTCAAATTTGGGCATGAAATGGATTTTTATTTTTATTTTTTTTTCCCCATTTCAGCCATCAAACCAAACTTTGGGGCAAAGAAAGAAAGAAACAGTTGGAGTCACACTGGATTTTTAAAAGAAAGTTTTTCAAGCGTTAAACTCTAATCCTCCTAACGAAGTTAACTCCTGACCCCAAGGAAACTCCCATCCATCCCATCCAACTAAACCCTGTTCTGCACCCACAGCTAATCCCACAACAAGACTGACTTTCTGAGCCCTGCTCACACCTGCAGTACGAGTCTCTCCCCAGTCAGCACTTTTCTGGACCACCAGTATCTTCCTGCTAAAAACACAGAGGCTGATACCAGAGCATTATCATTCCTCCTCCACATGGGTGCCTCTGGGAGTTACTTCCAGCTGCTGGTACCTTCCCTCAGTAACACCTTCTCCAGCCATCATTTGATCTTCATTTCAAGATGCTGAGGTCTCGGCAAGACACGCCGTAGACGCTTGATGGGGTTCAGCTAAGGATCTGTTATCGTACTGGGTTATCTCGGCTCGATACCCTGCTGCTCTCCTTGCCAGCAGCTTGCACGCGCTGCCACCCTCTCGATGGCTTCCTTCCACAGCGCCTTTCTCTCAGCTAGGCCTGCTGCTTATCAGCACCGCCAGGAGTACACTGAAGCTGGGCCACGAGGCAGATGAAATCCATCTGGTCACTGACTTCATGCAGTGAGTAGCGGCTGTCGGGCCCTCCTTCGGCCAGCAGCTCCACTGAGACACTTGGGACCTGCCAGAAATGGAAGCTCTCTAAACATACTGAGGATGTCTTCCACAGATGTCACTGAGCTAGCTAAGGAGGGCGGGCCAGACAGCCAGGATACCTGTAGCTCAGACAGGACGCTGGTGTTATCCCATGGCTGCCCACCAGTGCTGTCTTATCCAGACAAACACAACGCAGGACCTTCTAGGGGGACTCCTGTGGCCAAGCTACCAACTCAACCTTGGCCACCTGCTGGCATTGCAAAGGTAGATCATCTACTTCTGCTGTGAACTGCAGTCAAGAGAGCTCCACACAGCGGCTCACGTGCTTCAGCCCATTCCAAGGAATAACACAATCCAAAGCTTTCTCTCCAACTGTGCTATAAAATGCAAAGTTTTGACCTGAGCACAAATTAGCATCTAAACAACTCTTATACAAGGGAACTTTCAACTTGAGCACAGCTTCAGGGCTACACTCAGATTATTATCAATCTTTTTTTATGCTCTGTTGCTTTTTTTCTTCTCGGGATGGTAGTAGCTACAGTTCATAAAGCTGTCCTGCTTCCCATTTTATGGGCCCCTGGGTGGTGGCCAAGCCTTACTCATTCCATCACTTTCCCAAGCACCCACACTCCAGAGCAGGACATCTGCATTCCCACACTGTCTGTCTCTGACTTGCTACCATTTAACTTTTATCTTAAGCCTTTGTACTTGTTTTCCAAGACTCACTTGTCTCCCTGGATCCTTTTATTCTCTCAACAGTTGAGCTCCTCTTGTTATCTGCCTGCCTTTCTCTAAGGCTAAACATGGTTTTCAATACTCTCTCCTGCAAACTGATGTCAGCGGTCATACAAATGATTTTCCTTGGCTCTAATTAGTCAATCCATTATGTTTCCAGAGTTCCATAAGGAGGGCAGAGATGCCAGCTCGGTGACGTACACATCTACTCACCCTGGAACGTGGGATGAAGCAGGTGAGTCTGGTCCATTGGGGACATCACTCCCAACAATCCCTTTCAGAAACCTATCTGGCTTCTTTCTAAAACTTTGGGGAAGGCATTTTCCACATTGCCCTGAGGGTTGAAGATCTTCCTCTAATTCCTATCTTTTGCTTATTAAGAGCCAGCTTAGACCTTGTGCTCGTTTGCCGTCATTGTTCTTTGTCTTAACGTGGTTTTATCCCTCCGTAGTGTTTCCTCCGCTGATGTGGGTGTAGATCATCCCTGCTCAGCCGGAATATTGCTAAGTGACTCCTGGAGACAGGCTTCTCTCTTTCAGACCTTGAACAGTGGCCCAGCACAAAACTACCAAGTCTTAGCCGTCCTTTCCCCACTGCCCCTTCTCCCACCTGTGGCCCCCCCTCCGAATCATTTGCCCAGAGCTCCAAAGGAAGCCCCAGTCCTGGCCGACAAAGGGACACACGGCAACCAGGAACAACTCACCCCAGACGTTCTCATGCACATAGAAAGGCAGCTTTTGCTTTCCAAACCTCGACCTGCATGTTAGGAGACCAGGGAAAGCTCCTTTATCAGAACTGTTGCTTGCAGCAGGCTCTCCCCAGCACATTCCAGCTCTGGAGGACAGAATTTTTTCCCCCCAGTATTTTCTCTCCTGCTGCCTCCAACAACTTCCAAACCAATCATTACGGCACACATCAAAAAGCTTTTCATCTGAAGTTCTGACAGATTTCTGCAGAAAGGTTGGGGGTTTATTCAGTTAATAGACACCAGGGAAGACCAACTCCAGTTTGAAAAAATCTGAGTGGCGTAAATGAAGCTTTTTTTTTTTTTTCCCCACTTTAGCCTTAAAACCAAAATAGCGTTATTTTCTTAATAGCTTACCCCAGCTTGCTTTCTTTCACAAGCAGCAGCATTTTAAGGAGAGAACCCACACTGCAATAATTTACATGGGGAGAACAGATGGAAGAAGTGAGAGGACTGAGGCCGAGTTGTACACTTGGCTTTTTGTATGCGTTTTTCTGTGCTATTTTTTCATTTTTGACGTCGCGACGCCGAGACTATTGGTATTTTTTCAGACAGAGAAGTATGAAGTTAAACAGGTAACGCAGTGCTTAGCAAACAAATCAGTTAGACACCAAACTGTTCTACGCTGCGCTGCTGTCTTTGAGGTAGAGGGTTCAGATTCTTAATTACACTCAAGGACTTCAGAGTTCAATCTGCAAGAACAGGGAGAAAACGACACGCACCATTATAAACCAGAGGCACGGGCAAAAAGGGCCTCAGTTAGTCCTCTGCTTTATAGAAAGGTGTCTAAAGATTGCTATTGTTCCATCAGCTGCCAACAGCTTGGAGAAGCCCTGGCACAAGAAGGGAAAGGAGAAGCCCGGTGGGATCCCAGCCACCCCAGCAGCTCAACAGTGCGGTTCATCCAGTGGTGGTCCCAGTTCATTCTCTGTTGGCTTTTCAGAAGGATCACAGTGAAAGGGAAGTAGGAGTTTTGGTACAGAAGCAACTCAGACAAACATCTTCCTCTGTCCTCGCTTCATTTCTCGATTATTTGCAGAGACTCAGAAAGGTGCGTGTGGGCATAATGTTGGGCTTGGCCGTGCTGGGTTAACCACGGGACTCAATCTCTCCAATCTGAGTGAGTCTCTGATTCTACAAGGAAGAGACAGACTAGGACAAGAGGATGGTTCCCGGATTGAAAAAGGTGCACTTGGTTGTTATAGTAACTCGACTGGTGCAAAGCTCTCTCTGTGACAAGAGAGAGGCCTTTCGCCTTAGCTCAGAAAAGAATGTAAAATTACATGTGCAAGATATATAATTTGAGAAGTTACCAAAAAATCTTCCCTTTGTCTTTCCAAGGAAACGAAGGCAGGAGACACTTTCAGAGTCGGTACCAAAAGCAACAGAGCACATCAGCCTAAAAACTTTTCCTAAGCTTCCCAGAGATACAAAGAGAGGAGAGACTTGTGCTGGCTGCTCAGCAACAGAACCAGTTTAGCTGTTGGGGGTGTTACAGTCTCTCAGATTCCATATTCTGCCAACTTCACTGTCATCTTGCCTTTTTCTTAACAGACGAGGCGGCGGGGGGAGGATTAAGTGTTTTATCAAGAAAACTGATAACAAGGTCTCTTTGCTTGACTTCCAAACGTCCTTTTTAAAAGATCGTGCGCTTCTTTCCCCACTCCATAATTTCTTTCTGAAAAAAAGGGAGATTTAATACACCTAGGGAGACATGAGCATGTGTGAAAGTCTTGTCAACTGCTAACAAAGTGTCTGGATGCAGACAGTAATTTGTACGGTGTACTGGCTTTTCGGGGGAAGATCAGAGTTTCACACATGTCCTGCTTATTTTTCTTTGACCTTTGAGGGCTAATTCAACATGTACACTTGATTAATTTCATTATCCCACCCGATCTGCACAAAGTGCTCTGCCTAAGCATCTGTAATTAGCCATCTTTTCATCCCTCTATTCCTACAGTCTGCACGTAATGAGATACATAATGCTTTGCTAATGGGCTAGAAGTTTTATGGGGTTTTTTTAACTGTCAATTTGATTTGCTGTTACTGTATGTTCTTTTCGTAAATTGATCCATTCTCTGTCTCTCAACACCCAAGAAATTAAACCTTTCAAAGCAGCAGCCTTCTCATCCCCATCTAGCTAATAGATCACATGTATATATAGCAGCCCCACCAAATACATATGCACAGACACGCATCCCCCAGCATATGTCTAATCAACAGCCTCCTCTCCGTATGCTTCCCCCGATGCCATATTTGGGTGTTAAATTCAACTAAAATTCCATAGGCCAAACATTATTCTGCCATTCCCATTTGCATAGTCGCCATCAATGGGGTGGGCACTCAACACCCAGTCTCCCGCCTTATCCACCCAAAACGTGTCCTACCTCTGGGACTTACGTCGCGGTTTTGCAGACGGTTCCACGTACCCAAACCAACAGGCAACAAGTGGGAATTTGCCTGAGAAGCAAAGATCTCCCGTTTAGCGGGAGACAGAGCTCCAGTTAGATCTAATCAGCAGGCACCGTGCAGTGGGACCACGTGTCCTGGTCCAGATCTTCGCTCTAGGTCGAGCTTGGGATAAAAACCCTGACAGAGAATTGTGCACAGTAGTGACTGCCCAGAGAGGCGGTGGAGTCTGCTTCTCTGGAGACTTTCCAACCCCTCCCTGGATCTGTTGCTGTGTGGCCTGCCCTGGGTGATCCTGCTCTGGCAGGGGGGTTGGACTCGATGATCTCCAGAGGTCCCTGCCAACCCCCTAACATTCTGTGAGTCTATGACTATTTTCTACAGGCTGATCACAAGTAGGCACACTAGTCCTCTTTTTCACAGCTTAACAGCATTTCCTGAGGAGTGACTTCCTTAAGCTTTTCCCAAAGAAAATGACATAGATTTCACCATCACTGCAGCTACACGATGATTAAGGAATCTCCAAAACAATCCTTAAGCTCACAGTATTAGGATCAAATGACAATCCCTTCACTGCCATAACGAGCACTTCAGCAAATAAAAAAACATTTTATTTCTTTCGTACCTTCTCTAACAAAAGCGGGTTCCTTCCCCAGATCTATCTTCTCACAAGAGCCAGACACAATTTGGCCCAAGACTCTACAGAGAGAGTCTAACTCAACCCTAGGAATAAGAAATGGGACCTCCTCATTCACAGCCTCATGCTGCAAGTCCATAGATCACGTAAGTCAATCTATTTTGCACGTGCTTAGGGAGAAATATTAGTTCACGTAGAAAGTTACTGTGACCTTCTGAAAAATGTCCTGATTTGTGAGAAGGGCACTAAAGGGGTTTAATGAAAGAGACTGTAAATACATCTCCATTATTTGAAATAATGACTAAACAATGAGAAGATTGATTTTACAGCTCACTGTTTAAACAAAATGACTCATACTCCAAAAACAAATTCTTTGCCTAGTTCTTAATTAGCTCTAAGCAAGATGACCCAGGCTGCACAAGCGTTCTTGCATCAAACTCTTCTGCATTTACATCACAAATGCTCCACCTTTCCTCAGGACCGATACACGTACCGTATCACGATTGAAGAGTGACTATCCACAGCACTACCTTCATCTACGCTCTCCACGGAGTAAAAGATTTGCTTCGGTGTAGTTCACGTCTAAGATGGTGTTTTGCCAACGACGTGGCCCAGCAGAAAGGACAGCCCTCAGCAGAAAGCATACACAGAAACCCACGCAGGTTTTATTACCTATTTCTATGGACCCCAAAACTGCTATAGTCTGGCCGACCACAGGAGGGAAAAAGGAAGCAATAAACCCACTCACTGCGGGTGACACAACAGAAGAAAAGGCAAAGTGAGCCAAAAATACGCCAACATAAGGAGACATCAACCATGCCCCATATCCCAATAGAGCCAGGCACAAACCAACCAGACAAACACATCACCCAATCCATTACCTTCATTATCCTTGACTCTTTCACACACTCCACAATACTTCTCACAAACCTCTCCAGCAGCAGCTCCCAGCAGCACCAGCTCCTCAATAAAGCGCTCGATTGGCCTTTTATCTCCACCCTCTAATCCCCACCTAACTGGCAGCTGTTTCCCATTTCTACTGCAGTTCTCAGCCTTTCAGGCTGTGCTTGGCCTGGCCTCCCCTCCGGGCTGGCCCTCTCACAACAGAGGGGCCCATCCCTCATACCAAGGTCTGGTGTGACACGTGTCCCCACCACTCAACACCTACTGGGCTGCAGCAGCAGCGGAGCTAAAAGATCTTGGTGGCAAACACCAAGCCAGTCTTGCCCTCGATGACAGCAGGAGGCACCTGGGCAGCCTTAGCCCCTTTTACCTGCTTGTGAAATTCATCCAGATGTCAAGTTCATTTCAGGGCTTGGGGTTCAGAGCCCAGCACTTCAGATGGCCATAATGATACCGATTTATTCACCTCTCTCAAAGGGCTGGGGATAGCTGCCCAGGGGTACCAGTTACTAGACTGTTTCCCTACGATCAATCCAGCAGCAAGTTTGCAAATACCTGTTCTGCTTTAGAGGAACCCACGTTTAACTACCTCACATTTTGCCAGAACTCCTTTTCAGGAGAACGAGGTGAAATTCCTCACTGTCACTTTCTGCTTTTACCGTAATAAACTTTTCCAACAGAGAGTTTGTGGCAGTGACAATTCTGGAGGAGCAGCCCTGGACCGATGGTTCATACATCCCTTCCGCTGGCAGTGAGAACTCACACAGATTATACACGCACGGAACCACACGTCAAGTCACAGAACTGTAGAATGGCAGGGGTTGGAAGGGACCTCTGGAGACCATCGAGTTCAAGTCATGGAAGCTTGTGAAGGTACTTGGCTGTTCTGCTAACTCGTCGTGATAGGCAAACCGCACGTTTTTCGTTGATACCGCTCAGAAACCTGGTAACGCACAGAGGTTCTTTCAGGCAAGAAAGGTAGGAAGGAACAAAAGAAAGCCTATGGACCCTGAAGGAAAAGATGTTAATGACCACAAATCACAAAGATAGTCAGAAACCAGGGTTTATGTTTGTAACTACCCACCCTCCAAACAAAGATAATATTTAAATTACAAAAACAGGCCAAACTGCAGAGCCTGGAGATCGCAGTTTAAACAATGCCCATTGTTTCTGTTCTAAAATATTTTATCTGATCTGGTTTTATTTTTATATATAACATGTATCTGTCCTTGGTTTCAACTTGTGCTGCTCTTTCTAGTCTGTTAACGTGCTCTTTCTGCTCTCTTGTCTCGGCTGTAGTTCTCACTCAGTTCCTTTTCTTGCATTCTTTTGTCACCCAGCACCTACGCTCCTTTTCCCACCGTTTCCAAAAGGTAATGCAAATCTTGGTCCTCAGATTGTGTTTGAAAGAGAGCAAAATAAGTTGCTCATCTCTGTCACTGCCTTGAGGTCTTTGAGACAGCTGAAGGCTGCATTTCAGAAAACAGCAGAGCTTCGGTTCAATCACGGCTCCCTTCTGGCTCGTCTACCTCAGTATCTCCATCTCTAAGTAGAGCTGACGCTTCACTTTCAGGTCTGAACGTCCCCTTCATGTTGTCTGTCACCCTGAAGCAGCATCAGCCCCGCTGTACATGTGTGCAGGAGGAGAATCAGTGCCCCCCTCAGACACCTGGAACACCTGCACCCACCACCCGATGCTTTTTGCTTTTCTGGTGCAGCTGCTGCGGAGGAGGAAGCTACGCTGGCTCCCATCTCTACCAGAGCTTTCAGCTAAGCTTATCATCTGAATGTTTTCCTTCCCTAATCCGATCCCACTCTTTCCTCAAAATGCTGTCTTTTGGATTTCAGCACGTTGGCTGTGTTACAGTTCCAGCCTGGTTTGCGTGTGACAGAAAACCTGCTGTCGCCATTTGCTCCGTTCTCCCTTTGTTCTCCTCCAGGCTGTAAATAAACAGGGCAACTGGTGCAGCTCTCTGACCCTTTTCTCCCTGTCCCGTGCCAGGGATGGGAGGAAAAGGGTGGGAGGAAGCAGAGAGAATCCATCCCTAGAGTAAAAGGGGACAAGCGAGAAACCTGACACAGAAGATGGCACATTGTTGTGCAGCTGGTGTCTTCAGGAACCAGATAAGGACAAATGTTTTCCTTTTGTCAGTCCCTGCAAATGTGATTTCACTGTCAGAAGCGAGCTGTTCGCTTTGGCACATTAAGAACCGAAAACCAGGAGGAACACCAGCAGAGGGTAAAGCACCCAGGAAGGGGGGAGGAGAACGTTAGCTCAGCTCTTTACCGCAGAACGCATCATGGAGACAGACCAAAGAAGAGATTGTTGTCGCCACCTCACAAGCGAAATCCAGTCGGGAACTTCACGTGAGAAACACATTCCGAAGATTTTTTTACTGCAGGGACCTCAACTCAGCTGTGAGCGGGCACATGGTGTGTGACTTCTCAAAGGCTGGTTTTTGCTACCAAGCCAGAAGAAACTAAACAGGCAGCTGTGAAGAGGTGAGGAGAGAAAACAAAAGCACTTGTGTGGCTACACAGAGCTGAACAGCAAGGACCGGCAGAGAGATACTTTACAAACTGGGGCATCTATGATCTTCGATGACACAGCCTGGGAACATGCACTATTTGTTGGGGTCCTGACAATATTGCACCTCTTGAAGGTGGGGATATGCACACAGCTCTTCTGATACTAGAGCCTACACCTCCTAAAAGGACTTTTCAAACCTGTACTTCAAGGCTGGTTTGAATCTCTGTCCTTCTTGCATTACATCAGCACTGGGAGGCTCGGCTCGAGTGCCTTCCTTCCCTTAAAACCAAATTCTGCATTACTGGACACATTGCCCACCTGCTACAAAATAAAAATCAAAAAAAAAAACAACTGGGAAATAAGAAGGGACAGCCAAAGTCCCTTTGGCAAATTTTGAGAATGTTCTGTTACAATGGGTGAGAGCTGGCAGTTGGAAGCAGTATTTCAGTAGCACTTGAGGCGTTAGCAATGATGTTAAGAGTAACTGTAGGAGTTGAGGAGTGAAGGAGAGAGGCCCCTCCAGGAAATCCTTTCAATCTCCAGACTCTGCTAACTGATCCACGACAAGCTAGAAAGGCTTCAGAGTTATTATCATTTTCCTTCATTCATAAAACCACGGCTGAAGGAGGTGTATATTCTCCTAAAACGCAAGAGATTTTATAAAGTGTGCCCATACTTATAACAAAGCTTCCAACTAGGAAATATATCGGTCCCTTCCTCCCCATGGCACACCAATTTCTCAGGTCTATCAACTGCTCAGCAGTTCTGTAAGGCAAATAAATGTCTGCTCTTGGGGACTTGGGGCCGCTGATCTTTTCATTTGGGAGCTAAGACAGATTTGAGGCCTGAGTTTTGCTTGATTTCCCTGATGGATGATGCAATGTCCAGGCCTCAAAACAAGCTTCCGAAAATTCTATCTCGAGCTCAGCAAATTAGTATTTCCCATATTGAGACATCAGCACTTCAAGCTGTGCAGCAAAATGAAGGCTGGATGTGGAAAAAAAAAGCACAAAACCGCCTCCTAGTATCAGTAAAATGAGGAGAAAAGCCGGTGTATCTGTAGCTGGTTTGGTCGTTTCTTACTGACTGCTCTTTGTTGTTAAAAAGCAAGGCACAGAGGATGAGCCAGAGCAATGCCTTGATCATGCAGGGATTCTGTTCTTGGTGCTGTTCTCCACGAAGCGACCAGCAGAACACGGATAAAAAGCCCCCACGCTACTGACTGCTGCACAAGATTAGAAATGGAAGGAAATGATCACCTACCATTCAGACTTTTGCTACTTAAAGTGACACCAAGATGTTAATCTCCTTTTACACGAGCTAAGCTAAGAAGTATTTACACAAACCACCTGAGATTGTGTTCCAGGACATGACTGAGCTGCTGCTGAGATTCAGAACAGAAGTTCTACAGAGGGACTCATCCTAAATTGACTGTGAAAACATTTCTTGCACTTTCCACCCAAGCATCTATCTCCACGCACCCTAAGAGGACCTTACATCTCTCTCACTACAGCAAACATCAGCTACCGAGAAATCCCTATTTTTCTTATTCCCAGTGATTCAATGAAGACTGTAGCTGACAATTATCCAAAGCACCTTTCATAAATTCATAGATTCATAGAATGCTTAAGGTTGGAAGGGACCTTCAAGATCATCGAGTTCCAAGTCCCCTCCCACAGGCAGGGCCACCCCCCACTAGAGCAGGTTGCTCAAGGCCCCATCCAACCTGACCTTGAACACTTCCAGGGAGGGGGCATCCACAACCTTCCCGGGCAACCTGTTCCAGTGTCTCACCACCCTCACTGGGAAGAATTTCTTCCTGACATCCAGTCTAAACCTCCCCTCTGCCAGCTTGAAACCACGGGACCTTGAAATCTTGGTGCGCTTTCTTGCCAATGCATCAGGCTGATGGGTCAGCACCCAACTGTCTGCACCCTGCCTTTTTTTTTCCTGACGAGTGAATCTTTTCTCATAACAACTGACAGATCCCACAACAGACCACGCAGAAGTGCTGGGAAAACCGCGCCGGCCCACGGACACGCCACTCTCACGGGACAATCCTTTGCACTTGTTAAGTAGGTTCTAAGGCGCTTCACCAAGTTTTGCAATGAAGGTCTAGAAAAAAAGCAGATGCCCTTGTTGAAGACATAACCCCCTCAACACCTGAATAATAGAATGTTAGAGGTTGGAAGGGACCTCTGGAGATCATCGAGTCCAACCCTCCTGCCAGAGCAGGATCACCCAGGGCAGGCCACACAGGAGCAGATCCAGGGGGGGTTGGAAAGTCTCCAGAGAAGGAGACTCCACCACCTTTCTGGGCAGCCTGGGCCAGGCTCTGTCAACCTCCCAGAAAAGAAGTTTCTCCTCCTGTGGAGGTGGAGGACAGAGGTGATAAGGGATGTCAAGTCAACATCCCCGTAACAGACTTGTAAGCAGATATGCCAACCTACTGTGGCAAACCTATTTATCTGCTGAAAAAACCCACAATGACACTTGTCTGCACAAATTGTACGTGTTCTCCAGATAAGCAAAAGCTAGTTTATTTGTCAGGGCTACACAAGCTGATATTGGAAAAGCTGTTCCCTCCTCCTACTCCCATCTTCTGTCCCCTTTCCTCACCCTCTCTCCAGCACAAGCTTTCTCTGAACCAGTTCTCTCTTATACTGAGTAAGAAAAAGTGAAAATACGTCTCTAAACAACCTTCACTCTCCTTTCTTACGTCTTCACTTTATTTTTTCATCCTTTTCCCCTTGGTACCCCTTCATGTCTTTCACCCTTACTGGTTTTACTCTTTCTTGCCCCTCTTCTAATCTCTCCCTGCCCTCTTCACTGCTCAGACATTATTTTCCATCTCCCAAATATTCAAACACCTCTTCTTCACCCTGCCGTGAGCCTCCCTCCCCATCCATCATTTGTCTGGCAAAGGAGGCAGCAGTTACCACTTCTTGACTCTGTGTTTCCTTCTTGTGGATCTCCCGCATTTTTCCCTCTTTCCCAGGTCCCGTGCTGCACACCCATCTCTGTGGACAATTCCAGAGCTGGGGAAATCCAAGAGAGAGCTTCCTGCAGCACGTGCCTGTTTTGAGGTCCTTTTTTACTTCTAGCAAATCTTGTGGCTGGTAGGCTGAATTTTGGAGGTCACCAGGTACTGTGACACGTAGAGGGAACGTTCCTGACCAGTTTGGAACTGGAAAAGCAAGGAACTAGCTCTAGGCACATCCAATCTTTCCTTGGTCCTCTTATACCTACATCCACTCCCAGCAGCACCGCGGAGCAGGGTGAAGCCGTTTGAGATGCTGCAATTCTAAGTCATTTTGAAGGCCGTGCTTTGCTGGGTTTGACTGAAAGAGCTTTTTCCCCCCACCCCTCCACTGTATTTGGTCTAACTGACAAAATGAACCCACGGCGAAAAAAAATAAATCGGCTCCAGCCGTCAGGAGCAACGTTATGCACACGCACATCCTGACAGTTTTTCACAGCTTTCCAGTGTAGGAGGCGAGCGCTTGCCACTAGAGCTGTAAATAAAGCTTTTGGAGAAGGTTCCTGCTACTCTCTGGCCTACTTGCACTTGAGAAAGAAAATGGAGTGTGCACGTATTGGATTTATCAACAGGACGTTGTACAAATATGAAACAATAAGGAAATTAGAGCTTGGAGATCACAGAAAATTAGAACTCAATCGAAGCAAAGAAAAAAAAAGGTAGAAGAGGCAGAGACATATTCCATATAGAGAGCTGTTTAAAGCAAGGATAATGGCTTTGCAAGGAGGTTTTAATTCAAAAGGATAATGAAAAAGAAAACAAAGAGGTAATAATCATCCATCCATCTCGGCACAAATAGTTGTTTTGTACCGCGCGTGAAGATTTCGGCTGTGACATCATTTGCCAACCACATAATATTCCTACTATTAATATGCATTTCCTCACAATGAGGAATAAGAGTCGAAGCATAAATTAGAATATAATTTTCAAAGCCCCAGACAACTTCTACTAGAGTCTGCAAGACCAGCAACAAAAATTCCAACGTGCTGCTCGGGAATCAGACAGTAAAAGGTCACAGAAATGGCAAATGCAGCTTCTTTCAGACGAGCCGCTCCAGGCACCCAGCGCCAACGCGAGCCGCCGAGCCAAGCCGGGGCAGAGGGGTCCTGCAAACCACGTCACATCCACCTCCGTGACATCTCGGGTACTTGAAGAGTGTGGCAAAGTTCTCCTTCCCCTCTACTCTACCCTGGTGAAAGAGACAACTGGTTCACCATCTACTCTCTCCTGTCTTACTTGCCCTCTTCTGGTCCGTGCACTCTCCGGAGAACCAAGCTGGCTTCCTTTAATTGTACATAGGAGGGATAAAGAACTCGGGTTTTAGTGAGACCTGGGCTGGTGACAAGTAGCAGCAGAGGCTGAGGCTAAGCCTGGAGCTGAGACCTCAGGAAGAGCTACAGAGTTTGTCTCAACGGAGGTCAGCAAAGCCTGCTTAGCGTGTGAAGGGGCAGCACTTGGGCAAGGAAAACATCAGGTTCTTAGAGGGAGACAGCAGCAAATAAACCTGAAAAACAGCATCAGGTAGGGCCAGCAAAAAAGCAGCCAGGAAAGAAAGAACAAACAAACACAAAACCCAAACCCAAACCAATTTAAACCTTTCAGCTTCAGGAAGCTGCAAGTTTCCTTGTGCTCCGAAAGGGCGACGCAGCGCCACAGCCTGCTTTGCTTTTCCAGCTCCGCTACTTCAAAGCCCCACGAGCTGCAATCTGAGTAAAAGCTGCCCTGAAAAGGAGAGCAAGCTGGGCCCTGGCCAGAGCCTGGCGCTGGGAAATACGTTTCTCTCGTATCTTCTCAACCCTAGGAGCTGCCAGCTGCTGCAGACCGAGGCGCAGCGCGGCCCGACAAAGCACCGTGCCCGTTACAGCGCAACAAGGCAGGTAAGACAATCGCATTTTCTCCTTCTGAAGCAGCTCTGCTCCTGCCAGCTCTTTGAGTGCAGAAGCTTTGCTAATAGGGATGTTTAGAGCTGGGTTTTTTGGAAATGACTCCGCTTTGACTCATGTTGTACGCACCAGATTTGCTTTTATGCTCTTCTGAATATCCCCCTCAAGTCCCAAAACTTCCACAGATTATCTCTTGCCTTTGGATGGGGAGTAGGATTCTTTGGCCAGTTAACACAGGTAGTGGAAAAGAAAAGACCCAATCCACAAAGTGGAATAATCACTAGGAAAAAAAATAGAAAAAGATAGCTGAGGATCCCAAAAGGCTCTGGGGAGTGCTGTGGGAAGCAGAAACCTCAAAGCCCATGCATGATGGTATGAACGGCCTGTGGGAAATAATCCCTTCAGGAAGTCGGCCCTGCCAGTTCTCTCTCATTAAACGGTATTTGGCATAAACTCTGAGTGCCTCTGAAACAGAACCCCCCAGATATGAACAGGGATTAGCTGAAATACACTCCCCAAAATCCAACACACTTCAGGCTGTGTCGAGCTCTGGAGAGCTGTAGCTGATGTTACACCCACACGGCGAGCGTGGCCGAGGCTCCCGCTGCGGGGAGAAGGGAAATGGAGGGAGGTGGAGAGGAAAGAAGAGGTGGACAGCAGTGGCACAGCGCTGAAGCAGAAGTGCCTGGCAGCACTGCTCCTCCACAGGGCCTCCCCGTGGTCTGTATGGATGGCAGTTCTCGGTAAACATCCTCCCAACGAGCTCTAAACATCCTCCCAAATGAGCTCTTGCCATGGGAGGAAATCTGAGGGAGAGAAGGAGGAGGAGGATGTAGTCTCTAGGGAGATTCCGGAGAAGCAAAGCTACTTTTTCTCCCCTGCAGACAGGGTCTGCAAGTTAAAGTGCTAGTGCTGGTGATGCGAAGTGCTGGTAAAGCTGCTGGTTCATGTGTAGAAGTAAAAACTGACTTTAAAAATCATCCTTCCTAAGGAGCTGTAACTCCAGCCACCTGCTTGTTAAGACAGTCTAGTTTTCTAACTTTGACTCTCTAGAGACTTAAAATTATAGAATCACAGACTGGTTTGGGTCGGAAAGGACCTTTCAAGGTCATCTCATCCAACCCCCCTGCAGGGAGCAGGGCCATCTGCAACTAGAGCAGGTTGCTCAGAGCCCCATCCAACCTCCCCTGGGATGGTGCCAGGGATGGGGCAGCGACCACCTCTCGGGGCAAACTGGGCCAGGATCTCACCACCCACATCATGATTTTTTTTTCCTTCTCACCAGTCTAAATCTCCCCTCTTTTAGTTAAACAACATCCCCCCTTGTCCTGTCCCAACAGGCCCTGCTAGAAAGTCTGTCCCCATCTTTCTGACAGGCCCCTTGAAGCCCTGAGAGGCCACAGTCACCTCCAGCGATGCCCAGGCTCCTCACACTTCATGACACAGGAGCAACCACGATACAAATTAAATACAGGCAAGGAGCCACAGAAGATTTCACAAGAAACACCAGAAAAATAAAAAAGAGAGGCAACTTTCAGAAGGAGTTGGTTTTAATGTCAAAAATCAAGTGTGGAGCCTGTTTTGGCAGCTGCAGGTAGGAAAGCGAGGCCTTACCCGGCAACCTCAGCCTCCATGCCAAGCTTTACCCTGTTTCTTCCAGGTGTGTTGAAGAAATTTGTTTCTCCTGTCTCTTTGCCTGCCAGCCACATCAATAACTGGGAATAAGAGAGAACGTTGCCACAGCCATTAGCACCCTGCCTTCCTAGTAGAAATTGGTGCGCTGCGCTTGGGATTCAAAGAGTGGAGACAGCCGGTCGAACTCAAGAAAACAGCATTCAAACTGATCCCACTAAAACAGTGTCTTTCTCAATATATAAAGGAATATTTTAGGCAGAGCAGGAAGAAGCAAGAAGCAAGAAAATATCACGTCCTTATCTCTAAGAGTACGCTAATCTTTCCTGGCTCCAGCCACTCCATCTGTAGGGATGAAACAGTTTCGAGAAAGCCCCATCCCGTGAAGGCGGCAGAGGCAAATCCCCTCTGAGGCTGGGGAGGGAGAGCACAATCCAACCATTACCATATATCAGCCCCGCTATCATGACTGGCATATCTCAATACAGCAGATAGATCAGATAGGATGCCAACTCCTTCAGACATAATAAGCCACTATCACTTTTCACCGCACGGTCCCTCCGGCTGAAAAGGTTACTGTGGTTTTGGTCTAGATCCTACTTCACGTCGCCCATCCTGAGAGATGCTACCTGCAAAAGTGGAGATTATTATCAAGAGAACCCCTCTGTCGGTCCTTGCAGGTCGTTCCTCTGATGTAGGACAAAATAAGATTACCCAGAGGCTTTAATGAACTAGGCTTAATTGATGTCTGGTATTAACTGCACCCTCGTAAGGGAGACAATATCTTCTCCCCAGACACGTATCATTCATATCCTCACATAAATCTCGTGTTTGTTGAGTGGGCCCATTTATATCATCTTACAAAATGTCAGACAGATCAGTTCTCGCTCCATTTTCTAATTTCCTGATATAATGGATACGTACATCCACCGTTGCCAGGCAGCAGAGCTCAAGCTGTAGCCTCCACGGCATTATTCTTCCCGATTTCCACATTAATTATTGACAGATTGAAATATATTAATTAAGAACAGGCAGGAACAGCGTACTTCATCGCTAAACACTGTGATAACCTGGCATAGCAAAAGAAGGCAAGTAATCTTCAGGGTGAAATCTGAAGAACTAACTGAAGCAGCAGAGTACAGAGGAACTTTGCAGAGGCCAGAGCATCCAGTTCAAGAGAGACAAGGAGCTACTGGAGAGAGTCCAGTAGAGGGTACGAAGATGCTGAGAGGCCTGGAGCATCTGTGTGGCCAGGAAAGGCTGAGAGCCCTGGGGCTGTTCAGCTGGAGAAAAGCAGCTGGAGAGGGGAGCTGAGCAAGGCTGAGCAAGAGCTCAAGGGTGGGGGACAAGAGGAGGGGGTCAATCTCCTTTCAGCGGAGCCCAGTGACAGGACAAGGGGCACCGGGCACCAACTGGAATCCAGGTTCCATTTGTACGGGAGGAAAAACTTCTTTCCTGTGAGGGTGTTGGAGTCTGGGCCAGGCTGCCCAGAGGGGTTGTGGAGCCTCCTCCGAGTTGAGTGTTTCTGAAGAGGCTTTGCAACGCTGCAGCTCGTGAGAGGGAAAGGGAGACAACCTGCCATGCTTGGTAGCGGCACCTGAAAGGACCACGTGCTGTGGTCTGATGATGAGATTCTCCCTGAGGGACACAATCTCGGGTGTCTGTAGAAGAAAGTGTCTGGTCAAGCTACACAACCAGTACCTTCGGAAAAAGAGCATTAAAGCTGAGTAATATGGGATCCGACATCGGCTACTGATAAACGCTTGGGAGGGAACAAGTCCTGAGAACTTTACTCCATCAGAAAGCAAAAACTTATTTCTCATGCTATTTGCCAAATAAAAAGTGGGAGGGAGCGAAGAATTCTCCCGGTATCAATATTAAATAGTGACTCATAAATATATAAAGAGCAAGAGCAGGGCACTTGTCAGGTGATACAATTTCAAAGAGCTGCCAGCCAGCTGTACCAACACTCATCTGCACACGCAGGAAGATCAAAGGACTCTGGCAACAGTTGGCAAGTTTTGCAAGGTCTGCCTACCCCAAAACCTTCTCCTGAGGTGGCGTCGTAACTCATTGCCAGGAAAATTGCTTCGGTATCATGTATTTCCAGCAGGTAAGATCAAAGGGAACCATGTTAGAAATCCTGAGATTTCTCCACCTACTCATTCACACAAACTGCTTCTATGCCTTGAAAAACCAGAAACTCAACTTGTCCTGACCACTTGTTGCTGAGTGAAACCAGAGAAAATGCTCTTTACACCCATGAAATGATGGAGATTGTGTGTTCCCAGTACAAGAGCATCTACTGGCGCTTGCTTTGCCCATCTTCTCTCTGTCTAATTCTTAACTATTCATGCAGAGGCAGGAATTATTGATTTCCAGGCTAGATTACGGGCTCTGATTATTTAGTGAGGTCTCCATGGGTAATTAGAGGAATGATTTGTTGCTGTTTAACCGTTTGAAAAATGGTTAGTAGGCAGCCCAGCCTCGTCCGGATTGTTCCGCCAACGTGATTGAGTCCTTTGTTGGTGCGCATCTGGAGGTTGTAGCAGGGCATAGGCTTTCCTATCTAGGACCATCAGTTAAACCTCTCCTTTGCAGGACTGAAAGTCTTCAATTCCCATTCATATCATCAAGACAGCTCAGGAGAGGTCCCTGGTACCTTCCTAGAAACTTGGTGCCTTCTGGGAACCTGGTCCTGAAAGGAGAGACACAAGCGTGGCACTGGGGGAGCCAATGTGTTTTCTGTCTCCCTCTTGAGAGAAAATGCTCTTTTTCATCCGTTGCCTTTTACAGTTCATTTCAAACCACGCATCATTTTTCCAGATTAAAGTATTTTCAGCAGACACTTTGGTACTCGACGCTTTTTTCAATTCATATCCTCAAGGCCCGTAGAGGCCCATTCAAAAGCGTGAGGTGTCCTGGTCATTAACCGTGCCTCCAAGATGAGTGTAGGTCGTAACAGATCTCAGAAAGGCTGCTCTCCTACAAACACCCTATTAGGCTAAAAACCAAATTAAACCCCTCTTTGTCAGAAGCTTATCTAGGCTTGAATTAACAGCCCGCAGAACCGACTCTCTCGCTCGCTCTGCGCGCCCTTGCTGCCAACGTTCACCCTTTCACGCCGCTTCTGTAATTGCGTCGAAAAAAGGCCATCGGCTTCCGAGCGCCGTTTCCCATCTTTCAGGATTACATTTAGAGGCTATGGCGCTCCAGGGTACAGCGCACGCTTATCTTCCTGCACTTCAAAACGTGGCAGGGGGACAGCAGATCCCAGCCTAAAGATGCATTAGCAGAGTCACGTGGTGACAAATTGCGTAACACCTGCTTTTCCTAGGCTGAGCTCTAGCCTGCTGTTAGGTCCTGGCTTTCGGGAACAAAGCGGTTTACACGCAAAAAGAATAAAACAAAGCTCAGCCAAGGCAGAGTTGTAAATAAATGCCAGCACATCACGCTGAAACAGCTTTGGAGAATGTCACCGGCGACACCCACGAAGGCCAAAAAGCTCGAAAGCGCCAAGTTTACGCACGCGAGCCCCAGCGATGCCTTAAGCCGCAGCCTCTGTCACTTCACGCAGCGCCACGGGGCAGAGGATTCTGTCTATCAGAAGGATCAGGTTGCTCATCCACCAAGTTGTAATCCCATCTTCCAACAAAAGATGCCATAGAGTCACTGATTTGAAAATATTGAGGCCAGGCGGCTGTCTCCCCTGCCTAAGGTGTGCTGCTGGTTTTGGTCCGACTGTTACGCAAGGAGGGAGAAAAAAACCGTTTGTTATTGGCCTGGAACCCACAGACCTGGATTTGAGCTTCGAGTCTGCAGCAGATTTCTCTGACTTAGCCATTTAATCTCTCTGCACTTCAGTTATCCCATTAGGAGAATCAGGAGATAACCCTTTTAACTCACGTGGGTGTTGCAGGTACGTTCAAGTTGCTGAAGAGCTCTGATACAAAGATGATTTAGGCTAGAAAAGTAGATAAGTGCATTAGGTACTCTATAACTAGCTGATTCCTATTTCATAACACCCACTACGACTGGCATACAGAGTTCTTAATCCGTAGATAAATTCATTTTAATCCCCACATCTAGTCAATGGCACTGGTTTCCTTCATGATCGACACGCACAAAAATCTATCTAGCCCAGACAATCTGGATATTACTGGGTTAAGAGACGTGAGGAAAAGGGGAAAAAATGAAATAAAAACAATGAATAAATAAACCCACTTAATTATAATCATTCATAATTCATCAGTGTTTCAGCTGGTGTATTTCAACTTTTCACAAGTGGCTCCCTGCATAAATTCCCACATGTAAAAGGTCAGCTGGGTTAATTTAGTCCTGTCAGTCAGAGGCCAGGGCACGGACACCGTACTTCAAAAGCCTACAGTTAGTTTTGAGGTGAACTATGAACAGAAAAAAACCCTCTTGAATAAACTGTGGTGAGTTTTGTGAGGTTTTTTTTCACTGTAGCAGATCACAAAAGCAGCAAGGCTACTGAGGAATGAGTACTCCAGAGCAGAGGGGTTAGAAATTATGCCAAGAATATAATCGGTAAAAACACCGAGGTAAAGCAAGCCCATCGGGTTCGATATGAAGTGTCCTGTCATAGATCAAACTTCAGCCTGAATACAGTGAACTTCCCCAAACGAGTGTAGCACTCCTGTTGTATGACTAATGCAATCAGCTCGTTCTTGCGCCCTGACAAGAGCTTTCTGTAGGAGAGATTTAAGGTGAGAATTTAATAACATCGTTGAGCTAGAGCTAATGTCATCTGGCACTTTAAATCTCTCCGATGGAAAGTTATCAGGAGATAAAAACCTTTTGTTGCGTTCAGTTAGCGATTCAGAGAGGTAAATTTGCTGAAATAGCACGACCGAAATGAAAAGTGGTGTTAACATTCATTCTTTTGCAATAAAGAATGAATTTAAGAGCTCAGGAAGGCTGGTACAGATTGCTCGAGATAAAACCAAACACAGCCTGGGCAGATGCTATTTCAAGCTTACTTTTTTACCTCCATGTTTCACTTTAATCAGTAAACAACATAAAAATAATTAAAACCCTCGGCTATTTCACAACTGCTTGTCTTTTCACTACATAATCGGCTAATGCTCTTCTAGATGTCTGTGGCACTTTGATGCAGAGCAATATCCACGTGGCAGTGGTAGGAACCAATAGAACATACTTCAGCTGGAAGCCTAAAGAAGTCTTAAGCTTTGAAGAATGAGAGAATTAGGCTCTTATTTTCTAAAACGTTATTTCTATTCTGAAGGGCCGTGACTTCCAGTCTTCCTGCACCCTGCATCTGATGGCAAACCTTCATCAGACTGTAAGAGGGAAGAAATTGGCTTTTGAAGGGGATGAAAAGACACCGCTGTTAGAATTTTATAAATTAGCGAGGGATTTTTTTAAATGAGTGATTGAGTTGTCTGGCCAGGAGACGTTTAGGCCTGTGTACGGTGCCTGTAGCAGCAGCAGACAAAGAAGAGTTAACAACTGGGGACACGATTTGAGTGACAACAGCAACCAAACTGACTGGTTTTCTTTGATAGGTGATTTTCTAGATGAGAGGCAGGCAGGGCCCCCATCATGCTTGACAAGAGGAAAGCACTGGATGAAATACCACCCGGGAAAATAGCTGTTGAGCAGAAGAGGCGGCTTAGCACAAGGAATGCAGCAGGCTGGGTTTAGAAAGGAAGTTCTTGGGCAAAATGGAGGCGAGCGCAGCTGCAGCTTAAAAATCAACGGGAACCAGTCACAGCTCACGTACTCACACAATGGCTTCGGTTAAAACCAGGACTGAGCTATGACATTTGCTGAGGGATGTCACCGCTGAAGAGGAGGATTAGCATATTGCGTGGGAAGAACCTGCGACGTTGAAGAAGAAGAGCAGGGCAAATGGAATCAAATGGCAGAGTACAAAAGTGGCAGCGCCTTCAGCTTCGAGACAAGGAACAAGAAGTTGTTCTGTACGCCCAGAACTCATTAGTCAGTGATGACAGAAGGGGAGAAAAAAAGCCTGAGGGTATTTGGGGAGGACAGGATGACTGAGCCATGATGGAAAGAGTAAACACAGCCCTCATTTGTTATCAGGTGAACTGTTTCTGGTGGAAACAGGGAAGTGAGGGTGCTGTTGTAGAGCTCAGAGGTGCACCGGTAGTAAACTTCTAGGCAGTTGTACTTAAACAGAGAAAAAAATTGGAGTCTAGAGCAGGTGATTAGGATAATCAAGGAAACAAACACCACCATCTTTCAAAAGGATGTGAAGTGAAACAAAGGCTTCAGCAGCCATGGATGCTGTCCTCAAGCACAGCAGAGAATAAACACCTAGGAGGAGAAACGACAATTTTATGCTGAAGGACAACGTGGGCGTAAAAAGCATCAGTTTGTCACGATGACATATTAAGGTAGAGATCAGAAGAGGAGACAGACAGAAGAACCATCTTCTTATGGGAAACTGGTAACAAGAACCCAACGAGGAACAAGAAATCCTTCTAGTTTTAAAGTGCAGTGTGATCCCCTCCCTGTATTATATGACCTAATATTATAGGTCATATAATATTATAGGAAATAAATACTTGCAGACCACTGGACTTGACTCAGTTTGGGGGAGCCCTTCTCTGCTGGTTTCCTGAAATCTGTGGATATTTAAGAGCTCAAAAGGATTTGTCTTTCCTTTCCTTTTCAGTCCTTCTCTCTGAACCCACTGAATTATAAATACTGATATGAGTACGTGAAGTAACCTGATAAAGTCCTGGTTGACATCAAACAGCTGAAATTGAGACTTCAATCCAGCTAAAAATATGTCCATTACCAGAAAATAAAACACCAGAGCAGGAATGGATGTATTTTGGCTTCCAGAGGCTTTAAAAAAAATAATAAAAAAACCCAAACCACAACAACAAACAAAAAAAAAGCTGTTACAATAACAAGTTCATCCATCCAAAGGAGCAATGTTTCACCTACTGCTATCAATACTACAAAGATTGATCTTCTGTGATGCTCCATGTACTGAATCTTCTCATTTATTAATATTAATCCAAGAGGATAATGGCTAAGGAGCAGCTCAGGAACGGCTTGGAAGATACTGGGAGAAGAGGTTTATGGTTTCAAAACCCTTCACGAAAGGGGATTCAGTCTCATGTTATTATTGCTTATAATGACTACGCCACGCTGAGAGTAATTAACCTTGTCAGGCTAATTTGTTGATATGCTCGATAACATTTTTGTTTCAAAGTAAAAATGCACACTCTATGAAGGCAGCTGCCCCTGCTTTTGAGTTGTAAACCCATTGAGAAGGCAGACATCGAAGTCTTTAACCACTTTTCTCTGAACCCTTAATCAAGTCAACTTTTAATAGCTGTTTGAGATCCCAACAGGAGTGATTTTACAGGCTAGTTTCCAACTTTCTCTACTCACTATCGAAACAACTACTACGAGACGGTGTTTTCAGCCACGTATGTGAAGCAACTACACCAAAGAGTCCTTACTGCACAACTCCGACCCTGTCATACGCGGGGTACTTCTGAGCCAGCAACGCAGAGATGAAAGTCCTTCAGTTCAAGAACACTTCCCTCAATTGAGTAATACTCTTTAAAAAAGGGGGGTAATTAATGTGCTTAAAGTCGGGGGGGGGTGTTAAGCTCTTTGCCACCCCAGGTGCTCTGCTCAGGTGCACTTGGACTGGCTCCAGCTACTTGGAGCTGCTACACTGGGAGTGCATCAGACAGTTAAAAAGCTCCTTTTTGTGTGCATCATAGCTCCTGATTGGGCTTCAAAGCCTCTCTAATCACTGCAGCTAGTGAACCAACTTATCAACAGAATCCCTATTTTAAAAGCTGCCTTGCTCATTTGTGAGATACCCAGAACTGGAAATTAGGCTCCTCTTATTTATTCTTTCCAGTGATCTTTTCGTATCATCTTCACACAGAATTTGGTAAGCTCTTCTAATTAGCCCAGAAGCTTTTCACGCCGTGCAACGTGTTGCTACGCTGCTGTAGTAGATGGAGGGAGAAATGGCTGTCCCAGCTTAAAGGGTATGTGGCCAGTGCTGCCTTCAACAGGCACGATGGTTTTGGTGAAGTCTTCAGCCAGAAATCTGATTTTCTATCTGCTTTTATAACACAGCAAAATGAGCAGTCATGAGGCAAGCCCATGACAGGTTGGAAATGAGAAATTTTAAGGGCTATTAAACTTTCTAAAAGCGTTCCCAGCGGATCAGCATAAACTTATTTAGTGCCTCTATTTCTGTAATTGTGATATAGTGGGAGCACTTCCAGCGTTCGGTGGTTTATTCAGTGAACTCTTACAGCTAGGTGGTAGTAACCTTGGCTGACACTAAACCAAGGAGGGATATCACAGCATCTGCACACCTGAAACAGAGTTCCAAGAGTTCCAGCTTATTTTGCATTTACTACATTTTTCAGGAGTCTGATTTCACACAGTCTTGTTTTGGTTTAAGTTTCTTTATGGCTCATTTTTGGTAGTTACTCTTTTTATGGCTCATTTTTGGTAGTCATTCTTTTTATGGCTCATTTTTGGTAGCTATTCCTTTTTTCTTTTTTTTTAATCAGAAGAGGTTGATTGCTTTTAAATTAATTGGAAAAAAAAAAGCAGCCTTGGAAAGAGAGGCTAGATAACATTTTTTCCCAATCTGTGGGTAAAATGAGAGTCATGTAAAGCAGCATTAATTTGCCCAACACATCACCCAAGTGAACCTAGCCAGATGAAGAAAGAAAATGCAAAAGGTCACAGTAACTGATGGACAGTCTGCTCAAAAAGATAAACATGCAAAAGGAGCATCACCAGGTCGTGTTTTGCACTCGTAGGTAAGTTTGGTCGAGAATATGAATCCAAAGGAAAGTAATGAGTCCATGCTTAAAATTAAAAAGGTGGGAAGTACCTGTACTTGACAATAAAAGACACCTTCTAATCATCAGAGCTTTGAATCGACTTTTGAACCGGAGCTCCATCCATAGCTTCTGCCCTCACTGGGCTGTACAATTGCTGTTGGTAATATCAAATTTATTCTAGATTTACACTGGGGTTACTGAGAGCCGAGGCTGGTCTTTTAGCGTGAAACAGGTCCCCTGAGAGACACTGCCGGGGAGCAGAGAGGGACAATCTGCATCCTAAGGTGACAGTGACATCAGAACGCTCCCTGTCAGCAGGCACTCAAGTACTGAGATTTTGATTTAGTCTGAAGTACTTGGCATTGGAGAGAAAGTTTGGGAATGAAGGAAACCACAAAGGTCTTTGCCTTTCTGCCTTAGGTCCTGCCCCAGCATCACCACCCAGCATAAAGAGCTGTACAACCCCTCATCTGACTTTTACAAGTGAGGCAAATCTTAGCTGAGCACTCTAACACACCCTTCACAGACAGGCCAAGCTTCTTGGATGGAAACCTGAGGAAGTTTCTCAGTCACACATCTCCACAGAGGGTGCAAAATGCGGAACCGGCTTGACAGCCTCTAAGTTTCAGAAAGGATGGATGGGTAGGAAGGACGAGGAGTGCCCTCAGCAGGATCACAGCCATTTTCTGCTTTATTTCATCACAAATTGGACTCTAACGCAGCCCTCTGCCGGCTGCCGAGCCAGAGACTGCCCTTGCACGGGGAATTCACCCACTGCCAAGCCACAAACACCTACTCCACATCATTCAGGATCTCAAAGGTCTCCTCTGTGATTCTCCCTCCCTGTGGAGGTGATGCAGGCAAATGTCAGCAGCAGCTCACGACCGCGGTTCTCCAGCTGCTGAAACATCTGCTCGGGGCAAGGGTCAACCTGGATAACGTTAGAAGACTCCTAAGGCCGCTCTGAACCATTCCAAGAGCTGAACCAGCTGGCTTAATTCTGCAGAGGAGACCAGGCTTGCCCCTCTCAGACTCACTGTCAGCATTTTCTTTTCCCCCACTGAAATCCTTCCTCGCACAGAAAGGAAACCAAGGGTGCGGGTTATCTTCAGAAGCCAGAGCTACAGAAGACGTCCAACGCAGGATCCGACGGGCAGCGAGTGGGAGGATTATCCCAGTGCTGCTACCAACTTATTTTCCTGTCTCCTGAGCAGATCTTTAGTAAGTGACTGACAGTGCTTCAGGCACTTTAACCAACTGCTGCCCTCATTTAACGCCAAGTTTGCCCAAATCCTTTGCTTCTGCAAATCAAACCTCAAATGTGCCTTCCAAAGTTTGTCTTGGAGTTAAAATCCATCCTTTTTATTTTTTTTTTTTGCCACACTGATTCGGAAAGCCATCCGACAGAGCTCTCCTGATCAGCAGGAGGGGAACAAGATATTTCCTGGAATAAAGCTCTTCATTAAAGGACTTTCCCTACCAGGGAAGCACAGGGTGGTTGTTACCGCTTGTAATTAGAAGTCAAAGAACTAAAGCTTAAATAAAATAGCTGTGTGCCTGAATTATTAACTTCCTTAGCTCTTAATTTGCAATATATACCGCCTCATCTCCATCACAGGGATGCTGAGAGGCTTAATCAGTGAATATACCTGAAGCACTATAAAATGTTGAAAAGCTGAATACTTGGCTTTGTGGAGGTGACCATTTTAGTAAACACTTAGAACAGATCCAGGAAGCTGGTAGATTTTCAGCTAAAAAGTAAAAAAACAAAATGCACTTGCAGTAGGACTTTAACACTTTCCTCTCTCCAGACTTGGAATAAGTTAGCTGGGAGCACAGGTAAGAGTAAGTTGCACTCTAGTAAAGAACAATGCTGCTATGTGAATTATATTTTTAATAGTCCTAAAAGCGTACCTGGCTATCCTCAGATACTGCAGAATGCCACAAAGCAAGGAAAAAAGAATCCAAGACTCGAGTCCGGAGCAAAATTATCCCCTAACAATCCAATAACGCCAAACTCATGGGCAAGGAAAGGTATTTTTCCCCTTACATCATGAATCACCTGAACTCCAGACTTTGCTTCTAGAAATTTTCCAGAGCTGTACTTATCTCTGACAAGTCCCTGTTTCCCTTTACCTTCTGCTGTGATGTTTTCTGGGTGTCTCTTGCTGTTCAAAACAGATTCTAAGAAGAGAGTGAACGGTTTTTGAGAAAGAACCTAGATCTGTAAGAAAGAGGGAACCACTCAGGAGATATCACGGCTCCAGGAGCAGTGCAAGACGCTAAAGGTTATGAACAAAGAACAAACGATCGTCTTTTCACCACAAGCACGAGGAACCAGCACATTCATCATGGGATTCCTGAAAACACTAAGCAAAATAAGGACAAGTCAACCATGCCAGGGGCAAGAGAACAAATAAGGGAAAGGCTGCATCTTCCAGTCGCAGCAGAGTTGGGGTAGCTGATGGAAAGTCCTCTCCCATTTGGGGGCTTCGCGTGGCACTGTGTGTGCCCTTCAGGGCAAGAACTGAGGTAAGCCCTGGAAAATCATTAAGCTTGTGGATGGACTCCACATGAGATAAGCCGCGTGCCGTGGAAATACATCCAGCAGGCGTGGAAAGTAGGCACTTGAGGGCTTTAGGGCATGTTCCTAGAGCCTCAGCCGCTAAAACAAAGGTCCTCTCGTCTTTTGGGCTGTAAAACAACTCAAGACAATTTGTTTTTCACTGATCAGTAAACAACCAGCAGGGAAACAATGAAACCCTGGCTTTGACAGGCATCAAGATACTAAAGCAGGGGAGTAGGGAAAGAAGGATTAAGCAGGTTACTGAATAAAATGTGCACCCTACAGAAATACTACAGCTTTTTAAAGCCACCAGTACGGACTTGAAAAGACAGCCTGCAAATAAATCCGAAAATACTTGGCTTCAAAGTCTATGTCACTGGAAAATGGGAATTAAGGTCTAACTATTGCACTGACATGTTTCAAAATTAAAAAAAAAATAATAAAATTAAAAAAATACATTTTCTGCAACTGTCGCTGTGTCAAAACAAGTATCTGCATGTTCGAGCAGATGTCAGCTATTGTAGAGGCGTACATGTACTTGCAACTTCAAACAGAAAAATTTCTAAAATTGGAGGCATAATCTGTTGCCCTAATTGCAACATACACATAAATCTCAGTTGGAGGGAAAAGTGCTGATTTCATCTTTCTTCCCCCCGCCCCAAACCTGACTTCTGAGCGCAAATAAACTGCAATAAAAGAATCAGCAGCATCTTTAGACAAATCCAGGCCCGTCTCTGAGTGCTGTTAGTTTTCCTTTTTATCCTACTACTGTTATTTGGAAATGGAAAAAGAGTGTTGTATAAATTATTGTATTTGTATTGCATCCGGGGGTAATAAGTGTCCTGTGCTGAGATGACATCGTGTCTCTCTCCTAAAGATATGGACTAACTTGCCACCAAAAAATATCTGTGGAAAGAGCCCGCCACTGATCCTTTTTTAAATACTCCACAGAAACTCTGGCTTATTATTATTATAGTCAGTCTCAATACAAATGGAGATGTAAACAAAGTGGGTTACATCAAAGAGAAGGTTCTTCAATGAAGAAACAGGAATTATACGCCTACTAGAGCACCATCAGGCTTCTTTAAGGCATCCTCACTGAGAGAGATTTTTAAGAGAGCTAAATGTGATGAAAATGCACGCCCTGGAGACTGATTTTCCCCTTTTTTTAGTCAGTTCTCTCTCACGGCACGTGTCACGCAACCTGTGGATTTAACCAAGAACCTAAAAGGCCTCCAAACACCAGAGAACTCCTCTGTGTCAAAGGCAAAGGGCCACAGCTCCACTGAAGTCCTGAAAGCCAAGACACGTTTGTCCACGCTCCGGCCTGCTCTGTGCCGAACACAGAAAGCAGCTCTGGAGCAACAACCTGCAGGAAAGGCCTCCACGCCCCGTTCCGCGTCAGGTCTGGAAGTGACAAGGACGAGTCCTGTGTATCAGGAAACAAAAAAAAAGATTGCTAACTAAAGAGCTAGTGATGGGCTCTGAACTAGCTACGGCCACCCCAGACAGAGACGCTGGAGTTCCAAAAGACAGCACTCTGAACACGCCAGCTCGGGGCTCAAAAACTCAACTCAAACGTTAGAAATTACTCAGAAAGAAATCGAGAACAAACCCCAAAGCCATCATTATGCCCACATCTTGATTCCCTTGTTCCACTCAGGTCCCCTCAGCTCAAAAAGAATATAATTTGAGCTAGAAGATTTTACTACGCATCCTCTTGACCCTCACCCTTGAGTTGTTGCTCAGCATTCATCAGGTCCCCTCTCAGGCTTCTCTTCTCCAGGCTGAACAGCCCCAAGGCTCTCAGCTTTTCCTTGGCACAAAGCTGCTCCAGTTGAACTTGTAGAATGGTAAAAATGCACCACTGCAAAAACTGAGCAGAAAAAATACCATGGAGGGTAAAATAAATAAATGGATTGAAGTCTCTTAAGTATGAAGACAGCGTATCAGGCTGAGAACCTCAAACTGCCGGAGGCTGGAAGAGTTCCCCAGAAAGGAGGACTAAACTGTACTCATGTACTTGACCTACCCTGTGTGCCTGCCCAGGGTCTGGGTGAAATGGCCCAACACAGCCATCTCCATGCTCTGGTTAACTCTCTCTTTCCAAAAACGGCCACGAGAGGGAAGCAGGGATTTCTTCCAAGGGTTCCCGAGACAGAAGGGCGCTCAACAGCACGCTCACTTTTAAGCTCACGCTTAAATCTTACTAAATTTAATAGAACGACGGCAGAGGCATCAATCCTTTCTTAAACTGAGGTGCCTTCTATGATTTGTTATTACTCTTCATATCACTATCTCTGCACAATTGTCTTCACCTTCGGTTATCATTTCCCCAGGTTAAAAAATGCAAAACGTGCCTCGTGCCCCAACGATTCGTTAAGGGCGGACCGAGGGCACGCGGCTGGGATTTAATTCCATCAAAGCCCTGCTGCCCAAGTTGATCGTCAGGACTACAGGGGAGTCTGAAAACCAACGAGTCTTTTCACTTACGAGGAACAAAATCACTTCTCCAGAGTTCTTACTATTTACTGCTAATAGAAATTTTTCTTGTTTTGCTGTTACGCTCTACTCGAGCAGATGCAAAACTCCCGAGGGATTTTCTTTTTTAAAAAATAAATTATTTATAGCTGTCGGTGAGTTTCAGGTATGCTTTTATTTTTAAAAGTTCGACGATCGTGTTCCATACAGAAGATACAGAGCAAGGAAAAAAATAAGGACCTGAGGGAATTTGTGCCTTCAGTGATGCTATTGCCTAAGACTCCAGTCATGTTTTCTAGATGTAATAATATATCCTATCGCCTTCTGGACTAATCAAATGAAAGTAGAGGATTTATGTTCCAGTGTGCTTTAAGAAGAGGGCTTAGAAGATTCCCAGAGTAATTTCATTTGACATTCAAAGCTATTTGACTGCAGTTTCTGAACATTTCTACCCCATTTGTATTCAGCATGTGGCAAGCTGAATTTTGTGATGTTTCGAGGCTGACTAATACATGGGATTGGTCTTTTCCTTCTTTTTATCCCGTTCTGCCGTGCCGATTGCTTTCATATCACCCAGGCAAAAACACCCTGAGTACATTCAAAACTGCTAACATTAGAAAAATCCCAGTCACAGGCATATTGGGGACTATTATCTAGTATTTGAGGAGCTGAAATTTAAGGGGAAGAAATGGAAGCCTTATTGTACACTAACGGTAAGCAATTTTCCGCCGCTACAAATTTTGCTAGGACGGTGCAAAAGCTGCTGCTAATATATTTCCAGAGGACAAAATGCTGATGTAAATACATTTGCGAGGCCGCGTTATTCCGATGATTTTATTTTTACTAATATGATACGGCACGGCTGGCATAAAGGCAACTTTAATCCTCTTTATCCTCATCTCTTCCACCTCACTTTTCGATCATTTCACAGGTCCTGTACACAAGTTACATCCAGCTTTACTATTTGGCTGCAGAGAAAATGAGGGTCTTCGGCAATTTCTGGTGGCTTTTACGGCGCGGTGCCAGAGTCAGGCTGGCAGCTGCTGCCTGACCCGACGACGGGACAAATCTAAGAGACAGTGCAGAGATATTCAAAAACTACCGAGCCCACCACCATGGAGCATCTCAAACTTCCAATCATCACAGCAATTTTGAGAGGATAGGGACTTTTTAGCTCTCTAGGAAAAGCACCGCCTGTGGTGAAGTAGATGCTCCAGTTGAGGCACCAGCTCTTGTTGCACTCGGGATTTCCAGCCTGCCTTTTGTTTCAGCACTGCCCTAAAAGTCATTTAGACAAGAAAAGCCATTTTGTTCAAAACCTATACAGGTATTTCACTACAACTGCTGCTGGCCCTTATTGTAATGGGAACCAAACTGGGACCTCTGCACAGTGCTGGGTTTGTCCCTGCCTGTGTAACACAGCTCTTGTGAGCGAGAACTGACCCTGACTTGCTTTGCAGGCAAGAAAACCTTCAGAAAGAAGTTCTCCTCCTTCTGCTGGTAAGGAGGAAAGTAAGTGAAAGCTAAAACATATATACATATATAAAAATATGCTGGATCCTGCCTATTCAGTGGTACAGACTTTACAGTGGCAAGTACTGGTGGCTCAGTGGGATGGAGGAAAGGGACCAGCATGGCTTGCTAAACCCAGCTCAAAGCTATCACCGAGCTCAGGAAGCTGAAGGTGAAGCGCCTGGTGACTCACTGCTCTGGAGGCCTTGGAACAAACACGATCGTACGTATCTCATTAGTTTCTGTGCTCTCACTCACTCTCCCTCTAGAATTCAGCAGCACATGGGCTGCTGAGCAACTGTAAACTCATTTTGGTTGGAAGAGACCTTTAAGACCATTGAGTACACCCATACCCCCATCCCTGCCAGGGCACCACTGAGCCCTGTCCCTCAGCACCACATCTCCATGCCTTGGAAACCCCTCCAAGGATCATGAGGACTCCAGCCCTGCCCTGGGCAGCCTGGGCCAGGCCTGGACAATCCTTGCGGTGAAGACATTTTTCTCCATGTCCATCCTAAACCTCCTCTGGTGCAACTTGAGGCCTTTTCCTCTTGTCCTGTCACTTGTTGCTTGGGAGAAGAGCCCAGCTCCGAGAGTACTCCTGACAAGGTCCCTGTTCCCATCAGCGAAGCAATCCTCTCACTGCCTGCTCCATCTGAGAGCCCGCAAGAGTTCTGTGGGAGCATCCCCAAGTGCTGCTTTCTGAGGGACAAAAGAAAGCCGGGAAAGGGCTGATTTACACCATTTTAGTAGCCAGCTCCTCGGAAAAGAGCGAGAGCTCTGAGCTGAGTCAGTGAGAGAAAAGAGTCAGAAAACCTCTGCTTCCTGCAGACTTTGGCTTTGGGAAGGGCCGAGGTTGGTGTCACTCACCTTGCAGATCCACTCACCGGGGGGGCTCTGTCACACAAGCAAGCAAACAACCCAGCTCGTAATAAATGGGGCAAGTCAAGGCCTTTGTTCCCACTCCTGTAGCTAACTATTGTCCTGAACCAAAAGCAATTAAAACAGGGATTCTACTTGGACAGCTGCATTTGCGGCGATACGTCGGCGCGGCAGAACTCGGCCGCGCTTGCAGAAGCTGATCCATTTTTTAACACCTCGTTATAATTAGAAACGTGTGATTTATGGTGAATTATTTATTTGATTCATTTCTTCCTTTTCTTTCTCTCAATGAATTGTTCACAGACAGCACGTTGAATTCTTGAATTCATTTTTAATTTAAATAATATCTTTCGATGATTAACTCCGGGTCTGGAAGTTATTCATCATTTGCTAATATTCACCACTCACAATTTGTCCAGTGGCATCCTATTTGATGAGGCTCAGAAAACGTGTGGACTCTTTCTCCTCCCCCTTTGAAACAGTATGTATAGGATAATATTAAATACACCTTGTAAATTTTACTGTTACATGTACAGTCTTATATTGTCTTACAGTTAAAATGGGAATAAAAAAAAAAATCATTGTCTTACAGTTAAAATTTGAATTAAAAAAAAACAGACTCCTGATGCTAAGCTTTGCAATTCAAACGCTAACGTGACTTTGAAAGAAACTTAAAATTTAAAAAAAAAAAAAATAAAAAGCCAGATCGGAAAAAAGTGCTTCCAGATATTTAGAAAAGAAATTCTGTTAGGTTGAGACAAAATATTGTATCAGGCTAGGGAATGATCTGAAGAAGTCCAATACTGGATACTTTCATACAATTTTTCAAACCAAGTGTTTTTAGTGCTTTGTTTCCTAAGAATGCATCATCCAATCCCATCCTTTGGTTGGCACACGAGACAATTCCTAACCTGCTTCTGGAAACAGAGCCATAAACCAGTTACAAGCACAGAAATCCATCTAAGCCACGACCGATGTATGATCTTCTACGTCACACCACCTTCTGCAGAAACACCGCTCCACGAAAACCTGCTAGCCTAGCAATATTTATCTCGAGGTAAGACAGCATTTGTCATTTGAACCAGTACTTTGGTGACAATTTCCTGCTCTGCAGCGACTCGCTACTTGCAAATATCGACTATTCCCACGTTGTGATGGCGCAACGCGGCACCGCGTCCGCGACACGCGGGCTTCCTCTCCCCCTGACGCGTGCGCCGCTTCGGTACGGAGCTATGACACTCGGCTTCGTAGGACTGTTCGTATAGAACTCCGATTGTCTTACCAGGTGAAGTCGTTTTTAAGCCTCGGGCTATTTTTAATCTTCTGGATGTTTTTAAGCCTTGAGAAAGGATGCTCGGGGAAGTTCCCATTTTAGCCAGCAGGAGAGGGCAGGCGATTGAAGCAGCGCGCAGTCGACGGCACGTTAAGATGACCTGTAAGCTTGGCTGGAAATTCTGCCACAAATTATTAACAAGCAGCTGCAACGTTCCTACTGAGAAAAAACCCCAAACCGCTTACATAATAGTTCATGGCGATAGACGGGGAGTATTCACACCAATGTATTTTTAGTCGGTTCCTATGGAAACGTGACTTATGTGATCACTCTCTCTATGTTGCTCCGGAACTTTTGACGCCATAGGCTATTTTCAGCGCGGTGGAGGGCCTGGGATAAGCGACGTCCTCCGGTTTGGGCAAGGCAGTTGGGTATCCAAAGTTGGGTGTCCGACTGCTGGAGGAGCTCAGCCTCTATCAGCCACCGGAGAGTCTACTGGGGCAGGGAATAAGGTGAGGAAAGAAAGTGACGTATATCCCAGTCATTGGAAAGATGTCATTGGGAACTCATATGCCACCATGAACCATAAACCCACGGGAAACAAGACTTCCCTGGTCCAGGCGCTTAGAACAGTTCTCGTTTGGAAAGTACAAGATATTCCACCGCCCTAGAATTAGTTTAAACTTTGAACAGAAAAGATGAGCATAAGACGCTGCTTTTAATTAAGGCATAAAATCAGGAAAGTTCAAGCCTTAGACGTTAAACTGCTGAGCACACCTGACCCCTGAACCTGCAAGTACAAGTAGAGGCTTTACTTTAAAGCCCGTAAGATTGTCCTGTTTAAGCAGGTTGAGAGAGACCTGGTGCTCACAATCTCCTCAAGGACCTTCTCTACAGCCTTTAAAGTCTCTCCAAGGCCTGGTTGGCCTATAAGTCTCCCTCACTGAGCCCATCAACTTTAGTTGCTCTTTCCCCCAAATCTTTCCAGTCTCACCAGGGTAAGCAGTTCCAGCAGCCACGCTTAAAAGGATGTGCAGCTTGAATAAAATTTGCCTTCTTCTTCTAAGAAAGAAACAAGAGACAGTGGTGGCCCAAGCGGCTCTCTCAGTAACCCCCTTCCCACCTCCTGGCCAGGCACTAGATCCAGAAAGATGGAAAACTCAAGAGAGAGAAAAAAAAAACAAAAAAAAAAAACAGAAAAAAACAACCAACCAACCAACAGACCCATCTTCAGATGAATGCTGTCCCTTCCAGCGGGTCACACCAAGCAGGTCCCACCAGGAAATCCAGGAAGAGCAAACTTCCACTCATTCCTCTCCCCTCTCCCAGTTTTCTCAGCAGATCAGTAGACGAGATACGTGGTGACACAAGAGTCTACCTTGTGTCTGCTTGATAGTCAACCCCAGTGACAGTCCTGAAAGACCAGGCAGACTCCTGAAGGGCTGGAGCAGTCAGCTCCACACCTTCTCCTCCAAGGTGGCCAACACAATCCCTTTCCAAACAAATCTCAGTTCCAGGACCCCTATTCCTCAGAGGCACTCATGCCCCAAATTAAACCGTTCATTACCCTGTGCTCAAGTTCCCTTCCCATCCTGCTTATTCTCCCTGGGTATGTGGCAATAAATCACCGCTCTCCCTCCCGCCTGCCCTGTGAAGGGACCCAGGCTGAAAGAACCCACCAAGAACACCAGCAGCTCAACCAAAACCAGAAATCTCTGGAATTTTCAGTGCCCTGCGAGTGACTTTCAGTTTCAGCAGCTTTTATAATAGATAGGTTATCATTCCAGTGATGCTCGGCAAAATCAAGCGTGGCTTTTTTTTTTAATATTGTCACACTAGTAAGAGAAAGATTTAGGTTCTACAGACAAGGACAGGAGCAGGAATAACGGGGGAACTTTCTCCAGTGCCACATTTAGCTCAAAGTGCTGAGATGAGTAGGTAAGATCTTCTGGATGGACACTCCAGGAGTTGCCGTCTTGCTCCGTGGGTGTGTACACACGGCCGTCTTCTTCGGTGTGTGGGTCTCACACCTGCAGCTGATAATCATACGCAGTTTCAAACGAGTTGAGAAAATGAAAATTACCTTCAAAAGGCAGGGAAATGCATTTGACATCCCTCTCGTTCCAGCACTCGCCAGCCTCGCTATAATTACCAGCGTGAGCTCGCAGGCAGATGGCGAACGCGGCAGCACCTCCAGTTCAGTCAGCAGGACGCCGCAGAAATGCTCTCGCTAACATTTTGTACAAGATGTTTCGACGCACAAATGCAGAAACTGGCAACCAAGCCCCAACTCCAGCGATTATTAGTGAGCTTTAAACAATGAGAACATTACTACATCTTCACCGGCCCTTCCACGCCTCTCCGTACCCACCGAGCGCTGCCTGGGCTGTACCCGGGATGTGCTCAGCCCCAGATGATGTTATTACAGACACCGAGACAGAAGGAAGAGTCAGCAGTAACAGATGAGATTGAAATGGGCCACACTCTGCTCCGAAGTGGGGAAAGAAAAACCAACAAACAAATCATCTTGCTCATGGCAAGGGAATAATTTTGAGGCTTGGGCGGCAGCAGCGTGCAAGAGACCTGGAGGTTGCCAGCTGCCCGAGTCCTGCTGAGCTTTTCATAAGGCAAAGAAGGGCAGAAGAGGGGGAAAGGAGAGCTTTGGGAAGATAAGACTTGAAAAATTAAAAAAAAAAGTAAAAAAAAAGTAATAGGCTAAATATCCAGCTGCCTTAAGGCAGAGAGGTTATCTCTGTTTGTTTTTTTTTTAATCCACCTGGCTCCTTGGCTCAAGGATTAGGGAATATCTCTATGCACAAGAAATCTCTTCCTGTGGAATAATTTGCAAGGTTGTAAAGGACAGGGTGCTTCTACATCTGACCAGCATTACTAAACTAATACCAGAGTCCTACCACAGTGACAGAACATGAAAGAAGAGAGTTACCCACGTTCTCTTGCTCCCATTTCAAATGAAATTTAAGCTGATGGGGCTTTTTTATCATTATTTTGTTTGCAACCCAGGATGTCTTCTTCCAGATTTGGAGCCCATCTCTCTACAGTTACACACTGGAAAAGCGAAGGGTGGCTCTTCAGCTGCGGGTGTGGAGCAGCCAGCTCCCACCCTGCTGGGTTAGAGCAGTGTAGTAACAAGCATTTCACAGTATTTCTGCAGCAAAGGCTGTAAGGATGAAGGGATAAGAGACGCTGTTCCTAAGCACAATGAATTCTCCTTCCGAAAAAGACTTCTAACCCACGCCATTTACACCCCAAAGTGTCTGCATAACCTAAATGGCTAAAAAGTTGATCTATACTACAAAGGTAAAACAACTCCTGCTGTTTGCTAGTTGTTAGGGTTTATTTTAACCCATAAAAGGAGAGCTTTTTAGTGATTTATATAAAAGTGGTAGGTGGCACTTGCTAAAGAACACTTGTTTCTCCTCTGCCCTTCCCTCGGAATGATGCTGGTGCGAGAGAGAATCAGGGGCACTGTCCCTCTCAGGACACAGCATGTGAAGTGCAGAGAAAAGTTCAGCTTTTATTCTCGAGATGCTCAGAAAATTCGAAATTCTGCTTCTTGAATATGTAGTAAAGAGCAGCAAACACGGAGCTTCTGATGCTGCAAAGGAGCCATATCTGCTGATTTTCTTGCCTTTATGTCTGCAAAGGCTGTGAGGGAAGCGAGCAGCAATTCCTCTTCCTCCGTGGCTGGTCTTGGCCTCATCACTCTGACCAAGATTGGGGTGTGATCAAGCTGGGCAGTACATTTTATATGCAACTGCCTCTTCTGTCACAAATACACCCTGTAAGCCACAAACAGCTGCTTTCATGCCACCTACATCTCCAGACTATGGCCACTTACGCTTTATTCGTAAACGATTTAGATGAGGTCCGTGCTGGCTCTTCTCTCATTAAATTATCTTAGCTATCTCTGTCTTCTTCACCATCAGGAAAGTGTGGTATTGCGGGGTTGAAGATAAGAGATTAAAAAAAGCATTTTATTAATGTCAGCAATATTTACCACCTTGGAAAAGACATCTGGGGCTTGGCCTCAAGTGATACTCCGTGACTCACGTGGCAAGCACTTCTGCCCCACAGAAACGGGTTCGAATCTCCTCCCGTGGGGTAAGAAAAAGCAGCCAGTTGTTCCCACTTGCCCCGTGACAGCCCTTGGCTACCTCCAGCGGCAGCATCTGCTCTTGAAGGAGAGCACTGAAAAATGTTGTGAGGTGAGGATGGCCCTGGGGGGATGGGTACAGGCTACACAGAGACCACCAGAACTCTGGTGCTTTGTTGTGAGCATTAAAAGTCGCCAGGAGTAAGGAGCGGTGTCTGGGTTGGGTGAGCCGGAGCCGTACCGAGGTGCTGAAAGGAATACGTGGCAGAAAAGGAATAAACCAAAGAGGATGGATTTGCTGAATATATTTTTTCATCACCTAGATGATGAATAACAATTACAGAAGGCTATTTCTGAGAGAAACAACAGCAAATTAGTGTAAGAGGCAGACACAGGCTATGCCTCAGCCAGAGGTCACAAAAATAACACCAGAGGAAAAAAAAAAAATCATCCAGAGCGTGGAGAAGCATCAGCATTTTAACAAGCTTTGCATAACACCGTGACAAGAGCTCCAGCAGCCAAAGCAGAGGGCTCACGACTGCGGCGGGGCGCCTGTGGCCTGCGGATCAGAGCAGGCACCAAAGCTGCTGAGCAAAGCTCGACGTCCTCCCCTCGCCCAGTGGCCCGGCTCCCTGGCTGAAAGCCCCTGAAGGCCACGCAGCCTTTGGAGCAGGAGTGAATTTAGGTGATGGATACACCCAACACCACCACGTATTGGAGCAATTCATAGAGGAAAAAAAAATAAATTGTTCTTTCCTGCTGATCCTTTCATTGTTGTCAAATAGATTAACGACAGAGGATGAGGGAAAAGGTCATGGGTAAGGATTACAAACAGACCGTAAGGCAGGAACAAAGTTTAACGTTTTTACATAATATAGATCTTGATCTACAGCAAATCAGTCCTAACTGTTGATAGACTTCTTACACTAGAAAGCATCATTCTTCCCCCAACTGGAACTGGCACAAGGGAAGCCCAGAAGTGGGACATTTCCACTCCCAATACCGTAAGCACCTTCACACGGATCCAAATATTACCCCTTCCCATCTGGAGTCCATGAAATATATTCTTTCAGTACCAATGAACTTTTAGCATCACCAATGAATATTACAATGAAGTTTTAGCATTACTAGTTTTGAAGCACAAAAGTGACATCTATAGCACTTTATATTTTCAGAGTGCTTCCAGTTAATTAGTTAATAAATGAATTGATCCTTAACAATGTAAGTAGTTTGCTATTTAGATAATCATTTTTAAGTGGCTAACCCAAGGCTAAGGACCTTGCCTATCATATTAGAGCAGAGGAAGCAAGAGTCATGATTAAACCAAAATTAAGTGCTGATTATTAGAAGATTAAAGTGTACCAACAAAAGAGGTGGAGGCTCTTTTTTTCAGGGGAGCTAAACTGCCATGTGTTAGGGGAAAAAAAAACAAACAGAAAAAAAAAACAAAAAACCCACAAAGATATCTTCAACCCCAACTTACAGCAGTGAATTAAGGTCATGCTGAATTTGCCTTAAATAATGCAGGCAGAAATCTTCACTGAAACCACGACAAGCCACAAAAGAAATACTGGAAAGTCAGTCAGGGCTGATTTATTCTACAACTTCTGCAAACATGATTTAAAACATCCACAGACAGTCATACTGCTTTATGAGGCAGAGACAAGGTAAGTTTGCTTTAGAGCAACTGAAAACATAAAAATAAAAAAAAACAAACAAGCAAAAAAAAATAAACCAACCCCAGGAAGCTTTCAAGTCTCTATGTTGAAATAAAACTTGTAGAAATAAATAGAAGCCAGTAAATTTCTCAGAAAATGATTGTAATCTGCAGCCCTAAATGATTTCAGGTAGTAGACAGTTAACGCTGCTACAAGATGTAATGTTTCCTCACACAGAAATGATCCCATGGCACATGAAGAGACACACAGAAAAGCACTGCTCTTATCAGTCCAGCAACAGGGTCTTAAAGATTTCCACATGGAAACCAATTAAGATGTTTCTTCCACTCTACTGCTTTCCAGTAAGAAATGAAGCAACTCCTTATTCACTCTCATGGAGATAGGGGGGGGAAAAAAGCTCATTTTTTAGTGAAAATAAAACCCACAGGGATCCTCAGCCATGGTAGGAACCACTGCAGAGCGGTGCCTTCCAGGGACTATCAGATGCTCCTCAGTCCCGCTCACCAGCAGCCGATTCTGCCGTTCCACAGGTTGCCTGAAGGCAGCTCATTCTCAGACTGTACATTTAAATCTCAAGTAAAGAAGAGTTTTGTGGACTTGTACAACTACCTGCTTGAGCTGACCCAGAACTAATAAGAATTACTGCAGGTGAGCAACGCTGAGCTCCGGGATGGTAAACCGGGGAAGTTTCCACGCCAAGGATTTTCACTGCGTGACTCCAGCAGATGCTGTAGCTCCTGAGTCTGTGTTTTCCAATACTTTGCATAGAGAAGCAATTAAAAGTAAAAACCATCATCTATTTCACTTGGTATTCCTTCTGAAAATAGTATTCTTATTTTCAGTCTAGGTTCAGTAGTTGTATGGAGTATTTTCAAGGTCCAATTCATAGACACAGAAGAAAAAAAAAAATGGAAAATTAAGAGAGATGGGGGAAATACTAAAGAAGTGAGTTGGCCTCGGATGTGTTTCTCCACAAGTGACAGAACTATGACATTTCTGGAAAAGTGTCAGAGAAGAGGAGCTGCCTTTACCTACTGGTCCTAGTAACCACAGGATCCTAGTCTGGCTGAGTTACCTACCTAAAGGGAAACCTCAGTAAAAGAAGTTGATGTTAAACCACCTGAACTGTTAAACTCCAATAAAAAGTTCAGACGAGGAACTGCATTTGAAACAAATTCTCTGCAGAAAAGCCAGCTCAAAGATTTACAAAAAAAAAGAACATTATGTTTGAACCAATCACCTTCATTTTGGTACCATAAACCAGCAGAATTTAACAGAGGCATTTGGCTGCCTTTCTACCTTTGGATGCCTCAGTTTTGGAAATTATGATTCCAGGCAGAAGAGAGACATGGTTAAGAAGATAAATCAGCGCATTCTTTCATGTAATTTAAACTATAAAAGTGAAATTGCAGCAAAGTTAATGGCTTCTAAAGTAGTTGCTACACGAAGAGACTCCCTCTTCCTGAAGTTTTCAAGGTAAAAAGTAAAAAAAAACCAAGAAAGAAGTTCAGTAACTGTAACAGGCAACGGGAGTTTTACCTGTGCAGGAGTAAAATTCAGTTCAGCATCTCATTTTGCTAGTCCCTACTTACGAATTCTCTCCAGTCAGCTCCTGTGGTGGGCCCTGATGGAGCTGGGTACCCTGTTTAGCATATTTCCCATTGCCATCTAAGGGAAAAGGTCAGTGATGCACAAGAATTTTAGATTCCAGTTAGACATTCACCTACCAACACATGAGTCATTCTTGTTACTATGCAAATGTCATCCTTTACCTGCAGGCAAATTCCTGCCTCTTAATATTTAAATCCCATTTCGTAGTCATTGATTTCTAAACACCGCCACAACTTTGAAATTTTCTTAAGAATATAGTGAGGGACAAAAAGTCTCACTCTCTTCCCCCTCTCCCCTTATCTAATAATATTTTTTACTTTTTTTTTTTTGTTTTACCAAATCAAGATGTTCTGTAATGCAAGGAAATCTGCATTTTTCCTCCAACCACCTCTTCACAGCTACAAGAGACGCTTCTGTCTGCTTGGGGTTCACGGCTCCTCTTCAAGACTGGCACTTAGTCTCTCAAAAATGAGACAAGTGGGTTTTATTATTTGGGTTGTTTTGGTTTTTTTAAACCATTGGCAAGGAATACAGCTTCCATAATGACCTTCTTGGGAGAGCACCAACACGGGAAGCTGGTTCAGTCCCTTGCCTGGGCACTTTGCCTTTGAATCAGGATAAGGGAGAGGAAGGAACGAACCGAGTTCCAGAGAAATAATCCGGATCTGTTGCCAGCAGCTCTGTTCTTGTTCTGACACTGTTCTAAAGAGACAGTAACACCTCCACAGAACCCTGTTGGCATAAGCACATCTGAGTGAGGCCATAATCAGACCCAGGGAATCTTTCACGGCAGTCACCGGGGGCTGAAAGGAGATGAGAGCGCTCCAGGCAGGGACACAGCTATCAATTCCAAAGTTAACTTTAACCCGGTCACTTGGCATGAAACATGCTCTCTCTAAACAACGAAGAAAAGAGAAGGCAGGCCCATTTTCTCCAAATCAACCAAGTTAGTGCTGATATCAAGCTTGAATCACGGTGCAAATCTGATTACCACAGGTATAGTCCATGGGCCTTGCCACACTGGTCCAGTTTCTAAAGCAGAGCCTAAGTTTCCAGGGGAGATGCAGCGCTTAAATCCCATTTCCAGTCTACAAATACAGTGGAAATCCAAAGGCTTTTGGTCTGGAAAGCCTCTTACTCACAACTGAGTACAGCAAATGGAACCCTGCCCCACGGATCTCACATGGGACCTTGGGAAAGCCGCGATCCGTTCGGAGAACACTGAAACAAGGCAAGGTCGGACTGCTTACATCCTGGCAATCCATGATCCGTGGGGAGAGGAGCATGGCAAAGAAACCGCTCTGAGCTGTCACTGCTTTTGCACGGCCCCACCGCCTGTCCCGGCAACCCTGGGCCACAACCTGCTCCTTGCAAACAGGCTGAAGAGAGCTTTGCAACCCCTTCATGAAAAGATCCCTGACGAACCAAAGACCTGGGCCGACAGATTGAAAGGGAAAAGCCGGGAACTCCGCTCCTTTCAACAGAGGGGGACTGACCAGGAGAAGGGGGTTCAGGTATTTGCAGCCCAGACTGTTAGCACCGGGAGCAGCCCCGGGGTGTGGAGGTGCTGCAGGCTGTGCAAGGCCAGCCTGACCCGTGACAGCGATTCCCAGGCTGCTTTCCCATAGTTTTTTTTCCAAGGACATCATCAGAATTGGTAAACGCCATGCAAGTCACGGTCCCAGGAGCAGCAACACAATTCTGCAGCCTTTACTTTTTTTTGTTTCAGCGGCAGCCAACTCTGTGTTAATTCATTTTACAAGGTAGTTTTTCGTGTAGCACCTGTGGAATTTCTGCAGTGCATTTACATATGATTATTGGCTTTGACTTCAGGCAAGAGAAGGAAAAGTGCAAGTCATTGCCATGACTCAGAGGTACCAGCAAGCAGAATTTGAGCCTTAGCTTAACTACCTCAAAAAGCCAAGAAAGACTAAATACACTAACATCATAAACTCTAGGAAACATGAAGGGCTTCTTCCCAAAATGATTTACTACACAGCGGTAGAGAATAATATTTACTTTGGCATTCTACACAGTTTATCATTTTTAAAGAACACCACTGACAAAACTAGCAGTGATACACAGATAACTCTACAAACAAAACAGGTTCTTCACAATTACATCTTCATAGAATAGAATCCTAGAATTGTTGAGGTTGGGAAAGACCTTGAGAGTTCAAGTTCAACTGGTACCCCAGCACTGCTGGGGCACCACTAACCCCTGTCCCCAAGTGACAATATCTTCTAAATAAAATCAGGGTCTCGCCTGAATGTGAGGAAATGTTTGTTTTCCTATTGCTTCTGACTACAATACCGTGGAGAGATACAGAAAATATGGAAGGCTTCCTGAGTTTCTTTTTCTTGAGATAATTTTATGTTTAGTGGTCATATTTATATGTAGTGGTTAAAGACCAGGAAAACCTCATCTTAATTAAGCAGGAATATATAATGACTTATTTGCTCTATTTTTTTTTTTTAAATCAGCTCCTACGCCCCTTCGGCATCAGAAACATCAGAGCCATAGGGCAGCTGGAAAAAGGAACAGAAGAGTGGACAAAAAACAGCTGGGTGAGAACTGGGTGCTAGAATAACCCAGAGACACAAATTGGGGGGGGAGTGACATTTAAAAAAAAATATTAACCTGGTCCCCAAAAGTCTGGAAAGAAATAGTTTTAAGTGTAAGAGTCGGAACAAATCACCAAGCTATCCTGACATAGTATTGTGATACTTGAGTCCCAGATGCAGGGAAAAGCAGAATTTATTTAAAATGTGCCAAATAATTCACATAGATATTAAGTTAGTCCATCTGGAAATGGAATATAGATCTCTGGGACTTCTCTCAAGATCAGATTTAGAGAAGGTATTTCACATTTTGATAGGCTGTTTAAAAACAAACATCTTAGAGCTGACCCCAGATGCTTCATCTATTTAAACCAAGCTGGTTTTAAAGCTCCCCGTCCAAAACATATTTTGCTTTTCCAAAGGCAAACACAGATGGTGCAAAGTGCAAGAGATATCCAACAAGTCCCACATGGAGCTAAAGCTCAAGTTGGCCCTGTGCTCACGCAGCACCACAACTCCCAGTAAGCCCTGTACCCTGGTGACCTACTCAAGGACTGGAGCTTGCTTGGCAATTTTTCTCAGAGGAGGCCAACAAAGACCCTACAGCCACCAGCTGCAGCAAGGAAAATTCTGGTGAGATAAGGAAAAAAATTCTTCACAGGGGACCAGCACCGAAACTGGGGCCTGGAAAGCTTGAGCAATATCCACCTTTGGAGGTTTTTAAGAGTTGATTAGACACAAATCCCAGGAAGCTGGATTAGCCTTGAAGTTGGCCCTCCTTGGAGCAGGGGTTTGGACCAGAGGACCTAGAGGTCCCTTCTAACCTACATTATTCAGTAATACTAATGGTACCGATGGACTGGTGATATCCTCACTGCACTGGGAAATGACAGACAAATGAGATTTGCAAAATCTGTCAGTGTCTGGCTATCAAGCCTGCTCTTGCAGGCCAAACTCCAGAGAGAAAATAAATAAAATATAAATTATAATCAGCCTTCCCCATCAACAGCAGAGTCACAGGGAGCCCATTCCACACCCTCTGACTCCTGGGTAGCTCACTCCCCATGGCAGCACTCCCACAGATCTGAAACGAGGAAATCCCTTTCCCTTTACACTTGCCCCACTCTTTCTCCCCATACCTCTGGAAATTTTGCAGACCTTCCCTACTACTGAACTTCCACATTTCCCCTGCATTCCTTAGCTCCAAACACCTGAGAGGAAGGGCAGAAGCATCGAGTAGCCCTGACAGGTACGCAAACCCTGCACATCATTTTTATCTGCTGTAACAGGCAACCAGGAGGCCTTATGCAACTGCCCCAGTTTGAGACGTTTAAAATAATGAAGTTTAACAAAAGATCTCTGTTGTCATCTACTGAGGACGGATCCTGTTCCCGCTGAGGCTCAGTAACCATGTTACTGGAGGCAGAACCAGACCCTACACGTCAGCACCGCCCAGCCGTATTCTAAATAAGTTGTACAAGGAAACATATTAGTTTCTAATCTTGGTTCATCGGCACCTAAATGAGCCTCATCACCATAGCAACAGATGGCTTCACAATCTTTAATGCCTTCATTTTCACAAGTCCTCTGAGAAACAGAGGAGGACAGCTGTCCCCGTTTTACAACCGAGTAACTGCCATGAGGAGAGGCAAAGAGATCTGCCCCAAATCCTGCAAGAAATCTATGGGGACCAGGTCTCCCAAGCATCCTACCACTGACCCAACCTCCTTCTCCAACCTTGCTTCTAAAAGTATCTCCTTCGCCTTTGGAAGGCAGCGTAGGGGAAAGGGACCTGGGGGTCCTGGTGGGCAGCAGCATGGCCATGAGCCAGCAATGGGCCCTGGTGGCCAAGAAGGCCAAGGGCATCCTGGGGTGGATTAGAAGGGGGGTGATCAGAAGGTCAAGAGAGGTTCTCCTTCTCCTCTACTCTGGTGAGGCCACATCTGGAATACTGTGTCCAGTTCTGGGCCCCTCGGTTCCAGAAGGACAGGGAACTGCTGGAAAGAGTCCAGCACAGAGCCACAAAGATGATGAAGGGAGTGGAACATCTCCCTGCTGAGGAGAGGCTGAGGGAGCTGGGGCTCTCTAGCCTGGAGAAGAGGAGACTGAGGGCTGACCTCAGGAATGTTTATAAATAGGGAAAGGACAAGTGTCAGGAGGACGGAGCCAGGCTCTTCTCAGTGACATCCAATGACAGGACAAGGGGCCACGGGTGCAGGTGGAACACAGGAGGTTCCACCTCAACAGGAGGAGAAACTTCTTTGCTGTGAGGGTGACAGAGCCTGGCCCAGGCTGCCCAGAGAGGCTGTGGAGTCTCCTTCTCTGGAGACTTTCCAGCCCCCCCTGGATCTGTTCCTGTGTGACCTGCCCTGGGTGATCCTGCTCTGGCAGCAGGTTTGAACTCAATGATCTTCCAAGGTCCCTTCCAACCCTACCATTCTGTGATTGTCTCCGGCTGCATGAACACAGCCTCTGAAAACCAGGCTTTCCGAGAGAGAGAATCTGGCCTCCTGAAAGCCTGGACTATTGCTTCACAGGCCGAGCTGCATAATTTATTTTAAGATTTATCTGCATAGGTGCTTGAACTACAGAGGAAGTCCAAAGGGAATTGCAAAACAGATTCAGCACGGCAGAAAGCTACGATGGCACTGGGCAAATCCCACCTATTTCTACACATTTTAAAAAGTTGCAGAGGGACCCAATTCTGTGCTTCCTTTCTGTAGCATCTGGCAAGAATTTGACTTTTTTGCTGCTCGCAGCAGGCGCTCTAGGGAATGGTAACACTAAGGTAGTTGGCAAAACTAACACCTGTCCAGTTGATCTTCCTCGTGAAGAAGTGACCTTAAAAAAAAAGATAAAGTTCACAACCTGGAAAGAGCAAAAGTAGAGCCCCACAGCTGGGCTTTCCCAGCTGTTTTGCTGCCCATCTCTCTGCGGGGCTGAACCCAGAGGCCCTCCCTACCCACTTTCCCCTGCATGAAACGTGCAAGGTTTTATGGGTCTCTTCTAGAAATTAGAATTTTATGCCTGGAAAGCAAATGTGGGATGTTCTGATCTGTTAGATTGTTTGAGAAAAATTTGTTAGTAGGTCAAGGCTGCTTTCCAAATCCCTTCTACATCACTCTGTCTGCCCTCAGAGTTCTGGCACTAGCTTGAGTCTCCTTTATTTATAACAGTTTATAGGTAAAATGACTTTAGTACCTCCAATTTCCGTATTTTATAAGAGATAAAACTGCAAGGCCAGATTCATTCATCAATATAATCTTTTTAGTTTACAATTAGCATCAGAGCCGCATATAAAACATCTCAACCTTCAAATGTCTCTGCTTATCACAGCGGTCGGCCCCGTTTATATTTATGAGGCAATTTGTACAAATGCCTTCAGATTGATGTAATAATCGCTTTGATTTCATTTTTTTTTTCTACTTCTGGTGTGTTGTGTTCCTCTTCCCTTTGTATTTTTTTTTTCAGGAAACTGCTTCATTGATTTCTCAGGAAGCACTGCTTTAAGAGAGGCAGATGGGAGCACCTACAAAGTGAAATATTGAAACTGTCTCTACACGGCCTAAGTGTCCCCCTGGGTACCACTGAATATTATACTTTTTAAAAGGCATGTTTTACTTTAGAAATAGAAGCAATTACTTTTAATTGTGGTTCTCAGCATGAAAAACTTCCCCCCAAAAGCATGGTTTTCTCCTCCTCAAAGTCAGTCCTGTCTAATAAAAACAGGAACACTCCAACACACACTAAAAACCAGGCCAGAGTTGGCCTGGGAATGCATCGCGGCGCTGCTAAGCACGACTGCAGAAAGAAGAGATGTTAAGTATGAAGTTGCCTTAGGTTTATCTTGGCTGTCTTAACTCTGATGAGATTAAAGTTGCAAAAGCAAATGCAAATACAATCCTGTTTCACTACAATAAATCTTGACACTTTTTAAACTACCAAAACATGTCAATGCTTCACTCTGGCAGCTGGTTTTGAACATTAGCACTTTTTTTCCCTCCCCCTTAAGTTATGCAGAAAAAGGTTAAAATCCAGGACAGAGGCTTTAATCTAAAGATGAAATACAGAGTTCCACCACTCAAGAGATCTGATGTTATGCAGAGCTATGGGACTGACCTGAATCCAACACACCTTGGTGGATCCCAAGAGCCACATTCAACCTGGCAGTTGCCAGAAATGGTGTGGAGACAGCACGGAGTTGGTCATATTACTTTTGGGGCTGTCTAGTTGTCGGCCTTTAGAGGTAAAGCCAACCTCTGTGGGACGCCTGAAGCAATCCCTGGCAGTGGGGCAGCACTGCTGGAGCTGTCACCAACACAAGCAACCCAGCAGAAGAAGGTAAGACAGAGAGATTCCTCAAGGACGCCAAGCAGAGGAAGGACTTGTGCTCCCATCAGGAATCCAAACAAACAAGCTTGCCATGGTCAGAATGGACATGGGAAATCAAAGGAGTTACAGAAGAGGTTTGGTGATCACAGGCACGCAGTCCGCAGCCTCTGCCTGCAGCGGGACAGAACTTCTCAGTCTGCATTTGCCAAAAATGTTCTGAAGGGACAAGGATGTCCATTTTCATAACTACCGGCCAGGCTCAGCTCCCGTAGGAAGTCACACAGAGCAGAGCATGGCTGGAAAGGCACATTTGCAACCTTTGTTGATGCTGCACAGAAAAATAAATCTCCCTTAGGCTGCTACTTGCACTTAGACATAGTCTCACTAGAAGACAGTGCAACTAAACTAACCATTGCTTTGATCAAATTCATTTTTTTCTTGCATATTCTGTCTTCCCAGAGATACCTACGAGACCAGGCTAGAATTTAACGGATGTTAATTTAAACACTGCCTAGTGAGAAGCAACCAGTAACCTCCATTATCCTTAAAGAAGTATTTGGAAACGGTATCCAAATAAAAGTGCTTATTTGAAAGACCTTGGAATCTGCTTCTTGCCCATATTTCGCACTAGTTAATTAAGGAACACCACCCCTGAAGTGAGGGGTTTCACCCTCTGACATTTTGTTCAACAGAAAATTGAAAACCTGAATGGCTGCCTGCACTGGGAAAACCTGATGTCAAACACATTAGAGATGTAGAATGCGAGAAAGAAAAACAAAAAAAACCCAACACCATACAACTGGAAGCCCTGGGAAGTGTCCCACTTCCTGAAGATAAGACTGTGCAGCTCGGCAAAGAGAAAACGGTGCTAAATAGCTCTACTGGTCTCAAAAGGTTGCCCTCAATTCTGAGAGGCTGCTATTGCAGACAGATGTATTTGATGAAGAAACAGGCAACAGATTCATGCAAACACACAAGAAAAAGAGATACAGGGCACAACTCCGCCCTCTTGCCTGGAAGGGCCTGGGAGAACACAACTCAAGGAGGTTGAGACTGCGAACGGGGCACATCTAAGACAAATGGGTGTCATTTTCTGGTAGACGAGCAGCTGTTGGGAGAGGAGGCCTCAGATGGTGGAAGGAACGATGCAGAGCATCTTAAAAGTTAACTGGGCACTGTGAGCAGAGCTATCTAGTAGTTTACTATACTTGCTTGGGTTAGTAGATGTAGATGAACAGACTCCTCGATCCGCTTCACCAGAGATCTCCTCTATTACACCTCTCAAAAGATCCAACGGGCATTTCAATATGGACAAAGAAGACAGGGTAGGATAAAGAAGAAATTTAGAGCTAATACCACGGAAAAGTCTGTGCAGGCAGAGGTTTGAATTTTGTACTCACTAGTACGAATTTATAGAGTCTCTCAGATTCTGTTGCCTGAATTCAGGACAAAAACCTGGAGAAAACTTGGTCCAATTATTTATCTTGTTCCACGCATCAAAAAGCCAACTCGGCAACTTGGGACCAAAACAAAACAGAGGTTCTCCCAGGTGACATTCCCCTCACACTTGCACGAGCAGCCCCCTGCTCTGTCACTAGCAGAGTCACACTTTTCATACTCTGAAGCAGGTGATGTGGTAAGAACCAAATGCTGGCAATACCCTGACTCCAGGTTACTGAGCGGGCCTGGCCGCCAAGCTAAGCCACAGCACCCATCCCTGCTTCCAGCACATGGACAGAGCTATTTCCAGTGGTTCTCCTCAGAACTGGGGAGCCCTCGGCCAAGAAAAGCAGCACATTTCTGAATGAGTTTTCCCGCTTGCTCTGCTCTGTCAGAAAGTTCCTTCTCTCGGCTGTTCTCGTTAAGTCAGCAATAGGCTGCTCGGCAAAAGCTCAGCCAGCAGAGATTTTAAGAATTCTGCAAACATCTAGGAAGATTACAAGCATATCAAAGATATACTGGGGAGGTACTTCAGAAGAGAAACTCCATCCCAAGCACTAAAGTAGTAACGAAGTAGGTAATAAAACATCCCTAACAACGTAACCTGCTTTCTTGCTCTTCTGTAGGCGCTGCCATAACGGACTTCAGAGAGGAGCTGAAAGATTCACGTAGCTGAGCACACTCACAGTAAAATTAATAGGAGTATTTCAGCCTTATTACAGCTGCTGCTTAGCAATTGAGAAAGGAAAAATCCTTGCTTCTGCAGCTCTGGAGTGACTCCGTGTGCAGCCTGCCTTCAGTCCCGGCGAGCAGATCACAGCGTTTGCCGTTTGCCAGTAAAACAGAGTTCAAAGACAAGCAAGACGGACTAGATGAAGGGACTGAGCTACAAAGAGGAATTAAAAGAGCCAAGTATCCACAGTCTGTTCAAGCCATGAGGAGAGGTAGATATCAACAGTTTGGAAATGCCAAAAAGGTGACAACAACAAACACAGAGAGGACATAATTAATGTGCTCCACAGGAATGACTGGAATGAACAGTATGAAATTGTGGCTCCTGTGACAAGTTTTGGGAGCAGCCCAGTTCCACCAGCGTTGAGTAGCTACCAGTTACTGTCCTCTAGTTAATCAGAATATTTCAGGAGTTAAGGACTAATTTTCAAAAGTGTTGTACAGAATGAATTGTAAGCAAAATAAACCCAGCAGCACTATATAGGAAACTTTCATTCCTCTGGTGAGAACCTTCCTGCGAACTCGAGCAACCTAAAAGCTCAGCCTGAGCTTCTCTGATGTGAAGGATCAGTGCCAGCTCAGCACAGAACAACTGTCCATACAACACCGCATCAGAGCTCTTGGAAAACAATAAGCTTGATATATCACATTTTTCCTGAGAGTGATTCCTACTAGATAGCGAAACAGTCTCCCGGGAAACAGATAAGGCAGCTGGAGTGTTGGGAGAACACAGACCTAGGAGAGCACAATGCTAGAAAGTGGACTCCAGGAAACAAAACCTGGTAGTGGCCTTGGTCACGAGTAAGGCTTTTCCAGCTCTAACATCTCCAGGTGATGCACGTGTCCTTTGGAAAGCTGAAAGGATTCACACCGAATATATCCCAGAAGTATGGTTTCATCGTTTGAACAATTGCTTCTTATTCTAACGGAAGGAGCGAGGTGTGTCTGTTCCTCTGTTAGCACGACTCTTAACGGACTAAATTGTAAGCAGGTCTGCTGCACTGCTTTAATCTGCACAAATTTAGAGGATGCTTATTTTACCTTAATCTGTCATATTTTTCATTGCTCCATTCACATTCTTCCTCTTTTTCACCCTACTTAGCAAACTCCAGGAAATACTGCTACGTTACCGAAACCCTCCGTCCAGTTTACCAAAGTTATTCCTCTCCAGAATCGCTGAGTTCCAAATAATAAGATTTTAGCGAGCTTTCGGCAAGAAACCAGAGAACAAATTGTTCATCTAAAGCAATATCAGAAGAGATTTCCTTACATTTGTCAGAAATGACTGGAAAGAAAGGTTTACAAAGCGCAGCACCGTCAGCCGCAATCAGTCACTCTCCGACACGAAAGACTGGAAGAAAAAAGTTGCTGATCTAGGACCCAAGGGACTTCTTGACATTTGCTTTTCACAGAAGATCCAGCTGTTCTAGAATTCAAGCTGGCCACATCTTGGAGAAAGAAACAGGCAAAGGCTGTTAAATACCGTGCCCAACCCAACAGGCAGATAGCAAGAATGAACAGATGCCAAGAACCCCATCTGCCCTTCTCAGGAAAGGAGCCAAACATTGTTCTCTACTTCTCTGAATTCACACTTGGATGAGACCGCCACTTTTTTTTTTTTTTTTTTGAAGGGTAAAGAGATGATTTTATGTGAGCACACAGCAAGTGCCAGGAAGAGGCTTAGAGCAAACTATTCCTTGAAAAGATGAGGACTATTTCACTTTCTCTACTTTTCACTACGCATTTAACTTTAGCTAGGAAGCCCATGAAAAATAAAAACAACAAAAATGAATAGAAATAGCTGGCGGTTTTAAAGCAGGACTACACCCTCCATGCACCATGGACAGGGTTAGAGAAGACCAAAGAATCCAGATCACACCCAGAATCAAACCTCTAACTCCTCCAAATCTGAAAGACCTTCACCATCAGCAACCCTTTCTTTAATCGTTTCTCAACTTCTGATGAAAAAATAAAAAGCAAGAATGTTTAGAGCACGACAATGGAAGTGTGCACCACGCTGACCCCTCTCCTCCCACCTAAATTGGCTGCTGTTAGCGTAGGACATTCCCCAGGAACTTCTCTGGCTTAGCCAAATTGGCATCTGAATGGCAACAGGTTTTCTGAAAGCCACAAATAAGTGAAACTGGATAAAACTGACATTAAATGACGCCAGGATCTTATCAAGAGAGTGTTACACAGAAAATGGACGGGTAAAAGATGATTTAGGAGAAAAGCAACACCGATTTGACTTGGCCAGATCTGTACAGGACAGACCTGCTCTCTGACCATCAACAGTCTGACATCAGGTTCTCTCCTTCAGCTGTTTCTGTTTGGTTTTTTAAGCTCTGCCCATTCACTGATAACAAAAATGAGTAATTTACTAACAACGAAACAAAGGCTGCCTTAAGACTGGCACGTCAAAGGATGGTTAACGGTTGGCCTGGCACCATGGATTTCATTAGAGCCTCATCCTCGTCAGTGTAAGTTAAAGAAGGAGCAGCAACATTAGGAAATACTTGCAGAACCTTCCTTCTAAGTGGTTTCCTTGAGCCAAGTGCTCCAGTACTTCACTCCAACAGCTATGATTCTATGTGGATTTCGCTGTTACACATCACCTTGACAATCCTCTCTCTTTTTCTATCCAAATATCTTTACATATGTTCATCAGCACGCCTCAAGTTTATACTCCGGAAGCCAAGTCAGTTTTCCAGCTTTATATTTAAGTGAGCCAAATTTAAAGAAATTATTTTAAAGCCTGGAACTAACTAATCTCCATTGACACTTGTTACTTCAAATGTACCTGCCTCGGTCACTCGCACACAGGCTACAAACACACATTGGTTGTGGTGCTTGACCAGTCAAATCTTTTTCTGAAACCCATCCCCAAAATTATACACATGCTGAATATCGGGAAAAATGGTACCACATCCCCACCGTCACATTTGCTCTGTGCTAAGAAGCTTCAGTTTTGTCTTTGAATCTCTGATCTTTCCCTTTGCTCTTCTGCAAACTGCCTCCAGTTGGTCCACATCTTGAAGTGTGGGACCCAAGCTGGAGAAACCACTCTAGGTGAGTAGTTTGACTATATCTGAGCAACAAATTATTTCACATTTATGCATCCTTTTTTATTTTTATTTTTTTGTGACTCTACCATGTTCCCCTTCGCTTAACCCCAGACTTGCATGATTAATTGCTCCCATCCACTCATCTTACTTTGTAACTATTGCACGGCCTCTCTTTTTATTTTTTTTTCAGACAGTAGCTTCAGTTTGTTATTTAGAATTCATGTCTTTAAAATATTCTGGCAGTCCCTCCTGCATTACTGTCATCTGCACATTTAAGAAGTAGCTCTCTACCCCACCTTCTAGATGGCTGATGAAAATATTGAGTACTACTGGCTCTAAGACAGCCCCAGGATTTTGACTGCCGGTAACTGGCTGTGGCATTTCAGCGGCGCTTTAGCCTTGGATGACGTTCCTCAGGAAGGTTTGATTTTAAAATATCAAATTAGTCAAGAAGTCTCCACTCTCTTCTCCCCTTATTAAAGGCTGAGATCTTACCCTTTGTCAGTTATCCTAAGTGTGCCTGACACTAATTCAGTGAAGGCTGATTGAATATTGGTAATTTCTCCACATCGTCTGTTGCTCACACGTCCTCTTCCCAGGAGGAGACCAACTCTTCCCTTGGTCATCCTATTATTGGTCCATTTTGCTCTTTCTGTGCCTTGATAGGTTTGATATTGCCCCTTCACATTGCTGCCATAAATTTATTCCACCCTTAAGGGTGAAGCCTTGCTATGTTGTTTTGATGGTGTGAGACGGCCGTGACCTGACACCACACACAATGTTTACACCGTAAGCAAGGACACCTACACACCTCCCGCTCCTGCAAATCCCTCCTGTACCCTCTCTTGCATCCAGCTAGCACAGGCAGGCTCAAGGAGAGCCTGGCTGAAATGTCCCCTTTTTAATTCCATGAGAAGAGAATTATGCAACATTCCAACGCATTATATTACATTTCAACGTTATTTTCTCTTTGCTCTAAAGCAATTTCTTGCAAACGCACCGCTGCTCCCGGGCTCTCTGCAGTTTGGTTGCACAGAACCACTGTGAAAGGGGACAGGTGGAGTGAGGTGGTTTTTTTTTTTTCCTACATTTTCTTAAAACTTTGAGACATTTGACTGTAAAATTACCTGATCTTTTGAGTCATTCTGTATTCTCACTACGCACATGTGCTGTTTCTAATCCTTCTGTTTTCAACATGCAATATGTTGATTATTTCAGGTGGTTCCCCAGGGAGCAGCTGACCTATCCCACTTCAACTTTCATTTCCTTGGCCTTTTCTTAGGAAGTTTCTGTGAGATGCACCACTCTGGAATATAAACTAAAGAATAAAAACTGCAGGTTCACACAAACACCTTCTGAATATCAGCTGTAAAAGACAGGGAAGGAAATGAGTAATCTTTAATTGTAAAAACAATGTTATGGTTAATTAAACAGAAAAAAATCCTTGCCATCCTCAATATAACTTTGACATTTAAATTCATTTTATTTTAATGTGAAATAGGCCTTCCCCCCAGGAGACCCAAGATGGCCAATTACAAAGAGAAAAAGAATATTTTCCCATTTTATGTTCTCGTAAATCAGAAAGTTTGGTGGTGGTGTCAAACTCCAATGAATCACAAAAGCTTTTCAGGCTGAGCAGAGCATTCAAGAGTCTCAGACTTCCTCAAATTGGCCCATAAACCCATCATGCCCCATTTGTATGGAAAAATTCCTCACATAAACCAAATGATTGGAATAACCTCCCCATTCCGCTTTGCATTTTAAATGCACCAAAACAGGACCATTAACAGGCAAAGCTAAGAAGCCTGGTTTCCAGAAAATGCTGACCCAAGGCTATCCACATCTGTGCTCTCTACAGATTTTCCAAAGCTTTTCTCATCACGAGGTATGTGTGAGGCCTTTGTCTTCTCCAACCAGCCACCTGCTCTCAGGAACCTCACGGGAGCTCGTGAGTTTTACTACACTTGATCTTAGTCAAAAGGCCAAGAAGTGACAGGACAAGGGGGAATGGCTGTAAACCAAAAGAGGGAGATTTAGACTGCAGAGAAGAAAGAATTTTTTGACACTGAGGGTGGTGTGAGCCTGGCCCAGGTTGCCCCGAGAGGTGGTCGTTGCCCCATCCCTGGAATCATTCCAGGGGAGGTTGGATGGGGCTCTGAGCAACCTGCTCTAGTTGCAGATGGCCCTGCTCCCTGCAGGGGCATTGGAACTAAACCTTGAAAGGTCCCTTCCCACTCAAATCAGTCTATGATTATTTTTGAAGCTTCAATCTCTTCATCAACTTACCTTAAAATTGACCAAGTCACAAATTAATTTGGAGAGAGAGGGAAAAAGGCATCGCTGCAGATACAAGACAAGCACAGAAGTTTCACTTAATTCTCAGCAAGGTTTTAGGGAACCAAATGAAAAATTACAAGCACTGCCCTTATTTAGTCAAGCTGCAGAAAAATGAGGGACTACAGCCTGAGTCAGCATCATACCTTCAACTCACCGGCTTTGCTTAAGAAGCACAGTTTCAAAGCCTCCTGATCAGTCTCACACTGCAAACAGTAAACAGATGAGGCCACACAATTAGAGTCACTCCTCCCTTGCCTTTCTCTGCCTTTCAGATCCACCTCAGAATACCAGCTCCAATTCCTGCAGAACTGGCTGGGCTCTCCTGTCAGCTCTGGGCAGCAGGAGTAGCTTCAGCCAACAAAGGAAGAGAGCCCTTGTTAGCAGTGTAGGACGAAGGCAAATCTTGGCTTTCATCTGCTCTTAAAACCCCCAAGATCCACCCAAAACAGAGAAGATCTCAGGGTGCTGACAGCACCTTTTCCCATTTATAGGATCTGCTCAGATGCCCAGAAGATTCATTTACTAATATTGCTGATCCTGTACCTGCCCCTTTTCCTCATGCAACTCGACTGCAATCCAACGTCTGCTGCACCTCTGTGCTCACCCAGGGAAGGCAACTGGCTTTTATATCCAGAGTGTATCAGACTCATGGGACCCTGGCCACACAGTCACCGCCAGGCTAAAGCCCCTCACACTTTCTACTACACCAGAAGAGTGACTGCAGCCAGGAAAGGAAACCTGGTGCAGAAAAGCCTGTGTGCAGCATGCCCCAAACCCAACCTGCTGGAATCTCCTTCTCCGGAGAGTTTCCAAACTTGTCCAGTCACGATCCGGGGCAGCCTGCTCTGGGGGTTGGACAAGATGATGTCCCGAGACCCCTTCCAAGCCCCACCAGGCTGTGATTGTATGAAATTCACATTTCACCAGCCTCAGGCTTTGTTGCTGAGGTAGGGCCATAGTCACACTTTTCGGTACGACCATCTTCCCCCACTGGATCTTGCTACTTCTTTTACTTTTACATCCTAAGTTCCCCGTGTCTGCTTTAAAGGGCAGTGATTTGAAACCTTTGTGCAATGTCCTGCTTATTAATGCTCTTTACGTTACAGAGTGTGCATGATGAGTTTAGTTATGAAACAGTGCCGGGAAATCAAATTTTTCCAAAAAGCAGTAAAAGTTAAAACTGAAAATGGGCTGTTTAACCGGCAAATTGAATTTAAAAAATGAGAGTTATTAACTGAAGAAGTCATTCAGCTTGTAATAGTCTTGGAGGATAATGGCTCTATTATTTTTTTTAAATCCATATGTTATTGTTAGCCTTACATCAGATAATAAATTAACTAAACAGTAAGATTATGACAAGCACTAGGAATCTTTCCTATCAGGGAAAAAAGGAGCTGCAAAATCAAAGTGTACAAATGAGGAAGATGAACTTTAGTGTAAGGGAAAAGGCACTTGTTGCTGACAGCCACCGCTTCACAGGAACTCTCAACTGTAGGAGCATCCACAACATTCTCACCTCTGAAAAGTCAGAAAAAGACCATAGGATGAGGTGTGATGGAGACCTGAGCAACAGGCCAGGACGAGAGAATCTGAACCACAGGCAGGACAGCGGTGTCGGTGCTCCGGGGGTCGCTCACAGATGACAAAGGAGCTCTGCTACTAATAAAAAGTTTTGCAAGGTTCAGGGTTTTTTGGGGTAGTTTTTGTTTTCAGAGCTGAACATCTTGGCTTCCTTCTCTGAGCTCTGCAGGAAAAGAATCACTTCATTACCTCCACCACACCACCGGGAGAAGGTGCCACTCGTGACTCCGCTCATGTCAAGACAGCCCAGCGTACAGATCACTGACACACAGTCAAGTGCATCATCTGGATTTAGTTCCTGATAGCCATCAGAACTGCTCCTTAACAAGAGGGAAATGCAGCTGGCTAAAGCACAATAGCTTCTTATTTTATAAAAAAGGGAACAGAAAATACTCCTCAGAATAATGTTATTTGTAAGCTCTTCAAAAGCAATCATACAGTTCAAGGAAATACGACTTTTATCTTCTTCCCCTTGATAAAACCAATGTAGATCTTCCTGCATACTTGGCTTTTAATAAAGAAGTTTGTAAACACCTCAGCATCATCAAGTAGGTTTGAGACGTGTAATTCTGTCCAAGATTATCTAGAATTTCTCAGGGGAAAGCACTGGAAGTATCTGCACCAATACTGGCAGAGCTTGATTTTAATAAATTAAATGTTTCTCCGTTGTGTGTGCTCACACTCTACTAAAACACATATGGAAGAGAGCGAAAATATTCAGAGAAACAAAATTTCCTTTGATGACGATTTATTGAAAGGAAAATCAAATCTGTTATTAGCCATCAGACTCTAAATGGTGTGATGAATGCCTGGGATTTACATGGCACTTGGCATTTTCAGAGTACTGTAATTACTCTTGTGCTGTGTGGCATAGCTTTCACACAAGGCTCTTTTAATGTCCAACTTGATAGTAAATTCCAAAGGCTCCTTTCCTCAGCTGCCATCATATGGTGAAACTGGTCGTGGATCTAAAGGACGTGAGGAACAGCTCGGTACTGAATGCGACAATGACAGAAACAATACCTTGATTTCATTTGCTTGATGTTTTTCATTAAAAATTTGAAAAGTACTTCAAGGTTTAGGGTATTTAGGAAGCTAAAACTCAAGAGGCAGCCCATGCACAAAGAATATGTATATAAACATAGAAAAGCTATCTTCCAAACTAATAGTGAAGCTGCATATAGGAAGCTCTTAAATCAATGTTTTAAATCCATCTTCATTAGAGAACTGTAAATTTCAACTGTATGGAATAATCCTCCCAAAGAATGTTTACGTAACAGGCTTGGCTTTGTTGTGTTTGGTGTAGGAAGGCAAATAAATACAGACCTTGTTGTAATGGAAACAAATTCAATTTGATAAAGAGATAACCTGGCCTCAAATTCAGAAGAGTTCAAGACAGCCTGTGGTTAGCTATTCATAGGAGACAAGAGGCGTCCAAAAGAAATAACAACAGTAAGATCAGAGGATCATAGAATCAGTTTGGTTGGCAGAGACCTTTCAGATCATCAAGTCCAACCATTCCCCCGTCCCTGCCAGGGCACCACTGAGCCCTGTCCCTCAGCACCACATCTCCACACCTTGGAAACCCCTCCAGGGATCAGGGGGACTCCAGCCCTGCCCTGGGCAGCCTTTTGGGGAGGAAACTGTTCCCATCTAAACCTCCCCTGGCATAACTTGAGGCCATTTCCTCCTCCATAACTCCTGTGCAAAGACCCTTTTCCCAGAGAGGAGCTGGAGGCAGGCAGAGCGTGCAGCAGCACGTGGCATCTCCCACAGACCTGTATTTTCCATCTAGTTGTCACTGACAGTCTGAGCCTTGGCAAAGGGATGTCCAGATCTCTCTTGCTATCAGCTGCATACCTTTTCAGGTTTACTATTTTACACTTTTTTTAAAATATACTAGTTGCAGATCACTTTTGGAGTCTTCCAGGGCAACGAAGTCTTAGGTGCGTTCTGCAGTCACCAAAAGCTCCTCTCATCTTCTTCCTACAGACTTTTTGTCTCTTGGAGTTTTGTTTTCCTTTTAAAAATTCGGAATCATCACTGTCTTCCCTGACTGGCTCACTCACAAATTTCCATTAGAGCCTCTGGTGGGACTCACTGCCACCACCGTGGCTTATTCCCACAGAGGTGAAGGTCTGGTGTTCTTGCCTCCCCACCCATGAAGGAATCCTGCTCCTACCTCTACAGTCCCAGAAACCCAGGAGACCGCAGAGCAGAATATTGTGATTATTACTTGAGAATATCCTTCACTGACACAATTCACAACTTTCTCTTCCCAAGTTGCTTCCTCAGAATTCATCCTCTGTTGAGCACTTGTACACCGGCAGAAGACACTCAAGTACCCTGAGACTGGAACAGGCACATCAAGCCTAGGGAAGGCAGGCTACTAATCAAAACTCTTACATCAATCAGTTCTCAGAAAAAAGTGCTCAAAGATAAACCTGCTTTATATTCATTCTAACATCTGTGAGGAAAAAAAACATACCACCACCCCCTTAAAAAACCCAAACAAACCAACCCCAAACCAAACCTAACCAAACCCAACCCACCCCACAAAAGCCAAGACACCACCAGCACACCGCTTGCATTAGCAAATCACTCAATCACTGCAAACATCACCTTCAGGAAAACTGAAGCAGGAGACAATGAATGACTTGCCCCAGACTTTCAAAGTGTGCATCATGGAGAGAATCAGGAGGAGAATTTTAGAGCTACTGCCTCCAGATCCTGATCCAAGCCCTGCTAATCCTACCGAGACTTCTGCCTCCTCTGCTTAAATTTCCCCACTATCATTTTGATTTGGTTGGAAACTGCAGAGTCTTCCAGCAACTGGACTTCAGACAAGTCTGTGTGTACAAGTTCCCTTCCCGCTATTAAATGTTATTCCAGCTTTAAACCCTCCAGTGGACTTTAGTTTTACCTCCACTGGAGGATATCAGCCAGCTAGTATAACAGTAATAGCTCCCCAAAACAACATGGATTTTTAATTGCTCTGCTTTTGAAGAGCAGACATACTCAACCCTACACATGAGCTGGAATAACTCTACTGCTCTGTTCAGTTTGAGAGCCACAAAGGGGGAAAAAAAAAAAAGCACTACCCAAGTGAAGAATGAAAGTATTTGCTACGTTTGACAGAGGATTAAAATGCACTGAAGCTGAAATAACAGCTAAACTCTATCAAGAATAGCTCTCCCTTAAGTCATGCCACCAGTGTTGCATTTGTGATGTGGGGTAGAGCACAGAAAACTCACCTCTGCTCGAGGCACATCTTCCAACACATAGCCACTGCCATGACAAAAGGCCTCCCCTCAATATCTCACAAGAGGAGGCAGAGCAGCCTCCAGGAACCAGAAGGAATTCCGTCCTGCCCAGCAGTGCTCCAACATCACCACCATTTCCCTGCTTGCTCCCACAGAAACTCTCCCTACACCACCTGAGGCAGTTTTCCCCAACCTGAGAGTTTTCCCTGGGAAGTTACTGCCTCAAAGATTAGCTGTTTACGGGACTGTGGCAGTTGCAGATAACTGCAGGCAGATCGCTCCAGCACTGCAGCAGTGAGGGTTACTTGGGCTCCCTGGTTTGTTGGGAGTCAGTTCTGAGGCTTGGATGAGATGAGATTCCGCCAGGGACCGTCTGAGAGGCAGGGGTACCAGTTCCTCAGGTGCCCCAGGGATAGTGGGAAAAGAACTCTATGCTCCAAAGGATGAAACACCATCTCGCATCTGAATCAAGGGACACATCAGCCAGCGAAGAAGGTAATTTCCTTACTTCAAGAATAGCAACCATGAAAAAGACAAACCAAAAACAAGCAGTAAAAGATAACATAGAAAGACAGACAACTAAAATGAATATTTTTATAAGTCAGATTAAATTCTTGAAAATACTGTCAAACTTCAAATCAAAATAAAATATTTCAGGTGGCTGGGTTTTCTTCCTTCCTCACAACACATTTCAGAAGAGACTTTTACATCTCAGTGCTTTACTTTGATTTAGAATGGAATGCTGAGTTTTACTGGAGACTTTCCCACAGGATAAGCATCCATCCAGTGGTACTTGTCAGACTCCTAAGTGCCAACTTACTTCAGAACTCACTACATTGCTTTAAAAATTAACATGGCAATGGTAATTAGCACTGGTAATTGCAAAATGGCAGTAGTAATGAAACCAGTGAAAGCGTAGGCTGCGTATCAGGAAATATTTTTCAACAAGATATCTGGTTTATTTTGAAATATGCCTCCCAAGACAAGGAACGAAAGCCCCACCACTTGAACCAATTAAGTGAGACAAAACATTTCAAAAATACACTGCGGGGAACAATCCCGTCCATCTGCTTGGCTGGTGCAAGATAGTCTTTGAGGTTCTTTAGATCTCCAAAACCTTTAGGTCTCTAAAACCAGGGGAACAAACTGGTGCTGTCAGAGGGAGCTGGGACAGCAACAGGTCTACCCCCTGTTCCAGGGGGTTCTGCTGGCCAAGAGAGAAACCCTGCGAGTGGGACCGGGACCCTGGTGCCTACTGAACAGGAGATGAGAGCAGCACCCTGGTATTTTAAGCTTAATGGGGTGCAAAGGGCTTCAAAACTCAGCCAGCCTGTCATCCCTGCAGCAAATGATAGAGGAAGGTAAGTTCAGGCCTCCTGGGATGGTTTCCGCTTTCTGTACTTGAAGGCAGCACCTACCACATCATCCGCCGCACCTCTCCAGGTGCCCACCTGAACATCAAACAGATCCCACACAACTTTTTGATGAAACTTCCAGGCTAGAAGGAGCTAACCTCCTCACAGCAACAGACTGCCTTCGTGAGTTGGCATAAAGAAGTGGAAATGCTCTGTGATTTGATATTCCCCAAATCATCAAATACTTCGGGTGGGAAGGGACCTTTCAAGGTCATTCCATCCAACCTCCCTGCAGGGAGCAGGGCCATCTGCAACTAGAGCAGGTTGCTCAGAGCCCCATCCAACCTCCCCTGCGATGGTGCCAGGGATGGGGCAGCGACCACCTCTCGGGGCAACCTGGGCCAGGCTGTCACCACCCTCAGCATAAAACATTTCTCCCTTCTTTCTGGCCTAAATCTCCCTCTTTTAGTTTCAAATCCATCACTCCTTGTCCTGTCTCAACAGGCCCTGCTCCAAAGTCCGTCCCCATCTTTGACAGGACCCTTGAAGCCCTGAAAGGCCCCCAGAAGGTCTCCCCAGAGCCTTCTCTTCTCCAGGCTGAACAAACCAACACCATTCACATGTATTTATCACAGCCTACTTCTGATTTTTATTTTTTTCCTAGCCTATTCTAGTATCCACAAAAACCCTAACTCAACATCGGTCTTCATTTATCTTCCTTCCGTTCTTCCAAACAACAGAGAAAAAAAACTCAGTTAAAAGATAACCTGTTTCTTTTTTTTTTTAATTATTTCTACATCATTTCTGAACACCTGCTCTTTATGTTGTACTGCAAAACACCAGGCAATTAAAAACTTAGAGAACAAGGGAAAAAACAAAGCTCGTCTGTGTCCGGGGAATTATACATTAGACAGTAATAGCTACACTTGCAGCCATGAGTAAGCTGTTAATTTAGGTGTGTATTCAGTACTGAACTACAAAAGCCAAAAAAATTACTGGGATTTTTATGTTTAGACTTGAAACTCAAAAGTGAAGAAATTCAAAAGCAAAGTACCCATGGCAACCTTAATTCTATTCATCTTGCCTTCTGATGCGGTGCTTGTGCCGTGATTACACATTCCAGAGTAAACCTCCATCTCTCGGATGATGTGAAGCAAGGTTAAAGAACTCTTAAAATTAATAAAGTCCTTCAGTATATACTTGTGAGATTTACAGCTCAGGGCATTCAAACACATATTGTGAAAAAAAAATATTTAAAAAAATGAACTGTCGCAATTTTTGGAAGGAAATATATACATAAAATGCCATCAAAGTATTTTCAACTCATCCATTATATTTTTACTCTTAACATATCATTTTTCACATTTTGCTCAGTCTCTCAATGTGAGAAATGAGTAACATATTACTCACTTCACCTTTTGTGTTCAGTATCTGCTTCTCTGCTTACACTCTGCAAGTGTGAAAAATACCATTCACTATGATTATTCGGGCTTTTTTTCCTCTTATTTTTCCTCACTGGATTTTTTTATCCTGATTTTTATAGGCAAGCATACTATTGTACAATGACATTTAAGACAAGGAGAGCCACGCTCTAAATTTCCAGGCGTTTCATTGTTAATTTTTAACCTAACCTTCTCATAATAAGATGCTTCTACATTCATCCTGTCTGGCCAGTAAATGTAAATTTGCAAGCGCTCCCTCATCTTTGAGTTGTTTGGAAAGCAGCAGACAGAAGCCTCCTGTGTGACTGAATTCCTACAAGTTTAATGGAAAAACAGGGAGGCTGGAGAAGACAGATGCGAACCAAGGTGGTCAGTAAGGCCGCAGAAGAAAGGCGAGCGGAGCCGAACCATCTCCCATTCTGCTTTCCAGCAGCCAGGTGGCATTAACACACTGGGGATGCAAAGCTCCAGGTTGTCCAGGGGGTTGGAGAACAACTCGGTGTGTGGTTTTCCTCCCTGGCAGGGTGCTCGAAATGCTCCTGACAAGCAACGTTTGCCAGGCAGATCTCGACACTGTTCCCTCTGAAGCGCACAGCGCCTCTGAGGAGCGAGAGCTGTGGCCTGAAAGTGTCCCACCTGAGGGGTGTTTGCCCCATGGAAGGAGCAAGTCTTGCAAACGAAGGCAGCAGTAATGAGACTTTGAAAAGAGGCCATTAACGTGCTTAGAAAAGGGGCTGTGGGGGAGCAGACTGGAGAGCTGGCACCCCTGGCAGTGGGAGAAGCAGCGCTGCTGGGAGCACCGGTCCGCTCCCACCGCAGACTCACACTCTGCCGTGAGTCGCTGCTTCACACCACAAAGGTGATGCAGCTGCATCTCCCAAGTACAGTGGAGTTCTACAACTGGTTTTGGCGAGCTCCGTAAGGTTCTGGCAAGTTTCTTAGCTCTGTATGCACTGCCTCATGGCAGGAGGTACCAGGGGAGTCCCACTCATCTCTTACAGGCAGCCAACCCCAGCACCCTTCACTGCAGCTTGAAGCTATCACAGCCAGAGCACTAGCCGTTTCTGAAGCAAGGAGGACCGATTCTCTTGCTTCAAGACCAAGAAAAATGAGAACAATTTGCTCAAAGTCACACTCAGAATTCCTGGGAGCACAGTGTGCTTCCTCAGGCTGCTCCGCACAGGCAATGCACGAGCACTGGACCTGCTCAAGTGGGTCCAGAGGAGGCCAAAAAGATGATCAGGAGGCTGGAACCCTCTGCTGGGAGGCCAGGCTGGGAGAGTTGGGCTTGTTCAGCCTGGAGAAGAGAAGGCTCCAGGAAGACCTCCTTGTGGCCTTTCAGGACTTCAAGGGGCCTGTCAGAAAGATGGGGACAGACTTTGGAGCAGGGCCTGTTGAGACAGGACAAGGGGGGGATGGTTTCAAACTGAAAAAAAAAGGAGATTCAGACAACAGGGAGAAATTCTTTACTGTGAAAGTGGTGAGGCACTGAAACAGACTACCCAGAGAAGTTGTGGATGATGATCCCTGGAACTATTCAAGGTCAGGTTGGACAGGGCTTTGACCAGCCTGGTCTACTCAAAGATGCTCCTGCTCATGGCAAGAGAGGTGGAAACAGATGACCTTTAAGATCCCTTCTCACCCAAATCAGTGTATGATCTGGAAAGGGCAACGCTGCTGGCAACTCAGGGTGCAGAGCTTTGCGTGCATCACCCCTGGATGCTTGCTGGAGAAGCAGCACTTTCCCAAAACGGCCCGAGAGAGGGAAGCTCATACATCTCCCCCACTAACCACCTCACCGAGCGCAGCAGCAGCTGCTGGAGGAACTGCAGCTCATTCCTCTCCAGCTCCAATAAAGGCAGCAGGGCCCGTGAAGAGAGATGTCCTTGCAGATGAGGTAGCACTGAAGGGGGTCGCCTTGATTAAACTGGGTTGTTCTGCTGAGAAGCCCTCAACGCGCTCTCCTGGTTCGGGCTGTTAGAGTTGCAGCAGGGTGACATGAATTGCCTTTTATCTAATTGGAAAACACCCACAGAGTTTCCAAGTACTCATTTGGACAGGCAAATCAATAAAGGAAATGGTAAGCAGGAGAATACGGCACGACTACAGAGCCTGTGCAACTTCTACGCACTTTTGCTTCATAAAAATTAACTCTTGCCAGTTGGCTGCAATGCCTGGACTTGGAGAATAGCATTATAAAACAGATTCTACCCTATAATAGCAAGGAATAGTTTGGCCCTTGTGCTTACAACTCAAGGCAAGAGAATAAGACTTTTGGTAGAAACTAGAAATTTAGATGACTTGGGAATTTAGAAGACACGGCAAAGAAGGCAGAAGAGAGGAAAAACTTGTCTTAATTGTAATAGTTCTCAATCTGGCAAGCAAATCAAAAGTTACACTTCTGTTAAAAGGAAAAATAGAGTAAAATCTGATTTACAAAAGAGCAAAGCGCTGAGAAGCGACTCCAGCTTTTCCACTTCAACTTTCCTTCTCCTTTTATGTTCACCCTCATCAGTGGCCGTGCAAATTCCCTCCTCCGCCCCTTACAGAGCTACTTCAAAAATTCTGGACTATTAAGAAAAGTCATTTAGCTGTTACAAAAGCCTCCAGGTTTCAAGAAAAAGAAAAAACACACAAACAAAAAAAGCAGCAACAAAAAACCAAACACCCAACAAAATCCCCACAATTCTTACAGTTGCTTAGTTTAGGATCAGTTTTGTTTCCCTTATTTCTCTCTGGCATTCCTTCCCCTCCATCTCCAATCACTTTCACAACAGGCTTATGCTGACTAGCTTCAGGCAGCTGAGGAAAAAAAAATGCTGTTTAGCAACCTAAGTATCTCTTCTCTGCCTGTTGCTAATAAGAGTTCTGTGCATAAATCACAGCGTGCACCAGAGGCAGCACAGATCCTGAAGCCTACGACTGTCTTAACTCGCTGCTGGATTCTCTTCTCATTTACACCAATATAGTGGCCTCAGAGGGAGCACTTCTGACAGGCCTCAGAGTAAGTCAGAGGAGGAACAGGCCTGTGGAATGAGAATAGAAAACTTGAGATCTTAGTCTGTCACCAGAAGTCAGAAAGAAGGGTCAGAGTCACACAGGCTGATCCATGAGGGCTCCTCAGAAGCCAACAGCAGGTTGGGACTCATGCTCCAAACCCAGCCCTCCTTCCCTCACCAACCCCCTTCTCTGCCACTTCAGCCTTTCCTATCTGGAAAGAACCTGGGAAGTGGTGTCCCCCAAAATATCTGCTGGGCTCAGTATTCCAAAGCAGGGCAGGAGGTGGTAGTCTCCAAAGCACACGTGAGGCTTTGCAGACCAGGTCTCCAGGGGTTGTGGTTTCTTGCTCCCCGGTGTGGGTGGCTAGAGGCAGAATAATTTTAAGACCTGTTAAAAGATCTTAAGAGAAAGATCATGACTGAGAAACATTAGTTGGGGTGGATCAGGAAGTTCCTAAGTGGCCTACAAACAAACCACAAAAGTAGTCTTTCCTGGGGAAGCTCTGCCAAGCAACCTTTTATGGTCATGGCTCTATCTAGATCTGCTGGTATTAGAAATCATTTGTCTGTTGCCAACAACATTTACCATCAGGATTTTAAGTAAGTTTTTTGTATATATTGTAGCTGCAGCTCTTGTTTCCTTTCAAACCAACATTTTATTGATCAACACAACCAAGTAAAATATCAAGCAGCTCCTTTAAAGAAGTACTTCTCATTTGCACTAACACTCAGTTGAAGGAAATGCACAATAAAACTAATAAATTTTTTTTACAAGTCCCTTTTCTTATTGACCAAGTGTATTTTAATAAGGACTTTATCTCCTCTTGCTTGATCCTCCACTAGAGTCATGATCCCATACTTTGGACATCAGTCTGTTGCCATGGAAATGATCATATCATCACCAAAAAAATGCAGAATTCTGACTTCACTACAGGATCAAGGAGAGAGAAAAAGACAGGCTGCAGAGGATCAAGGCCTTAAGCAGCAACAGCCTTAGTTATTAGCACAAAGAGAACAATTATGAAAAATACATCCAAGGCAAATTGACTTCTGTTTTCCAATATTCAAAGAATATTTTCCCTCGAAGACAAATGCTTTTTGAAGTACTAATTTCAAAGGGTTCCTAAACGCCTTGTTTCTGCTCTTCCAATCCATAATCCCACTCACCATTTGAAATATGCCCTTTCTGTGACTAAATCCTCATCATTTTTCATTCTATCCCTTCCCAATGTCCACCCATGACCTCCCTGCAAGTCTGTAGCCCCATGTTATTAGGGGAAGGACTGATGCTTAATTAGAAGGAATTGTAATTGGAAGCAGTCGTTTAGTTCGGGTGGTTTGGGTGGTGGGACAGGGTGATGTGCACCAGATCTCCTCCCAAAATGCAGATAGCCCGTGGCTAACAACATGCAGCTCTGATCAGCTCTAAGCCCCAAAGTGCATACTTTCAGATCCTGAGTATCCCCACGACTGTATTTTACCTCTACAGAGGTAGAGTGAACTTTCCTGTTTGTTTTCACCCTCTGCTACAGCACTTCCCTATGCTGGCTGAGAACAATTTCAATTCTCACCCAAGACAAAGCCAAGGACTTGAGGGATCTGACCAGAGAATGTTTGAAACTGGCCCAGCCAGCTCTTAAAACATTACACACAAATCCCAAGCTGCAACCTTTGAGCCCTTCACTTGTACTGAGCACATGGTTAAACCTGACACTTCACCAAGGACCCTCCACACCCCAACAGGGCTGTCTGAAAAAACGAAAGCTGAAGGGGAAAAAAAAAAAAAACACCAACCAAACCAGCAAAACCATTGACACTTTGAAAGCTGAAATAGTTTAACGGGGCCTGCAAGCTGGTGGGGGCTGCTGTACCCTGCTGATGTTAAGGTCTGACAGGAGCACCAACCTTACAAAAGTAATAGCAACAGACACTTCAAAAAACACTCCAGAATAAGTTGTGACCTCAGTCATTTGCTTTCAGGCCATGTATGATCTTGTGAGCTCTGTTCCAAAGATCATTTTGAGGGGTTGCTTAAAAGCTGAAGCAGAGGTGCTGCTGCAGAATTCAGCTTCAGACTTGGAGCTTTAACGAGCATGACTTGCTCCCAACATCTGCCAGCCTTGGCAGCTCTCCGACAGCTCCTTTCCACGTATCCCACATCGGTTTCCCTCTGCAACCCTTTCTTAGGAAGAAAAGAGGATTTGCAGTGGTCAAACAACACTAAAGGTGCTGGAAGAAAAATTAGGGAGAAAAGAGAAATCGATGGGTGAGGTAAGAGCGTTCCTTTGGGGGTTCTCTCATTTCCTTTTGGATGAGGAACTCTTCTTCTGACCTCCAACATGCAGACACCATAAACTTGTGATAGTTTAGGTATTTATATGTCTCCAACCCAGGTTTCTCTCAACATCACTAAATCTTCCCAGCAAGAAAGCCTCGAGCATCTGTGCTACATACCAAAAGACTATTCATTCCCATTAAGAATTCACTGATTTTTTGCCTCCAGATGTGTTTTAAGCTGCTGGGGAGTCTCAGAATTCAGCAGATTAATGTGCTCTAAATGTCATTTGATAAAGGGCACTGCTGCCCGTGGTTCATTCACACTGCACAGATTTAATTACCTAAATGAAGTACCCTCCAAGAAATGCATGTTGGGCTTGGTTGAGTTTTATTTTGTCATTGTGGCTTTAAGATTTATTTTTTTTTTAAATAAAATTCCACTTCAGTTTGTATTTTTTCTTTTCTAATTGAAAATAATTTCCCTAGCTGTTTTATTTTAGAAAACACCTGGAATGGGGCTATTATTTCAAAGAGGTAATTATGAAATTAGAAAGATAACTGTGATACTTATTTCTTTAATTACAGATTTAAATAGGGACTATAAAGCAGAAATTGCTTACAGACATCTTCCCAGATTGTGCTAGAAGAAAACTGCAGAATTTGCTGCTCGTCCAATTCCAAGGAGACACAAACCAAGATAAAATGAAGAGGCTGCTAAATCCACTACTGGGTTCTGTCTGAAACTCTGATGAGGCCCTTCCCTGCCACACTCCTGTTTGCACAACCAGAGCAAAACGGTGAGATTTGGTTTGGTTTTTAAAGCTTCCTCAGGTTTTAGTACGGCCCTGAAGTCAAACAGCAGTACCTGCAGGTCTCCCCGCAGAAAGCAGGACTTCTCTGATCCCAGAAGGAGCACGGAAGGATAAAAGCACAATGGCAGCCTACATCCTTTGCCAGAAGTCTTAGCCACTTGCCTTTCCGAGCTGGAAAAGTTACTCCTGCGTTGAAATGCCTACAAATAAAACAGTGGCAGAACCACTTGATAAGGAGAAATGAGAGCATTAAAGGAAGGAGATGCTGGAGGTTTAAGAGCAGGCAGGGTAAGACCATCTTAGGAATAAAATGGCTGCAGTTGATCTCATGTAGGACAGGAGGGTCCCTCCCAGATCTACAGCACTAGGAAAAGACAGTCTGCACGTTAAGCGACCTGGGCCAGGGGGAAGAATGGTAGGGGTTGGAAGGGACCTTGAAAGATCATCAAGTCCAACCCCCCTGCCAGAGCAGGATCACCTAGAGTAGGTCACACAGGAACAGATCCAGGAGGGGTTGGAAAGTCTCCAGAGAAGGAGACTCCACAACCTCTCTGGGCAGCCTGGTCCAGGCTCTGTCACCCTCACTGTGAAAAAGTTCTTCCTTACATTTACCTGGAACCTCCTATGCTCCAGTTTGCACCCGCTGCCCCTTGTCCTATTGTTGGGCATCCTTCAGAAGAGCCTGGCTCCATCTTCCTAACACTTGCCCTATACATATAGCCCAGTGCAAGCCAGAAGAGATGGCAGCAACACCCAGCAGCAGTTCAACAGGCAGTTATTATCCATCTCTGTTCAAATCCCTCTCCCTTTCACCGGCCGCAGCGCCAGCTCTCATTAGGCACTCCGAACACAGCGCGAGGCTTTTCAGAAACCAAGGCACTCCCCCCACACACCTCTCCAGAGAGTCATGGCAAGGGGCAACTTCCACAACTGCTGCCTGCTGACCCCTCTCTGACACGACTTGATCATTCCCCGTTACTGCTCTTGGCCTTTTTCTTTCTTTCCCCCCCTCTCAGTGACTCCCAAGCCACCTGGCAGGTAATAAAAACCTGCATCAAAATGCAGAGCACACAGGGTGCTGCGAGCCAGGAGCGACATTTGTCTTGCAGACCTGGAAACCTGACAGTGTCGATCGGGGCCAGTTCTCGCAGCCTCGGTTGATCTTTCTGCTGAGGTTGTAAATAAACTTCCGTGGGCAGCCGAATGGGGACAGAAAGAGAGCATCTGGCACATTGACTATAAAACAAGGTGCTGCTGTGTCAGTGGCACAAGGCAGAGTTAAGCAACTTAAGCAGCCCCTGCTGTCGACAAATCTCTAAAGACTCCCAGGGTTTCAAAAGGGAAGGTTGAGGACGCTGGGGTTTTTTTCTTGCACCATAATTAATCATGACTTTTCCTTTGAGTGCATGGCTGTCCATCAAGACCTGTGCTCAGATGCTTGCCCAACATGAGCATCCTGAAATGGGTTCATGGAGCCCTGTAAGGATATGGGACACTTCAAACCCAATTTCACACAGATAGGAAAATTCTACATTTCTTTGCTCTCCCAAAGCACCTCTGAGCCTCAAAGGTCAGCAGAAACAAAATGCACCCACTGAGTGTGGTTAATGGTACTTTGGGGCAATGGGGATATACCTCTTTTCTCTCTCTTCCCCCCACAAGGTGAAGTTCAAGAATGTGCCTTATTATTAGAAAATACATGAGACCTAACTGAACTACATACTGCTTTCTACAAGCCCCTTGTGCTGAAAACTCCATAGAGTAACCCAGTAGACTATGGAAATAAAAACAAAGACGTGGAGCTACTGCCTTGTGGTTTGCAAAAGAGGTGAAGCTTAAGATCGGATTCTAGCTCCTTGCTTTGCCATTCCCATCCCAGCTCTCCCACCCCAAACAAGGAGGAGTTAAAGGAAGTCACAAGAGCTGAAAAACCGGAGACAAGTCGGGCAAGAAAAGGAAGGAGGGCGAGGGAAATAAAGGCAAACTGGCAGCAACTGATCTCCAGGGTGGCGAAGGGGCTTCAGCAGGTCTCAGGTGTGGAAATTCAAACCAAAAACAACAACAAAATAATCCCTGTTTTCAGAAACAACTTACTCTGAGTCCATCTGGCACCAACTGGACCGAGCAGTTCCTGAGTAAAAACAGAACTCCAAATGCACGATGCTAATCCTCAGAGCTTTACAGATCTTTCCTGCAATTGCACCTGCCTCATCACTTGGTGTTTATTAAACCTAATTCACCACCTCTTCAGTGTGAGGATGACAACTTCTGAATTTATCAGAGTTTTCTGAATTTCCTGAATTTTTATCAATTTACAAAAAAATACCAATTCATCTGCTGTCATGATCACAGACTAGAAGACACAATGGAACATCTCTGGTTCCATTTTCCTATCTGGAAAAGTTTCAGCACCTTCTCCTGAGCTGGAGGTTCAAATGTAGAACAATTTTCTCAGTCTCTTCGTTTTCAGCAAGACACACGGAAATTAAGCCTAGAGTACGATCACATTTTTACAGTAAACACATTGGTTGACTCGGTGAAGTGAAAAAGCACATAGCAGGCTTTCATTTCACCTCAAAAAGACTAATATTGATAGTGATTAAAATCTGTCACAGTGGAAGATGTTTCTGAAGGCACAGAGGAAACAAATCGGTGCTTTCACTCCACGGTTTTTAATGGTCCTTTTCCAACACCAAACAGAAGTGTAGGGAGGGGGAGCAAACTCATTTCATCTCCACGGAGGATGAAACCTCAGCAAATACCATTGAAGTCCCAGTAACGCTGCAGTCGGGGAAGTTGCTCAAGCTCTGGGTTTTTTTCCTTATTAAACAATTCAAACAGTGGTTTTTTTCCTGCTGTCACAATTCAGCCTTTTTCATAAACACTAAAACCATCTGCTTAAAAATAATCTTTATATCCATCCAGTTGTTCAACACTTTCTACCAGCAGACTTTTTAGACATCCTCTTGTCTCAGATATCTATGTGGTGCATACAGAAATAGATGGTAATATATTTAAGGAAGATTTATATGCATTTTTCACTCTTTTTAATAGACAGGACAGAATGGATAGCTTTTGATTTTCTGAAAAAGCGGCAGCCTGCACAGAAATCTAGCCTGCTGTTTTACTAGATCACAGAATAATTTGACATAGGCTAAGAATTTTTTTAACTGCTCATCTATGCCAGCCTTCAATCTTAATGTAGTACAAAGATTACCTTTCAAACTTCTCCCCGCACTATTTAAGCTTTTCTGACTACATTTTTCCCTTTCTCACTAAATTATTACTGTACAGATATAAATGGATTTGCAGCACTGGAGCTAAGGACCTAGTTCTCTCCTTTAGCCAAAAGTAAAATGAGGAAAAACTCCAATGAGAACACCTATAAAATGGACTAAATTGCACCAAACACATTCCTAGTCTTGAGGCAACGTTTTTTTCTGCTCAAAAACAATAAAACCCCAACCTTATCTAAGAATTTCAAGCGGGTAGTTTATGACATCTGGCACGTTTGAGGCCAGAGGAAATATTATTTTAATGAATTGAATTTATGGAAGCACTTAGGTTGGATCATTACTCTCAGAGCTATAATGTGAACTTGAAATAGTGACTTAAAGCTTGATTTGTTCCTAAAAGCAGGATTTTCTGCTGAATGCACGTGCCCCCCTGCAAAGTTACAACCCAAAATATTTCTCTCAATTGCAACCTTTCCCTGGAATCAGTGAAAAAAGAAAGTGCTTAAGCAGTTTAACTAAAAGCTGTCATGTGCCTTAAGTTGTTCTTCCAAGAACAACCACCTGGACAGGACAGCAGTGGTGGCACCCAGGACCCCAGTCTCTGTCACGTCCTTCCACAGAAGCAGTTCTGATGAGACATCTTTTCCACGTTCTGTGATAGCTGCACTCAAATCTGTGCCTGTGCCCACCAAGTGTCCTCCCTCCATCTGCTATCAGATGGAAGTCCCTCCATCCAGCACTAAGGATGAGCGGAGGTGAGGAACCACCACGTCTTCTTATCCAGATTTATTGCTCAGATGCAGCAAAGCAGTTTTCTCCAGCCCACAGTATAGTGCAGCACTCAGAAACAAGCTCCTGTATGGCTAAAATCCTGAGGTCAAGTGAGGATTTCAGTATGTGGCCTAAAATACCATGGAAATGAACTAAAGCCCTTGGTGAGTTCAGTTCCATTTCTCGCCCCCCTCACAACATGTCCAATAGGGATGCGCATTACAGAGCCGCCCAGATCACCATCATCATCTCCCATCATTTAAATGAAGTCACATAAGCCATTCCAGTGTCATCCAACACTTGTAATTTGTCTGTTGCATCAAGTCTACAGATTCTTCAACCCTAGACTGATTTCAGGAACTGCACCTTCAAGAGCCAAGACCACACAGCCCATCACGTTACTGTTTTACCAGAAGTTCCTTCATTGGATGACCTCTACTATTCCTTGTCTTCAAAGCTGTTCCCTGTCATTACTAATGCCAAAGACAACAGATTTTCAAATTTTCATTACCTTGTCCTTTGGATGGCTTGTATTAGCAGTTTATCAGCACCACAGAAATACAACACGACGTTGGCACTGGCATTCAAACGGGACCCCAAAAGAATTGAAGTTTATCGCTTCCCCATATACCTGCAATCCAAGGCAGCTCCCATCCTGCAGTCACTCCACTAATATCGGATCACATCCAGCTGAGACTCCCATTCAAGCCAATATTAGCAGAAGATTCCCTCCCTTAGTCACCTACTCATGCGTGGACGCATATACAGAGCTCTTCCAACATTTTTTTTTTTTTTTTAAAAAAAAAAAGCCCCAACTTTTCAGTTTCAGGCATTTTAGAAAATGATTAAACCAGTCTCCTTAAAGTGGTATTTCTGACATGAGTTGACAAGAAGGAAGAAAAACAAAGGATAGAACGACAGCTTGAACTTTCATCTGCTGTGTTGTGATTGGGATAAGGTATGGGCTGGGTAACTGCACCCGTAGCTTCGCTGTGTATCGGGCGGGTTTAGGCAAAAAAGCCATGAACTCTAAACAAGAGCTTATGAAACAGCAGTTTGGGAATAGAGAAGTTAGCATCCTTCTCATCTGTTTCCAAAAATTAATCTTTGCTACCCTGATATAGACAGAAGAGGGTCCAAAAGGTCTCGCTGCGCATTACCAGCGGTGCCGCACATCACTGCCAGACACCCAGCGCGACGGCACTTGGAAATTTCTTCGTTTGTGACAAAGCCTCCAAGTTAATTACACAAATATCTTTTTTTGGCTTTCTTCATTTTTTTTTCACAGCCCATTTTTTCAAAGCCCATTTAACAGTGCTTCCTAATGAAAGCCAAGGGGACAAAGTTTCCTGTCTTTCATGTCATCTCGTTCCCCTAGATCTGCTAATTCCGCTGACTCCTCCCCGTAACTGCCTCGCTATTTACCACCCAGCAGAGGTCTGATACCTCCCCTGCAGAGACAAGCAGCTTTGCCTTCCCCTTTGGGCTCTTCGTACTCCTCCAAATTATTCTGATTGATACAGACCTCCATCTCTGCTAATTATGCAAGAGCTTCTCTTGGAAAGTGCAGTTCCCATGGCAACGGCATCGGGCGAACAGGTGCGCGGAAAGCTGGGATCTATTAAACGACAGCTCCCCTCTGCCTCCGCCACGCGGATCGCCCTGCGCGGGGGTTATTTATAGCAGCGAGTAATTAATCCGGGTGAATCTCATTTCATTGAGAAGGAAAAAAAATAAAAAAAAACCCTAAAACCCGCACAGAATGATTAGCAAGAGTCCTAATTATCCCTCCCCTACCTTGGATTCTGAAAATCTTGTTGCCATCAGATAACGGAAAGACAGAATTGTTGCCTTATCATTTCAGGGGAGATGCTGTTATGAGAAAGGCTGAGGCTGACACAGCCCTGGGCCGCTCATCGCTGCTGCTGCTGCCGCCCTGAGCTCGCATTAGGTGCTTCACCTCCCCTGCAGCAGCACAAAAGAGAGACATTGCTCTGCTAAAAATGCAGATACAGCCTTTAGTGGGTTTTTCTTGGGGGGCCTGTAATGCTGAGTCGAGTGGGAATCAACTACACGACACAGGTCTTCAAAACCTTTGATGGGAACAGCAGATATCAGATTTTAGCCCCAATACCAGCTCCCTCCGTGGCCTGAAGCAAGTCCCTCAACATTCCTTAGTCAGGCAGGACTCGCATGATGTCTCTTTTTCTGGAAGTAAAAGCAAACGGTCTGAAAACACTTCAAAAGATGAAAAACGAGCTCTTGTGCTGCAAAGCAGGGTAGGCTTTGCACTTAACAAATGGCAGGTACTAGCTGAAGGTGGACTGCTCTCTGCTTAGCTCAGCCTCGTGGTTCAGAGCTCTGCACTAACACAGGGAAGCTTGGGAAGCCAAAACTAAACCACAGTATTTTTGTGGCTAGTGAGAATCGTGATCCAGATAGCAATACAATACCAGTCTGGATGGAGTTCCTGAATCTTGGTTATGGCTCAGTTTCCATTCTTTATTTCTCCTTTCCGTGACTAGGAACAATCATTGCTGGCAGAAAACATCTCCAAAAGAGAGACAATGATAGAAAATGAACACATCAAAACAGCCTTCCCCACCCCCCTAAAAAATAAATATATCTCTCAATACAGATCTTAGTTGAAAGCATAGAGTTTGGAGCAAAAGGTTTAAAATGTAAAGAAAAAATGCCCAGCTGCTGTTATGGGTACTAGAAATATTTTTACAGGCAAACAATACAATTACTGCAACACCTACCTATTTCACCACTGCTCTGTTTTTGGTTTGTTGTTTTGTTTTTTGTT
>VWZK01017501.1:0-75362 GCA_013396935.1 Baryphthengus martii | reverse complement strand
GGGCTTACCCTGAGCCTTAAACGGAGACAGGTATAAAATTCTGTTTGTTGCTTTCACAGTTGTTAGTGGAATCCTGCCGAGCTCCCAGCGCTGCCCACTATGTTTGGAGCAAAAAAGCACGTGGTATCAAGAAAGGAGCTGATGGGCTGCCCCTTGGGCTGTTCTCTGACAGTATTCATAGCCAGTAGAAGTCCTTGTCAGGTTGATGTTCTACCTGTGGTGACAAGAAAACCACTATCCCACATACTGCCCACGTTGGATATTTTTATGTCTTTCAACCGCCCAGAGCTGGAGATCTTCCTTTTCTCAGCTATGGAAATGGGAACCTGCAGAGAGCCATAGTATCTAAGTACGTAAGATACTAGGATGTGCCTAAACGGAGTTGGTTGCCCAAGGAATGCAAAATCCCAACTCTTTGTTGTACAGAGCATCATGGAGCACCACGTTGGGCACTGCCTGTATGGTTGCTTCTGCAGAACCATTATGAATGCACTACCTGGGTGCTGCAGCATCTCAGGGGAGATGTCAGGGACTGGACAGCGCATCCAGCCAAGAGCTTTGGTCAGTTTGGACTTTTTAAGCACAGAATCATAGAATGTCTTGAGTTGGAAGGGACCTTAAAGATCATCTCGTTCCAACTCCTATGATCCAAAAACCAGAAGCAAGCACTTTGGTGATTACTCCTCTCACACTTCCCTTTTAATGAAGTAATGAGATCTTGTCTGTTGTTTTTAATCTCTTTTCCTGCTGTTTCTCTCTTGCTCTCTCTCTAACTCTGTGGTTTTAGAGAACGTCTCTGTCCACCATGTCCACAGGGTAATGCCATCCACTGCTGATGCCTGTAGAGTCTGTACGCCCCTGCAAGTTCTGCATGTGTGACCTAGAAATTAATTTAGGATTACACCAGAATAAATAACGTGCATCCTTGTTCTGCACTATTACATATAAATAAATGAAAAATACTAAAAGAAGTCCCATACTGATTAAAAATTATATGGAGAAAGGTGGAGAGAGATGTATTGCATCACTTGTGGTCAGTCTAGGCAGGTGTCCTCCTACTTGTGTGATAGATATTTTCCTTTAGAGTTATACAATCAAATAGAAAATGATAATTAATTATGAGTGCACTTCTGGATCAACTTGGAAAAAAAAATGAAACAAAGGTGCCAAGCAACACTTCTTAAAGAAGCCATCCCTTTAATTTCTTTTTCACAGTGGTTCCAACACAGTCCAACGTGCAGGCCAGAAAAATCCTCTCCCTCTGGAGCACAGAAGGGACAGGGAGCACACAGTACCTCCTGATAGCAGGACAGAGCTCAGGATTTATTGTTCATTAGCTGTTACTGGTGGCTCTGCACCGTGGCAGTACAGTTGTGTGCAAAGGTGCTGCCTGATTTCCCATCCTAGAATACAGGACTCCGGTAGGGTTCTGCAGCGTTAGAGGTGATATTTCTGAACAAGCTATTTCCAGCTTCAACATTCAAGCTGGGAAGGCTGGTTGTCAGTTCAAAGCAGGCTCTCTTTCTTCTCAAGGCATTACATAACTAGCAGTTTTCTTTTGCGCATTTACCAGCAGCTGCCAGCAAGAAAACAATTCACTGGAGGATATAGCAATTAAAATACCAAGGTCTGGCTTTTACTTCTCAGTTTTACTTCTTTTCTTACACACACATATCCTTTTCCATGTAGGTTTCCAGGAAAGGAAATTTATCATTAAATTTGTGATTATATATCTCACATTTAAATTCAAGTACAGTAATAAAGTCGTGATTTATAACTAAGGAGAAAGAAGAATCGAGAAGAATTGAGAAGAAGAGGAAAATCTGTTGGTTAAAACACACAAAACTAGCAATTGATACACCAGATTCCTGAGAAGTATACTGATGTTTATTTAACGTTGTCACTTAATTTGTGATCATCTGGGAATATATTCAGCACTTCACTAAACACATTGTAAAGTAAACTCCCTACTCAAAAATGTAACAATTCGAAGGCCTTTTTATCATGCAGCTGAGATAGTGATGTGGATACCACACCTCTATAGAGCTCCACTGGACTTCATTTGGAAAGATGAGAGTTTGTAATGAGGAAAAGGGAAGAACTGCACCTTTGCATTATGACTGGTACCTGCCTAGGCCTGCAAGATCTCTACATATCAGAGTTCACACAAGCCCATATTAAAGCTTTGCAAGTGGAAGGGTTCAAAATTATTAGGTCAATACAAACCAAAATAGCTATATGAGAAGTTTTTTCAGTTCAGAGCTGATGTTACCGCCAAAAAAAAAAAATATTAAAAAAGGAAAAGATCCCTCAGTATTCTAGATGTGTTCAACCTTCAGCTCATTTTAAGCGTTTTTAGGTCCATATACAGGCCTATTATAAATTATCTACTAACAACTGTACAACTTTCACACTTGGGGAACTCCAAGCTCCTTAACAGAACAATACAGATTCCATGTCAGGTTCTCTTATATTATAATTCCCCAGGACAGAAGATAGACACACAGAATTGAATGACATGTGTCCCTGGGAGATATTACAACAAGTATGACTCATCTTAAATAAGGAGCAAGGAGACCTCTCACTGGGCTCCACGGTGGAGTCTGATAACACCAAAGCCCATGGATTATTTTCCTAGCTGGGAGCTGCAGTGCAAAGCATAGCGTGTCTTACACCAGATGTCACTGTATTGTGCATGATGAATAGCACATCTTCATTACAGTCTTTCCCAGCTAAAATCTGTATATGTGATGTTGCAGCAAAAAAAAAGAAAAAAACCCCAAAACCTCAACTAACATTCAGTAAATCTATTTCCCTACATTCTGAATAGCAAAGCAAATTTTCTCAGACCTAAAGAAGCTTCTAGCATCCTTCTTTCCACCCAGCTTTCCAGCATCCTTCTTCCCTCCCAGTTGTGCAAGATATTATTGCTTTTTAAAATGCGATGCAAGCTAAAAAACAAGAAGCTGGTTATGTCATTTTTCTACTCAGAAAAATGAAATTTTGCATCCTCTTTTCTCTCACTTTTCCTCTCCCTTTTACAGAAGTAAAGCCATATACTTGCAGACACAAAAATGGACACACATTATTGCTTTACAGAGGGCTTAATTTAGTCCTTGAGCATGCACAGCAATCCTCCCTGCAGCAAAGTGATGTCAGACTATGTGTACCCCTGCAGTAGATGGAAATCCTGGTTACCATGAGAACCGAACTGTTTCTTGCCTGCTCTGAAGACACGTCTCCATTTTGCCACATAGAATTCAGCTGAGCTGCATGATGCCCTGTGCCAGGCTGGGTGGCCCTGACACCCCTACCCCTCTTGCCAGTGGTCCTCAACCAGCTCCAGCTCTGCCACGGAAATCAATGTGTAAAAATCATCAGATAATTTCAGAAGCAATATCCTTCCCAACTATATTTCTTTTCCCTCCTCTACCGTCCGCCCTGGGAAATAAAGAAAGAAGCTGTTTGGACTTGAGGCAGTGTTAGAGCACGCAATATTTTACTGTGTTAGGAAAGAAATCAAAGCTACACCACGACAGCAAGATCCCGGGGGAGAGTTATGTCTCCAAGCAGCCATTTTTTCCAAATGCTGCTGTCTTTCTGCTCACAGTTAGAGAAAATACCACTATGATAAAAAACTTTGTGCTCCCAAGCTAATGGAAAAGGTTGGTTTCCTTTTTTGCTTCTTTGCTAAGGATACAAAACCAGCTTCTTCAGACAGAGAACTGCTCAGAGCTGATCAGTGAAAAAGGAAAGTGTTGTATTTTTTCCTCTGCAAATATGATCTCTGGAAAAAAAAAAAAAGATATCCTTGTGGCAAGACACTAAACTACGTAATAGGCTTAAGCTGCAATGAATGAAAAGCCTTTATCACATTCTATACTTAAGAGAACTATAATATAGCAACAAGTAAGCTAACACTCATTAGAGGACCATGCTATAAGGGAAATAGTTGTGCATATTCCTGCTGGCTAACACAGAACTAATGAACTATACATCAACCTAACTCGTAAAAAGCCAGGATTAAATGGCCTAATTTCAGCATTTATTTTTTCATTAGCACTTTGGAGAGCATTTGGGAGCCACAAAGACTGTTTCTCAGTTTCATAGGTAGCTGGGACCTCGCATGTTTGCCTCTGCAGACCTGTTACCTGAAGGTCTCAGCTGTCTCTTTTCTCTGAGGAAGCCAATCCATTAAACTCAAGTCATCTGTTTTTACCATTTGTTTTACCTGCATGTTTCAGCTTCTTTGTCACTCCCAACGTAGGCTCCTGTGCCTGAAATTTTGTCCATTTTCTTCTAGCTGCATCAGCTAGCCTAGAAAAAAATACTAGCTCACTCCTATAAGCCTTCATTCCTACAAACCTGTCAGCTGATTGAAAAAAATAATAACAGATCTTTCATTTTAGCATTATGGGAGAATGAATGCAAATCAGCCATGAACACGGCTGACTTGGGACTCGTTTTCAAATTCGAATGAATGGCATAGCATTCTTTTTCCTATTTGCCCAGGGTTACTCATCACAGAGCTGCACAGTTCTACGCTCAACCAGTAGAGGACAGTGGTGAATACTCACACTATCATGCCTGTCACTCATTTTAGATAGATAGGAAACAACTTCTCTGTATGAAGTGCTGTGCTCCTCACAACCTCAAAAGTCAGTTCAGGTTTACGAAATCTATGCTTGTCAAAGGAATACAAAGAACCTGGAGAACAAATGTAAATAATTACGGTCCCTGTATGTGGAGTCTATTTCTTATTTATGCAGAGCACTCCTTGAGTCTCTCTCAAAGATCTTGACTTGGTCCTTGTTCAACAGGCTTCAAAGCATTTCTTAAACAAAAGACAGACCTACACTGCAAACCCAGTAAGCATTTTGCTTATGTGAGGAATGCAGGACAGGCCCCTCAGTGTAATTATTTCTGTTCTTTAATGTAATCCAGAGTCCAAGAAGGCAGTGAAGTTGCTCGAAAGTTCACAGAGCTTTTGCCTGTCTCAGGAGCAGTTGCACTACCCACCCTTTCAAGAACAAGTTAGAGAAAAATTCAGATCTTGTCATAGAATTATAGAATAGTTTAGGTTGGAAGGGATCTCTGAAGGTCATCTAGTCCAACCCCCCTGCAGTGAGCAGGGACATCCTCAACTAGATCAGGTTGCTGAGAGCCTTGTCAAGCCTCACCTTGAATATCTCCAGGGATGGGGCCTCAACTACATCCCTGGGCAACCTGTTCCGGTGCTTCACTACCCTCATGGTAAAAAGCTTATTTCTGACATCCAATCTAAATCACGTTTCAGCTTTTCAGAAAAATTCTATAGTTGCTGTATCTATCTGCCTTGATCCAGACCGTACAATTTTAGTGAAAACCATTTGGATTTCTGCGGAAAATACACCTGTATCTAAAGCCCCTGGACTGCAAGTTCACTAAGCTAAAGACAATAGCTTATTTGACATATATAAAAAAATCCTACCCAAAAAAAAATCCCAAACCAATAGAAATCCCTCAAAAACACCAACAAAACAAACAAACAAACAAACTCCCCCCCATCTTATCTGTATGTTCCATGAACAGTGACAGAGCTATAATATTTCATTGGCACTTGCAATTTTGTTTATCTTGGCCTTGTGGCCTGAGGTTTTTTGTTGTCACTTCAATGCCAAGTTAAGTAACGTGCAACCAAGTTAAAAACTTTATACGATTTCACAACACAGAGCACATAGCCAAAATATTTTGTGCTTTCCCTCACTTAAGTAATAGTACCTTGAGGACATGCTCTGAGAAGTTACAGGGTATATCAACCAGAAACAACATTTCAGTGTTTATGTAAACCATTGCATGAGAGAGCACAGCTCACCAATTTCCATCATGTTACATTTTCAAAGTGGCATTCTATAATGCCCTCAAGAGACCAGTACATAACAAAGAGTGTCTCCCAGGGTCCAGTCTCTTCACACTCATCTGCAGGAATACAAAACACATCTTAATGCATCACTTAAAAGAGTGGTTGTTTACAGCGGGAGATGATCAAGAAGAAAATTCTAAAGACCTCGAAATAGAGAGGACTTCACTTGTAGGAGTATTTAATCAATAAATATGCTCAAGCACTTCTCCATGCAAGCATCTAGCTCACAGAATTGAAAAATATTATATTCAACATTCAAAATATTCAATTAACACATGGTATATCTTGAGTTGTGATCAACACCTTCTTTTCAAGGAATGGAATATTCACCAGGTACAGGAAAAAAAAAAGTGACCTTCTGCTTAACTTTAGTATATATTTGGATTTTGAGTTTTGCATCAGGTTTCTGTTTGATTCTTTAGAAATGTGAAAAAGTAGAGTTATAGGATCGACTGTAATTGCAAGAATAGGGGCCTAACAGCAAGCATGGGTCAAAGCCTAGGCATTACAGTCTACTGAGTGTCTGAAGTCCCAGAGGTTTTGGAATTATGCCAGAATCTGAAACTGCCTTTTGAAAAATGCATGCATCTCTAGGCTTCACAGCTGCAAAGGTACAGAAAGTAGAGACAACTCAGTGGCACTCAGTGAGGCTGCAGACAGTCTGAAGGAATCCGTCTCGGTGTCATGATCTTTCATCAGCATCTCCCACCCAAGGCTAGTTGTTCCAGGCATTCCTGTCAACAGCAGACATGGAATGGCTGTGTGGACCCCTCTTACAGAAGAGCAGAGCACCGAGCCATGTTAATTTAGTCCCAGTGGAGTTCACTGTAACAGTGAGTTTAAAGACGTCAAGGTGACCTCCAAATTAATTTGTAGTCTTGGCAGGTACGAGTCATTGCACGATTTCCAGTAATTTGATTTATCTAAAGCACAGGGAAAACACATCATAGTTATGTAATCATATGTCTTCTCCTCCTCTAGCAATACTTAATAGACAATAGTCACTAGATGATATATGCTGTGCAGAAGTTTTGCTTATGTATGTATATACTACTTCCATTTATATCTATGAACTAAGTAGTTACATCTTCAGATTATTGATACAAAAGGAGAAACCACTAGCATTGATGCAGAATTCGAGGCATGTTCTTTCCCAGTTTGAATTCTGCTACTCTATTGCTTCTCTGCACAGCAAGACAACTACCAAATGCTTTTAAACTTGTCTATACATCAACTCACAGGAAATGAAAGAAAAAAAAATAGAAAACTTAAAGCTCATCTCTTTTTTTTCAGTTGGTTGACCTGTGAAAGAAAGGCGGGGAAGAAAAAGTAGTGCTTTAGATTTTCCCCTCTTTCTTCATTTTTCACTCCTCAAAGAGTAGTAGTGATTGTTTCCTGGAGTGAAAAAAAAAAAGGTTTATTCTCTTTAAACCCTGAAGAAAATTCACTGAGGCTGTTTGCAAGAAGCAAGAGGAGAGAAGGGGACTGCCTAGATGTAAAGAAAGCGACACTTGCTCTGCCATCTGTTCCTGTGCACTATCACCAGGCTGCTCTGCAGCCCAAGAGGCATCCCAAGAGGCAGCAGGAGATATTGGAAAGAGAACACCCACTCTCTCAATCAATCTAACCGTGCCCACAAAGGAGCACAGCAAGGAAGTTTATGGTGCCCATTTATTCATGATGTAATTCCTCTGCCTCTTCTGACAGTGGCAAAGCTGCATTTCCTTCTCAGGAGCAAATGAATTAGCACTATCGTACTCTGCTCAGTAGTCTTTGCTTTGCATCCTTTACCTCAGCTGTATTTTATGTCAAAGACGGTTCAGCGACTTGGTCCTAAGTTCAGGAACAGACAAAGATTACTGAAGGGGCTGCTTGCAGGAGTCAGATGAACAAAAGTCCCATTGTTTAAAAGGGAAGAGAAATGGCTGCTGAATGAAACGAAGCAAGACCAATAAGAGATACAACACTTCGGATACCAGCTGCTAGAGCATAAACTGGGACTAAGGTTTGCCTTTGCCATCTGCAGAGTGCAGCTCCTCAGCCTGTGAACTGGATCTTCACTTTGCCAACATCACGGCATCAAAGTGTAAATGCACCTTTTTGTTTCTTTCTTGGTTTGTTGGTTTTTTTAAAGCATTTAAAGAAAGTTCATTTAATGCTATTAATTGAGAAGTCTTTGTCCCTGTCATTTTCTACCAGCTTTTTTGCCTCTTTGCTTATAATAACTCAAAAGTAATTTTCCTCCAGGAGTAACCAAGATTTATAAGAATCACAAAACAAGACTTTAGTGTCCTGTAACTAAGGTATTTCTGTTTTGCTTAATTTTATTTCTGTTCATAATTATGTTTATGTTTGGGATTTTTTTTCTAAAAAGACTGTAAAATGACACCACTTAAAGAAAAGGGTCAATTCCTTCTTCTGGAATCAGACGAGCTTGCCCAGAGAAAAGGCAGCTTTGGAAACAAGGTGCTACAGGAGGCAAGGATATATTGCTAATATTCAGGAAACTTGTGTCGGGTTTCTGTGGCAAGGTCATGGTAGCCAGGCCAATATATTTGAGAAGGTGGATGTGCCCTGAAGCAAGCTGCAGCCAGCGGAGAGCCCACACTGGAGAAGGCTCCTGGCAGGAACTGTACCCCGTGGAGAGGGCCCCAAGCAGGAGACCATGACAGATTCACCTCAACGCTTGGAGCATCTAAACCCATCACGTGCCTCCAGCTCTACCCCACCAGTCAGTTGTGGGCATCGTATGACGCTGTGATAGCGCTCTGCTCATGAACCGGAGCTGTGCTCCCGGCACCCCATCCCTCACACTTTAGATTGTCCAAGACACCTAAATATTCGTGTTTTGACAGTTTTCTCATCACTTGACAGAAACTGAAGATTCATAGAAATTTACAGCTAGCTGCACAACAACTTCACTAATTTCACTGTCAGGAAAACTGTAAGGCACTTGTACATCACAGGTATGATCGTTGATCCCCCTGCTTTACACATGTTCTATTTGCACAACCCCGACTGCAAAGGCAATAATACCTGTACCGTTTTTAACCTATGCATGATGCTATAGATTGCAGTGGGAAAGGCACGTACAGAAAAATACTCTTTCCGTGTCAATATTCAGTTCTGGATGGCGATGGCTGGGGTATGGAGTTCTAGTAGAACAGTTGGACTTGATGATCTTGAAGGTCATTTCCAACCTTAATGATTCTATCGAAATCCAGAAAGGAATCATTTACACCAGTGCAGACGTATGGCAATAATTAATGATAACTTTGTTCCCATTTGCAGTCCCTAAGAAGATATGCTTTAGTAAATTCAGGAATGACAAGGCTTGGCTTCCAATGCAAACCTGACAAATATATGTAGATGCAGAGAGCTTGTCACCCTGAGGAATTTACCAACCAACATTCAGAATAGCCCAGAGTATTTCTAATATCTCTGAAATTTGAATTTGTTTTGCTTCCATGTTAGTTCAAGTGAATAGGAATTTATTTCACAATTCTTTCTGGAACATTGGGTATCCAAAAACCTGGTCTAATTTTTATAATTACATACAAAGCTATGTATGCTTGTGCATACCTATGTATTATTTCTCCTTACAAATCTTATCTCTCTTCTAACATCGAATCATTAGCCTAGAACACTGAGCCACATGTTCTTATCTGTGTTTTTTGCATGTTAAATCCTAATTTGAATGGTTATTTGTTTCCAGAAGTGTATTGCCTTCCCTTGGCAGCTGTCCTGTACTGCTGCAGTTTCTGGTAGTCAGTGACACAGGCTGGCAGTAACATTTGAACTGATCTCTTAGAGTGCTTCTCTCATCAATATCCACTGACTTGCATCTATAAATAAGGTTTCTTTTTAGAAAACTGGCGTATTATATATCCCCATTTCTGTCAAAGTGAATGCATAAGGGAAATTGAGCACCGTGGTGCAGAATCTCTGATATCCTGTAATTTATTGACCTATTCTAGGACTGGAAAAAATGCACAAATGTAATGAGATGTTCACTCCCATCTCCTATTCACCTGTTTTAGAAACCTTCATATTGCTTTTCCCCTCAGCACCTTTTGCTATTTGTGTCTCTAATCCTAGCCTATCTGCCTACCCTATTCCCCACAGAAAGTTTTCCTTTTATTCCTCATTCTTTTATGAAGGACATGTTCTTCCTTGTGTCTTATAAAGGGTGGGATCCAACTTTTCAAAACAGGTGTTCAGCCTTTTCCAATGAAGCTTCAAAGAACAAAAGATCAAATTCAGCTGCAATGAACAGTATCTCATCTCAAAGGGAAGTTTCTTTTTCCCAAATACTTTTAAGAGGTGAAAAAAAACAAAACGTGAAGAAAAGCATCTAAAGCGTCTCTAGGTGATTAACTTGCCTTTATCAACATTTTTTTAATTAAAAAAAAACAGGTCTGCAAGACACCGTAACAAACTAAAGACTATGACATGGCGTTATTTTTAAAAGATGATGGTTATAGGGGGTCTTTTAGGCATGCATCAGAAGGAAATTTAGATGAGAAAAAGAAGAAAATACTGTGCTACTAAATAAAGTGCTTGACTCTTCCGGGTATGTACCAAGTTTCTCAGTACAGCTAAAGGAGGGAATTTGTGTCCCCAAGGATAAGAGATTCCCTGGAATAGGAAAAGAAAAGGAGTAAGTTATGTCCACTTCAGAGTCATAACTTTTTTTTCAGGTGCATCTCTCCACTGGAGAGGCTCATGCAAGAAATTTAGATGATTGAGGGATCAAAAGATACCAGCTACGTGGTATCTCCATTGCTGCTTTAGAGTCTATGAGGTCATTATTTTAACTGCATTAATAATGTTTCTGTTAGTAATTTGTAAACCAGCTGTCAACAGGGAGTCCATTTTGTAGCTTTGGTTATATTCTGCCAATCCCAGGATAAAAATATGCGTAATGAAAATATAGTGTAAACTCATTTGAAAAAAGACAATCTGACTTTGAATTATTTTAGATGTTTTCCAGGGGATAACAGCTAAAGAAATAACAGAAGCACATGGAGGAAAAAAATAAATAAATTGTTACAATCCTTCTTCTTGCATAATCCCTTGCAGTTCAGCTCTACTTGAGAATTACAGTTCTGGGTTGGTTTTTTTTCAGTGCAAGCTAGTAGAGCATATGCATTTATTTGATTTTTTTACTGTTTCATCTGAAAGCTTCCATTGTCTCCTAAAAATGCCGAAGGAAAGAAATTAAGGCAGGATGACAGAAAGTAACTGCCTCCATCCAGTTTCCTCACACTTCTGAAAATTGGGCATTGAGAACTGGATGAAATCCAATTTTTGTAGATCAATGCCCACTTTAATTTAAAACACTACATTCCCATCAGCTACTATTGATAAATTAAGACATAACAGTACTGATGTATTCCTAGATCATTAGGAGACTCTGAGGAAAGAAAAAAACAAAACCTCAGACAGCAATGGCATCCATTCAAATTATTAAACTATCCTTTCACAACTGGGTAAAGCCCAAAGTATGATAAAGCACCATGGTGTTGATTATCATGGATGCACCATGATTGTACAACAGATTGATTTTCTAACACTGTGAGGGTATTTCTGACCTCTCAGTTACTTCACTGTATCAAATATGAATAGAGAGAGTGTTGTTTAATTTTATTTCTTTCAAATCCTGCAGTGTAACTAAGGGGACTAAATCTTGAAATCCAGTTTTCACTTAAAATTTCATCATGTATATATTCTGCACCTGTAACATCTGCCAGCTAAGGTTGTAAGATGCCCCACATAATGTCTAAACAGTAAATACACATTTCTACAATATCAGGAACATATTTTAATAATGATCCTGATTGACAGTCCAGTGAAGCTTAATGTTAACTGCAATGATCTTTTAGACAGTTCTAGACAAAATAAGTCAATAAATTAATTACACTTTAGATATATTAATTATATAATAATCTCACTATCTTTTCCTTCCACCATCTGTCATATGATATGGCACAGTTAGTCAAGTCATAAATGGTAAACAGAATTATAAAAATGGGATTTGTAAGAATTATAAAATAACTGGATAATTTCATCACCAGTGGTATTTACTGTACAAAACTGTTTTTTTTTTCCCCACACAATTTTGTATCACACCAACTTCTCATAAACTCATAAAGGTGAGGTAGAAATTTCCCCTATGTATCCAAATAAAGAAATGACAACATTGACATCCGAGAAGACTGTTTTCCTAGCAGGATGCAAAACGAATTAAACACATAATGCTGCCACTGATTCTTTGGGAATGCCATTGTGGTGGGCAGCTAAACACCACCCAGCCGTTTGCTCACTCCCGTACAGTGGGACAGAGGAAGAAAAATCAGGAAGAAAAACCAAAAAAGGTAAAAGTCATAGGTTGAGATAAAGACAGTTTAATAGGACAGAAAAGTGAATGTAATGCTAATGATTACTATACAAACCAAGTCATGTACAATGCAGTTGATCACCAATCACTAACTGATTCCCAGCCAGTCCCCAGGCAGCTCCCCCCCCAGTTTACATACTGGTTATGATGTCACAGATGGCACAGAATATCCCTTTGGCTGTTTTGCATCAGCTTTCTTGGCCATGTCCCCTCCCAGCTCCTTGTGCACCCCCAACCTCCCTGCTGGCAGGGCAGTGTGAGAAGCTGGATAGTCCTTGGCTTAGTGTAAATACTGCTCAGCAACAACTAAATCATCCCTGTGTTATTATTCTCATCCTAAATCCAAACCAGCTACTAGGAAGAAAATTAACTCTATCCCAGCCAAAGCCAGGACAGCCATTTGTTGATAAAATTTTTTTTTTAAGTAATTCTTCTTGCTCATGAGAGTTTTCCTGTAAATTTTATGCCTCTAAACACTCTCTTTGAGCTCCATATTTGGAATAACATAAAAATTGTCAAAATAGGCGAGTCAAAATCTTGTTCACAGAATTGTCAAGAGTTGGAAAGGACTTCTAGAGATCACCTAGTCCAACTACCCCGCTAAAGCAGGATGGCCTAGAGCACATGACACAGGACAGCATCCAGGTGGNGTTGGAAAGGACTTCTAGAGATCACCTAGTCCAACTACCCCGCTAAAGCAGGATGGCCTAGAGCACATGACACAGGACAGCATCCAGGTGGGTTTTGAACACCTCCGGAGAAGAGGACTCCACAACCTCCCTGGGCAGCCTCTTCCAGGGCTTTGTCACCCTCATAGTAAAGAAGTTATTTCTCATTTTTAAATGGAACTTCCTCTGTTCCAGCTTGTGCTCATTGTCCCTTGTCCTCTCATTAGGAACTACTGAAAAGAGTCTGGCCCCATCCTCTTTGCACTCACCCTTAAGATACTTGTAAGCATTAATAAAGTCTCCCCTTAGTCTTCTCTTCTACAGGTTAAAGAGTGCCAGCTCACTCAGCCTTTCCTCGTAGGAGAGATGCTCCAATCCCTCCATCATCTTTGTTGCCCTCCGCTGGAGTCTCTCCAGTAGATCCCTGTCTCTCTTGAACTGGGGAGCCCAGAACTGGATGCAGTATTCCAGAGTAGAGGGGGAGAATTACCTCCCTTGACCTACTGGCCACACTCTTCCTTATGCACCTCAGGATTCCATTTGCTTTCTTGGCAGCAAGGGCATATTGCTGGCTCACGGATAATTTACTGTCTAACAGGACTCCAAGATCCTTCTCCTCAGAATTGCTTTCCAGCAGATCCACCCCTAACCTATTTGGTGCCTGGCATTCTTCCTCCCCAGGTGCAGGACTCTACACTTGCCCTTGTGGAACCTCATTAAGTTCTTTTCTGCATAGCTCTCCAGCCTGTCCAGGTCACAGTGGATGGCAGCACAGCCCTCTGGAGTGTCAGACACTCCTCCTAGTTTTGTATCATCAGCAAACTCACTGAAGATACACTGTCCACTCATCCAGGTAATTTATGAAGATATTGAGCAAGACTGGATCAAATATTGATCCCTGGGGAACACCGCTGTTTACAGGCCTCCAACTCGACCCTGTTCCATTGATCATAACCCTCTGAGTTCAGACAGGTTATGCTCTCAAGTGGTGATTCCAAATGGTTTTGGAGCCTGTATAGACTCTGAACTTGTGTATGTTTGTAGCTGCAACCAGCTTTCTTGTTGCAGTTTAGAAATATAAATGGCGAAGACTAAGAACTAGAAGGCTCCAAACAACCACCTCTTTAAAAAAAAATTGGGCAGCTATGTAACAGTTCCATCCTTATAAAGTCTGATTCTCTTCTTAACAAAATAAATAAATTTGAAAATTCCTATCGCCACCTCAGCTTTCTGTCTAACTGCAACTTCACAGTTACAAAAAAACACCAACCCACAACCCAACAACAAGAAAAAATACCAAAAAACCCCCCACAAAACCAAAACAACAACAAAAAAACACTAAACAATGAAACCCCCAAATTAAACACAATAATAGCAATAAGAAAAAGAAAAAAAAAAAAAAAACAAGAAGGAGGTTATGGTTCTTTAAAGAGCCCTTGGCTGGCACCAGCCCATGAGTAATGAGGAAATGTCCAACTCAATCACTGTAATATGGATCGACTCAGCTCACAGAGATGCAACATTGGAAGAAGTGCTGAGTTTGGTTCTTTCACAACTCCTAGATGTGTCATTATAAACTGGAAGTTAATCAATTCTGAAAGTAATCATGGAGCACAGTGGTGAAAGAAAAGCCGACCTGAGTGGGAGAAAAGAAAGTTCTCAAGTGTCGGAAGAGGGACTCAGCGCATTATATAATTATTATCTATATTTTAATAAAGCAGATGTTCATATAATACCTGACTCAAAATACTAATTCCTAATTTATTGATGAACTAATTAGAAATACACATCCTGAAATTGGTGAGGGTACTAGCAAACTTCAATCCAGATAGAAAATAAAATCAAATCCTGTAACTTTTAAAAGGTGCACAGAACAGATACAAAAAAAGTTGATAAATTTTGAATATCCCGGAACTATATCTTTGGAACTAGAAGTACAAATGTAGCTGCCCATTTACTGTGTAACATTTACCTCAATTCAGACTGAGGGTGAGTTTCTCTTTAAAAAGGTACTCGTGAGAAAAAGAGGAACCATTAAGTCACAAAATACAAGTACTTCTCAGGCTCCAATTCCCATTCTGTCAGACATCTTCTCAACTACTTCATCTATCTATTGCACAGGATATCACCAACTCATTTTCCCACCTGGAAAACAGAGGCATGTTGCAAAAGGCATAGTATGCGGTTACACTAAAGCTCATGGCAAAGAGAAACCTCATCTTCCAGCTAGCTTTGTTTGCTAACCTCTGAATTATTCACTAAAGTGGAGGAACAAATAAACTTCAGTCGCTAAGAGATTTTTTAAAAATAAGATGATTTGTTTCTCTAGTGTATATATACACCAAATTATTGATGAAAATATTGTATTTATGAGAAAAGGCTTGTGGTCAAATAATATCATTACTGCTAACTTTCAGCAACTGAGACTGAAAGTTATATAGTCTTCACCCTTGAAGGTTTTTGAAACCAGAATGCATAAAGTCCTGAGCAACATGGTCTGATTTCGCTGTCGAACCTGCTTCAAGCAAGAGTTTGGAGTAGATACCCCTGAGATCCCTTCTCAAATGACTCAACGAATTAGCTGCAACCATCTCTCCAAAATTAAGCACAAGGTCACTATAATGACCTCCTACTTAGTCCACATAGTACAAGTGTGTGTCAGCTCAAATAGAACACTGGAGAAAGACAAAATTAAACTAATCTAAAATCTCAATATGCCAAAAGCTTTCTTCTAGTGGTATGAATGCAAACAGCATTTTTTGGTATTGAACTTTCTGAGGAGATCAACATTTCTTGGCATGTATTTTATGTTCTAATGAACTCATCTGCTTAAAATTTAAGTCTCATGCATCTGTTTCTTTCTAACATGTTACAAGAATAACCAAATTAAATTTATCAGTGCTCAAGTAGCCCTTATTATGAGTGATGATATTCTTTTAGTCTTAACTGAACTATGCTCTAAACAAATGAATATCTTCATTTATTATTTTCAATATCAGTCCTAGAGAAACATTCACAGTTAATTAAATAGTTCACATTCAAACAGCTCTACAGTTTTAAGCTTACTGCAGAGATGAATTATATATATCCTTTTTTCTTTGACACTTTTGTTCCTATAACAAATATCATGATAATAACCACATTTGCAGACTATTTGAAATACTGTTCTCTGATGTACGCTTCATCCCTGAAAGTATTTAAGATCAAGCTGGATGAGGCTCTGAGCAACCTGGTCTAGTGGGGGTTGAAACTAAGATGATCTTTAAGGTCCCTTCCAACTCAAAGCCATTCTAGGATTCTATGTACCTGTAATTCCCTGTATGACTGTAAATTAAGCTCTGACCCCCAAATTTTCACGCTTTTCTTTTTACCTGCAAAATACTTCTGTAATACTTCTTTTAATTCATATGTAGTAATGACTTTTCCACATTTCACAATTTTCTTGTCTCAAGCCATCAACTCATCAGCCAGCAGTCACACTGGAAGACAATTCATAGAGCACAGAGCATTCTATCTGCTTCTATTATAAGTTCATACAGTTGCATAAAACCTGAGGATATTTAGAGGAAAATACTAATAGTCATTTACTTTTGCTCATCTGCTTAGAGGCACCATGAAAGTTCAGAAGACAAACCACACACTTTCCATGCAAAACATAAGAAAGGAAATAACTGAAGTTTGTCACTGGATGATATGAGGAATCAGGTGAAACAGAAAACAGCCAAGAAACATGCGAGAAGTTGAGAGCTGACAATGTCATCCTAGTAAAGCAGAAAAATGGCAACATGCTGATTTTTGTTCTAGAAAGGCTGAGACTTGGCTAACTTTTCCTGTACTCAGCAGTATATAATTGCACAGCAGAGCAAAATCAACAGCCCACCCACAAATGACTTCAAGAACATATCATATTATTTGTTTCAGTGTAAGCATTCTTTTACCTCTTTTAAATATATTCAGCTCTTTCACTCTTGTCTCCTGTTTCCATTGTAGAACTTGAATTAAGACATCAGCTCCTCCTTCACTGTTTTCCAACATTCAAGGCAGAAATACTGCACTAGAGGCACGATGGAACACAGGATTCATATGCAAAAAAACATTAATACACTTTTGTGATGTTAAAAATCCAATCACAAAGAAGAAAGTAGGCTGTATTAATGGCATACACAAATATATACTTAGCAGAGGAACACCTCTAACTGTATATTGTTTTCGATATATATGTACTATGCTTTAGAAACACTATTTAGAAAAACTGTTTAGAAATCTTCAGAAGACTATTATGAAATCACCAAAAAAACCCTCACATGGAAAAGTACACTGCAGAATTTAACAGTGTGCACATGACTTAAGACACAGACTGATTTAACGAGCTGAAGCTGCAAGAATTGGTGGAAGACATACTCATAGAACCATGGTATGACAAAAAGCCTCATACATTGTCAGAACTGGAAACAGTTGTGTGTTGCCAGGATCTAATGCTGTCCTTGATATACTATCGAAGAAAAGTAATACTCTATGGTCATATCATTCAAATAACAGAAATAATTAGAATTCATAAAGTGTTGCACAAGGCAGCAGCAGACGTGAATCTCTATTTACCTACTGATCTAAGAAATATAGCTTTAAATTGTGTAGAAAGTTGACATTTCAATACCCTACTATTTTTCCTGACTGTTCTGTGCACAGTGAACCATTTACTCTTTTCTTCTCTACCACCTACTTTCACATTCCTCTCCCTTTAAACCTTAAGCATGTTTAAATTTTATCCACCTTGTAACTGCCTAGCTGGGCACACTTTTAATTCGTTACGGTAGTCATTTAATTCTTTACTTGTAGTTTTAATTCAAATACATTCTTAAAGACAGAATTAAAAAAAAACAAAAAACCAGACCCTCAAATCTCCTCTAAAAAATGAAAATCTCTGCAAATCTATTCATCTATTCCTGGTCATTATTAAAATACATTTATATGTAATTAAATATTGTTATTGTCAAAAGGAATTAAATTTTGAAGACATTTGTAATCTTGATAAAGCTGCTGTTTGGACTCTACAATGCTGATCAAAAGTGGATCTCCTTTCTCATTTTGGTCTTACTATTGTCCATACGCACTTAGGGATTTCCTTTTCATTCTTGTGAAAGGACAATTATCAGCACACAGAGGTTGTGATTTAGCCAGCACTCATGCATAGGACAAACTGTAAATGACAAGGAATACATAGGATTACTTTTGTGCTTTAAATTAAGCTCTCCCTTAAGTATTTAACAAGGCAGAAGTGATTGATCTTTGGTTTGGTTTCTGAGTTTAATACTTTGACACATATCTTTAAAAAACAGTTATCTTACAGAATGTCTCTCAGTCACATTGTTCGCACAAACAGCATACACAATCTTAAATATAGCTCTGTGGTTCTGCAAAAACAAACATAGGAGATCACTCATTCACTCAAGGCAATTACCCAAATAATTACTTATTCTACCAAGTGCCACTTCTAGTTGATAAAAAAGTGCATTTATGACAGTTTAATGTTCTGTCAATAAAAAGTTTCACATTATATATGTTTGAATTTATAGGGATATAAATGCATCTGTATGATCAAGCCTTGCAAGCTTAAAAACTATTTTGTTCTTAAAGAGACTTGAATATCTTTATTATAGTAATAATTTAATGTTTATGATGGCATTAATATTTCCTGTATGTGTATTCAATATGTTATTACGTGGATGAGGGAGATTCTGCAACACAGGCGTGTCGATAAACTAAATGTAACTGATGCAAGTAGTATGAGTAAATCCCTCAGCCAACATTCCTCTGCAACATTTGTGTAACAGGAAACATTCTAATAGGGAAAGTTAAGTGTCCCAAAGGAATCTAAATTCATCTGGCTGAGACAGAAAAGAAACAAAATTGAAGCACTAAATCTGGTATTGAGTTATTGTTACTGGACTTGGAACAAAAGTCTCTGTGGGTGTTCCCCAAAGTATTGCAAAATTATGTAATTTGTGAAAATGCAGCAACTGATCAATAGTGAGTATCTGAAATCAATTTATGCAAAAAGTTGTTTGGATTCCATGTACAATTATGAAATATCAAATCTCAAATACCTATCTGTCAATGCTGATCAACTGAATAATTATCCTTACTGAATCATATGCAACTCTTCATCTAATACAGACCCAGTTTGCCCATCATCTGACAGTTTTCCCCACTAGCCTATTGATGTGATTAAATTGAAATGTTTAAAAGGCCAACATTTCACTTCTGCTGTAGCTGTTCAGTGACCCAGTTAAAGGTTGCAAGAGAAATACAACACAGCGAGCCACCTCCTCAGAAAAACAAGTTATTGCTAAAACGTGGTTGGCTACACTTAGACTCATAGCTGTGTAATACACGTTAAGGTACAGTCTGAATTTCAAGTGTAACGGAAAGTTACTGTTCCTGCAGATCTCCACATAAAGGGAAAATAGTCCTGAATCTGCAACAGTCTCTAAGTTTTAAAAGGGAACAAAGACAAAGCCTAACAAAATGGATGGTAGCCTGATATCAAATACAGAAACATAGATTCAGAAGCCTATTTTGGACACAAAACTGATTTAACTTGGCTATTGAGGACAAAGGCAGTCCAGAATATGTTTTGAAAAATATCTCTGCACCAATAAAAATAAGAGGAATATATGCAGAAAAAAAAAAAAAAGACAGAAAAAACAAACAAAACACCTTTTTTTTGTTCCTTTGCATTGATTTTCATTCCTACCAAAAGAACAAGTTCCCCAATCAACATACTGTGACTGCTGATTTAATTGCAAGACAACACAAAACCCTTAACAAAACTGAGCTAAATTAAGGTGTTAANGCCGGCGGAACGCTGACTGGACCTGGGACCATAAGGACGCCTTGGACCTATGGTAGATCACGACGATCGGAAGGGCCGGCGGAACGCTGACTGGACCTGGGACCATAAGGACGCCTTGGACCTATGGTAGATCACGACGATCGGAAGGGCCGGCGGAACGCTGACTGGACCTGGGACCATAAGGACGCCTTGGACCCGTGATGGTAGCTATAATCCTCTTTCCCTCTCTTTACTTTACCTTCTTTCTTCCCCCTCATTCTTTCTGTCTATCGCGTGCCGCTTTGCGGGCAAGAACAATAAAGTTGCACTGTTTGATTGAAGCATAACCCCTTGGCGTGGTCGATTTTTTGCGCTTTGAGATCACAGCAAACGAACCATCACACGTTCACTGAGTGGACCGTGACAATATGTCATATTTTTTTGGTGCCTTGAACTTTATTTGATTATACTAAGGTTTCACAGAAAAGTTGCCATAGGCTGGAAATTTTGCAATTTTCAACTGCTAGGGTTTCAATGGTTGTAGGTCTTGTTAGAGCTTCGTCAAGTCTTTCTGAATGTGAGGATTCGTATTTTGTCATCTAACAACATTCTGCTACCTTATCTTCATTTTCTGAATTTTAATCACTAAATAATGAAATTCCTTGTGAGGAATAACAAATATCATAATAAAAAAAGACAGCAGGAGTCAAGCTGCTGTCTGCTCTCAGAAACAGCATCAGTCTTTGATCGTTGTACAAGTTTTGCTCCATAAGGATGGAAACTACCAGCTTGTGCTCCTAGCCTCTGTGAATAAGCTATTTCTGATGCTATTTAGTCTTGTCAAACTTCAGCAGATAAAAATGCTTCTGTATCTAAGAGTTAGAGAGTAGTTCTTATTGGTATCATGCTGATAAATAAGGGGAAATGTTCTTTCTGAATGCTGTCTTTACAAGAAATGTACACTTGCTCAAGATTTCAGGTCCTAATGTCTATAAAAAAAGCTCTCTAAGCTTATAAAAGGAAAGAATATGCAGAAATCAGGACCAGTAATTTCAGTCAGTAGACAGGATACTTATAATTTACTAAATATTTAGTAATAGTTCACATCTGGCAGCGGGATAAAAAAAAAAAAAAGACTTAACAGCACAAATTTCACAATGTTTTGTGTTGCACCTTATTTCACCCATTGATTTGTGACATGCCTGGTATTCTGTCTCAATAAGCAGTGTCCTGAAAGTTACACTTTGACTTATGCTTGGATCAAAAAGCAGAATCATGGTGCACATATTACTGATGTAATGTGTTCTACCAATGTAGCATGTTGAGTTCGGCTCTGATACCACATCTGTCAAAATGTTATTTTCACAAAACTCCCACTGATCAAGAATGTTCCACTGTTTTGGTTTCAGATAAAAGCATCTTAATATCAAGTGTTTGTTATAAACAGCACAGCAAAGACGAAAATATAAATAACTGGCCAGCTTCTGACATCTCACTATTAATACTTGCGTTGTGTATCTGCAGGTAATGCCAACTTATGCTATGCATCAATTGAAGTCCTTCTAGTTGAGTATTATGAGAAACTTATGGTGTTTATAATCTCTATTTAGACATTGAAAGTATATTAGTCTATGTAGATATAAAAGAAATATATTTTGTGATGAAATGAGGGATAGAGTGCTGAGCATCAGCATGGAAGACAGCCATAACCTCAGGTAATCAGATTTGCTGAGTGATTGAGGGAGAGAAAAAAAAATTAGCTGTAGTCATTTAGTGACAACATATGGTCTAAAAAGCTCACTTCTAAATTTCTCTGTTCAATACTACTCTTTAAATTTTTTCTCAAAAAAAAATAAAAAATCACAAAATAGTTGAGGTTGGAAAGGATCTCATGAGTTCATGTAGTCCAACCCCTGCCCTGCTCAAAGAAGGGTCATCTGGGCATGGTGCCCAGGACTGTTCCCAGTCAGGTTTTGAATATTCCCAAGAATGGAGACCTCACAGACTCCCTAAGAAACCCATTCCAGCGTTTGACCACCTTCACAGTAATTTTTTTGGTTCTAAGTGAAGTTTTCTGTATCGCACTTTCCCTCTTTCAGGGATGAAATTGAGGTTTTCTCAGTAATTTTCACACGTTTTTTTACAGCACTTTTCCTGGGAGAAGAAGAGTGTGGGAGAAGAAAGAAAATTCTCCAGCACAAGTAACAACTTCAGAAAACATGAAAACATCTGCTGTGGTTTCTAATAATTTTCAGGTAGTGCAAAAGTTTAGAACATGACAACCAAAAACCATTACATCTAGGGGCTCAGGATCAGAGACAGCTGAAAATATGTTTTTGAACACGTTTGTGTCTCTGCTTAAACCCATCCCCTATTCTTAAGCAAACGGACCACTCAGAGCTTTGTTTTTCCCTTTTTTCACTAAACCAGATGGATTTGCTCCAGTCACTGGTTATAAATCTCACAACATTTCAGAATTGCCCTCACCTTCAGCTCTTCCCACATGGAGATGGAGACTAGAGAGCAGCTTATTTTCTCTAGTGTACCAGGAGAATATAGACTATTTTAATTCCCTGGAAGGTAGCTTGATTTCCTGTTTCTGTTACTAGACCTTTTTGATCTAGCATATTAACACACAAATATAGAATTACTACACATTTATATGGGGAGAACAAAAAACTCTGTAATTCAAATGAGTATGATTAATCTAACATACATAACAGTAAATTTAAAGTCACTCATGGCAGAAACTTCCTTATTTTGTATTAAAAATAAGGGGTTTGTACTTCTGTTTGTGATTTGTGTATAGATTCTTGCTGTTTCAGAAATCAGAGGAATCCTTCAAAGGTATTGATCAATTTAACGTGTTGCTCCCTGGGTGGGAGGAGGATGGGATGAGAAATATTGGCAAGAAACTACCCATCACATATTTTATTCGTATGTCAAAGGGCTAATAATCCATATGTTAGCTAGAGGAATTTAAAAAAAAAAAAAAGACAACTAGGCCTGTCAAAACTTTGCTTATTATTTTTTTATACACGGTTGCAAGTCTCAGTAAGAATGAATTTTATATTCAGCAGATAGTAACATATCATATATTGCAATTCAGATATTTTAATGTAATTATAATTATATATCAGAATTATTTATCCAGATTGGATTTTACTATTTGTAACATTATTGTCAAAATAGGCCATCACAAACACTTAAAAAGTGGGAAGAATATGTATTTTTCAATTTCACAACATGAGCATTTTGAAGCATAAAAAAGAAGGAAGCTACATCACCTGATTTAAGTGCCTGAACATTTTCACTTTTGAGAAGTTTCCTTTCATTTATATGCCCAAGTTTATAGTTAGAAGCCTAAGTTGACAATACTATATGTAAAAAGATGAGTAAAAATTTTTTTCTATGCTTTTTCAGGAAAGTGAAGTCTAATTCTTATTCAAGAAAATAGCCATTGAATGATTCTCAGAAAATTGTTAACCCCAATATTGAAAAAAAAATGTATTTTTCTTTTAATTAAGGGCAACTGTAGAAACTAAACATTGATAAGTCTGAATAAATGTTGTTGCCAAAATGTCCTTTAAGTTTTTTATCAGTTTTAATCCAAAGTCAGTGCCTATCCAAAGCTTTTTGATGGCATTTCAGCATCCTTCTGGAAATCTCGAGAACAGTGACTGATAAGCACTGCCAGAGATAGAGAAATTTAATGCTTAACTTGGAGGTTAGAATACTACGAACACATGTATCTGCAAATGGTGATTTAGTAATTAATCCTGATTCTCTTACTATTGGCACAGAGAGACAGTAATCACTTCTATGCTTAATGTGAGTTTACTTTTGAGTATTAAATTGATACTGGTACAAATGTTAAGTACTAGATAACGAACAAAGATTTTGTATGTGCACGTGCCAACACTCGAAAGTCTAGCAGGTTTTTTTTAATCACTTCTTAAATCATGTTAAAAGTAAAGGAGATCATGCACATTATTTACACAGATGTAGCTGAATAGATGTTCCTCATCCCCACTAGTGCCTTGTCTCAAGATAAAGCTCTAAATTAAAATTACTTTAAAAGAACTGAAAGTAAAGAAGGAATTTGAAAAATGGTAACTACTGAATGACTACTCATTTCAAATGCTTGACTGGCTTCAAAATGGTGGAAAAAAATTATTTCAAGATTTCCAAAACATTCAAGCACTTGGGACAATGACGGCATTAGAGAAATTTTCAAACAAAGAGAAATTTTAGGGAAACTATCTGTACACAGAGGCTGTCAGGGAGAACTGAACCATCATCTCAGAAGTGAACTACAGCATCTGGAGCATTCTGGAGAAGAGGAGGCTGAGGGGAAATCTTACTGCTCTCTACAACTACCTGAAAGGAGGTTGCAGTGAGGTGGGTGTTAGTTTCTGCTCCCAACTAACTAGCAATAGAATGTGAGATAATGGGCTTAAGATTAACCAGGGGAGGTTTATATTGGGGGAGGCGGGGGGAAATATCTATACTGAAAGAGTGGTGAGGCATTTGAACAGGCTGTCCAGGGAGGTGGTGGAGTCACCATCCCTGAAGGCGTTCAAATAAGGGGTAGAAGTGGCACTTCAGGACATGGTTTAGCAGTCAGGATACACACACACATGGGTGGCCTGGGTTTGGGTTTTTTTGTGAACTAGGACATATGAAAAGCATTACTGAGTCAATCCTGTTTTAATGCCCTATTTCCTAGTTTCTCTTTTAAGCAATCTCCTCAGGGCATCAAATATTGTCGTGTCAGTTATTGCCATGCAATCAAATGACATTTTAAAGTAAAAATAAAGTTTAATATTAGTAAGAGAAAATTCCAAAATAGTATTCTGTAAATCTTCTTGACTTGGAAAGCAAAAGTCACTGAAAGTCATTGCCCTCTCTTTAACTTACAGCTAGCCAAGTCCTATAGCATTTTTATTTTAAATGTAATTGCTTATATAAGCAAAGATTTGGAAACTTGACTATCACTTACTATTCCCCGGGTAGTGCATATTTTTCAACAGGGTAAATAAGCCAGCACAGATACATGTGCTAATCTGCTTTTATTTTCCAAGCTAGCAAGAATACCCAAAGAAGCCACTCCCAGGTTCCTCACAAAGAAGTGAAAGCAAATTTATTCTGTTAGATAATACCAAAAGAACTATCTTTGAGATTATTAACACAAGAAGCAAAAAGTGATCAATCCAATACTAAAATGTCACTGAATATTTACTCCATGGTATACCTTTATAAGGATGTGAAGAGGAGTGGGCAGAGGATAACTCCAGCTAGCAATATCACTCCCCAGGCTCCAGACCTCCTGGAATGCCTTCCAGTGCTCAGAAGTTTGATCTCGCTGGAGAGTGGGGAGGTGAAGAGGAGGCTGGAAGGGAAAAGATCTACTTAGCAAGATTAAAAATGAGAGTATAATACAGACCTAAAAATGATAATGATAGAGTAACCTATGACAGTAACAAGCAACAATGGTCCCTTTCAAACAGAAGGTTGTGAAAGGTCAAAAGCAGCATATATATAACATGCCTGTCTCTTTATGTAGTTTAGAAAGGGTTATCTAGCGTAACTCTGCCAAATATTCCTAGAGTAGACATGATTTTTACTACCAAAAAACCTATTTTTCTGCCACTGGTTGTATCAGTTCACCAAATTAAAGTTGAACTATGTTAGCAAGATGGAAAATGTCTTTGTGCTAGCAAAATACTTGCCTTCCTACTCTGGCTATGCCAGAAATGTTGAAGCGTAGATCAGAACTAGTGTAAATGGCACAGTAGTTTGCCTCAGCTGTTTTAAAGCCCACATCATACCCAGATCAAAGTTCTTTGAGAAGAATACCAAGTTCTACCTCATCCATTTCGCAGATGGTGAAACAGATCCAATGCAATTTTCCTAAAGCTGTGAAGCAGTCCACCAAGAAAGCAACAGTTAGAGCCCTGACGTTCAAGGCATCAGCTCAGCATTGAAGTCTTGGATTCATCAGAGCTCAAATTTGTCGCTTAACTGCCAAGGTAAAGAACTGGGAATAAGGAGTGGAACTGATCGAGTGTCAGATGTTAACCCATCACAATGCACATTTGCATATAGTCCAGACACTCTTTCTGCTTCTTCTCCAAATGCAAAGAAAATGCACTTAAAGCAATGTCTCTCAAACTAACTGAGGTCAACATCATGTATCACAGACACAGCAACATTTCTGAGGGCAGCTGATGAAATCAGAGTGATAGTTCATTGATCCACACACAGATAATTCAGACAAATCCATCAAAGTTTAGACACTTGTCTGCTTTTCTGCTTAGTGAGTACCATAGATGATTCAAAGGTCATTTATCACCCTTGGGAGTAGCTGATTTTCCTGAAGATGTTTTGGCAAGTCATTAACTGCATGTTACTAGTCAACACAGATGCTAGTAGTGTTTTTATCATGGGCATGGCAATAAATACAAACGCTTTTCAACAGCTCCTGCTGCACATGTGCATCAAGCAAAACAACATCTTCACATATCCCACAAGTGACATTTACATACTGATTTTATCAAAGTTCAGCAAATACCTACCACTTAACTTCCCTGAACCTGATAGAGATCCTACCAAGCAGGTCTGATATGTCACTTATCAGCATCCTGAACCATAGCCGAGTTAACTGTGTCTTTACTTTCCTCAAGTGCTACTGTTGTACTTCTCTGATGAATTGGTATGAGTTTTAGGCTACAGAGACATTTCGAAGACACATTTACTATATTAACTCTACATTCAACTCTAGAAGTTAGGTGTCAGCACAGTCATACCACTTAAACATCCAACTCGTTCATATCCCCACAGATATATTCATGTTCTTGTCTAAAATCTTTAGAGCTTATTGACTAAATTTAAAACTTGACAGAGGGGTACTGATCTTAGAGTTAATCAGCTCATTGATCCGGCTGATAACACCACACATACACACACACAAATGAATTGGATTTCAAATGCACCTTGAGGCCATATGATTGCTAAATCTGATAGGGTGGTAATGCATAGTTGGAAGTGAGTAAAGAAACCAAGACTGCCTCTTTTGGCATGCTCTGCAGTTAGTGTATTTAAGGCATAATGGGAAAGAGTGTCTCAGTTAAAAAGTCAATCAAGAGACAGAAATCTGTAGGAAATCTGGCTTCATTAGTTCATAAGCTGCTTACAGAACTGCTTGTTTACATCAAACGCATATTGCAGGCTTCAGAAGTATTTGCAGAAACACACCTGTTTCTAAAAGCTGAGGATCTGCTGTGACTGCACCACCCTTCCCTTCAACCACCGTGAGCCCATAAATGCATTTGTACTCTTGGATATTTTGCTCCAAGAGATCCATATAGAAAATATCCACATAACAAGCAACAGAGTGAACAAAAAAGGGAAAGGCTGGAAGGGATTATAATCACTTGTATCTACTATAAAGAGAATATATTCAGTTCTAGATGCAAGTCCTATGAATAGCAAAACTCAAATGAAAATTATTTCATGATTTATGTTTGTAAATCTCCTAGCCATGGGGAATGGAGGAAAGATCTAAGTAAACAGCGACCATCTGGCTGTAGAGTGCATTCAGCTATCTTCTGTCTTGAATCAGCTGAGACTATTACAGCTGGATCTTGCATTTGTAAGTGGTAGGGAAATTCAGAGCCCAAAGAGGAATTTGAGCCCAGCAACCTACCAGCATTCTCTGTCTGCTGCTCCTTAAATGTAAGATGTTGCAAAAATAGCTGGCATATTAAATATCGCAGGTTTTAAATGCAGAAAGGAAGAAAATGTAAACATATAATCTGCTGATAGTCATTAAAATTCTTTTCCATTTACGCTGAAAGGTCAGCCTGAAACACTCCTTTTCATCAAGATCACCTTTGGTCTGTAGCACAGGCCACAGCTGAGATTAGTGACCTCTTGTGCTAGTCGCTGTATGAGCATACAAGAGAGTCAATCCCTTCCCTCCAGAGATACTGTATAATTACAGAGAAGGTAGGAGAAAAGGATTTAATCTATATTTATTTTCACTCATACAAATAAAGCAGATGTTGCGGGTTGCCCAAGAGGACTGCACGAATGCTAACCGTTAAGAGCTTAGACTTGCCGAGGACTAAGTCCCATTTTGACCATTGCTTGAGTACCAGTATGAACAAGGCTTAGGTTAGTTTAAGACCCAAGTACACCATCATTCCTTCCCATTTCATAACTACAGTAAATCCCAGCACCTTTTATAACTACCTGCTTTGATCATTGATTCCAAAAGACTTTGCCTAACTTCCCGCATTTATTTAAGAACATAACAAGCACCATGCATCTCTTTCTCCTACCTTTCAGAAATCTGAAGCAGAATGAATGCAGAATAATTTGTCTTTTAGCCAGCTGGATATGGAAAAAAATCAGGAATGTCTTGCATTCTAACAAAACACCATTACTACATCAGGCATTAAACTATCCGCTTTAGTTAGAAGTGATAGAGACAGAAGTAGATTTTCTATGCTTAATATGTTTTTATTAAGAGTGTACTAGGCTACACATCAGTACACACTTCTGTGGTGCTTAAAGGATGCATTCTACTGGACTCACAAGTGTCATATTACTGGAATCACGAGTGTCATTTCTGCTCACATGATGGCAGAAGTATTTTAAATCAATAGCTGTGTTCAGCAGCAACAGGGATCTCTTATATCACCCTATGTTGAATCACTAGAGCTTGTTGGTTAGTAACATGATTTGAATGAAGAAATTAGAGATAATTCAAGCTCATGTATGATCACATTCCTGAACTTGTCAACTCATCTTGTGTCATACATATTACTTCAACAAGTATAAGGATTTTTGTTACAATCACTGTCCTGATACATTTTATGATGAATATTTTTATTCTTTTTGAATTATATTATAGCTGCAGTATCAGAGATTTTCCAAGGGTACTTAAATCGGTTTCTCCTCAGTGTCCCACAGGTTGTAGTTTGCATTACTAACCACTCTTTCAGAGCTGGGAAGGAGGGGACTTTTCTTGGCACTCTCTCACTGAAGAACTCATCCTTCAGCATCTTCACTTGTGAAGAAACTTATTGTATTACCTGATGTATTTGTGGTCACATCAAGGGTTAAGTAAGCTGCAGTAAAGTCTTTAATTTGCAGGTTGTGTCTGGCTGCAGTCCTAGATTCGGGCACCTGAAAGAGGCACCTACGATGCCCTCACACAGGAGAGGTGGTTTCCTTAGTAACTGGGACCAACGAAAGAAAAGTATGCCTGACAAGTAAAGCTTATGCTGGGCTTCTGAGTAAAACAAACATCTCCCACAGCTGAAATATTCTCCCTTTGCACGTCAAGGGAGTGCTGGATAGGGATACATTTACAAATTTTTCTCTTTCTATCTCTGCCAATGTGGGTATGGACATCAAACCAACAAACTCGATTTACTCAATATGTGAACCTCCTGCATGTTGCAACTACTAACACAGGTCCTTTGCAAGGAGTAGAAACAAAGATTTCTTAGGAACAATTATCACAGCCCATGGGAATTGAAGGAGCCTCTTTTTTGCACAACTACTTGTTCGTTCTCTGGAGCCACTTGACAATTAAATAGAAACCACTTGAACTAAGACATTTTCAGCACCACTTCCTCTTCAGCAAATGCAATCAATCTCTCCACAGCTATTTAGTTAAAAGAAGTTAGTGTTTGATGCAAACTGCCTTTGTCTTTGCACTTTGTACATAAATTTCTGGTGACTAAAAAAGGTTAAGTACCTTTCCACAAGAATTTAATTAAATCCCTCTAACTCTTAGAGTGTATCAAAGTTAAATTAGCATTTCTGTCTATTGTTTAGTCTCTCGGTGTTTATACTGAATAGTAGCATCCAAACAGCACTCATTAAAAAAAAAATCAACAAAGTAACGCTTAAGCACATCTGAAAAATAAGCCAAAAAAAATGACAGAAATTTAGAGAAAGCCCAGCCAAAGACGGTCTTTACCTTTGTTTCTCATCCAAGGTCTGAGTCCATTCATTCCTTCTATGGACAATAGTTCTGAAGCCAAGAACAAGTTTTAGGGAGTAAATGGGACTGTTTAATCTCCTGATGAACAGGTCACTCTCTGACTTTGACCCTGTCCTTCTGCACACTAGGGCAGGCATGTTTCCTAGTTTATTATAAAATATATTCTTGACAAGATCTGAGACATCAAACCAGAGTTTGCTAGATACAGTACAGATATATTATACAGCACAGAGAATTTTTCCACATCTTCTTTTGATATGGAGATGAAAAAAAATGAATTTACAGTAACTCCAAGTAATGGCTTTGGCAAAACACGAACAATTTCCCTTAATATTTATATATATGTTTCTTTGAAAAGCATTTTAAAGTGTCTATAGTCAGTTATATAGACAATGAAATATTGTGGCTAATCCACTTAAATATTTCGGTGACGTCAAAGACAAATTATAACGATGATATACCAGTGCAGGAAAATTAAGCCATAAAAGGGAATGATTAGAAATATATACATGTCCCATAAGTATGTAGTAATGGAAAGCTGAAAGAGGTATGTCAGAATAGTCTATGAGACTAGACTCAAACTGATAAAAAATATATGGAATTCAGGAGGAAAAAAAACAACATAAAAAATGGAATTGTGACAATGATATTATATTGTAAACTAAAGCAGTAAATGGTAACACCATCAATTCGTTCTTCTGGAAAAGTAGATGATGTCTGACCTAGGATCTCTGGTCAAGTGGAGATAAGGGTAGAGTTGACAATGAAAACAGTATTCATAATTACATGAGGTTAAGAAACTGGTTTTGCAAAACTAGAGAAGACAAGTAGCATTAGTGTGATAATAGTAACAAACAATGAAGCTATTGTAAGTTTAAAAAAGAAAATTAAGCTAACAGTATATTTTAAGAGAGCTAGGTGTGGAAAAATAATTATGGATGCAGTGATCATAACTGAACTTAAATGAAATCATGAAAAAAAAAATTAATCGTGCCTATAACTCTATAAACTATACTTTATAGGGAAAAAGTACATTGAAAACTTAAGGAGACTGAAGAGTTCAAGGATTTAAACTTCAGGGTTTACATTCTTCAAATAGAAAGCATAAACATTTTTCTGGAAGTTGCTGACAGAAAAAAAAAAAAGGAAAAACTATTCAGAGTGAATGACTACCATGGAAAAAGTAGGCAAAAATCCAGAGAAATAACAAATAATAATACTTCTACCCTGAAGGTGAAAAAATATAGGACAAAAGTGTGAAACAGTAGAAGTCAACATGAACTATATCATGCTAAGAATATTAAAAACAATTAGCAAAATGGCCATAATTAACATGAATTAAAAAGGCTGAAGGGAATACAGGCTATTATGCAGTGAGAATGAAGTTAAAGACAATATCTGGATGACTATAAGTGAACATTTTACCTCAGCTTTTAAATAAAACAATTCTGGACCTGGGGCAGAAATAAAATGATTTGTGGGAACATGTGTCTCAACATGGGAATTACCAAAGCTAAGGTGGAAACAAAGCTGAGAAATTTTGCGTGCTAAAATTCAGACAGAAGGATATGAAGGTAGTCTTTTTTTCCTAGAATTCTTGGAAGAATTAGTACATATTCCTGCAAATTGGGAAACCAGGATTTTTAATATCGCATTAAACAGGAAAGGGGAAGCAGCACTACAAGAAGTACAAAGCTCCTACATTTTGGTAAAGCCCAACAAAGTATTGAGCATAACAGACTTGCAAATACAAGACAACTAAAGCAACTTCCCTAGTATGTAAAGTTTAAAGCAAGTTTTGAAGAAAAAATGCATTCTATGGCATGGAGAATATGATGAAGCCTGCTAGTGCATGCAAGCATGTCTGATAAAATAATCAATCTTTAAATGAAACGAAAGAGGTTAAGATTTCATTGGAACTTCATTAAGGGTTTTAACACTTCAGTGTAGGGCAAAGGATCAGCTATTAGCCATGGATTATGGGAAAGATAAGCTTTACAAGTAGACAAGGACCTGGGTAAAGGGAAAAAAAATAAAAAATTACTAGGACCTCGATGGGCTGCAGAGGGGCAGCCTCCCCTCACTATGATCTGCACCACGGGCTGCAGAGGAATCTGTGTTCTGGCACTTGGAGCATGTCCTCCGCTCCTTATTCACTGAGTGTTGTTTCTTTCCCATATTCTCACTCCTCTTCAGCTACAGTTTCCCAGTTTCCCTCTCTCCCTTCTTAAATCTGTTGCCACAGAGGCACTACCACCATTGCTAATAGGCTCAGCCTTGGCTGGTGGTGGGTCTTTCTTGGAGGTGGCTGGCACTGGCTCTGTAGGATACAGGGGAACCTTCTAGCAGCTTCTCACAGAAGTCGCCCCTGTAGCGCCCTCCCGCTACCAAAATCTTGCCATGCAAGCCCAATACAAGTACTCTCCAAAAAGGAGTGATTTCTGCAAGGCGAATCTTTAACTCTCAGATAAAAATTACCAGTTTGCTAATGCTAAACTGGACTTCATTTAAGATCACTGGAAATGGAACTTGCATAATTTGTTATCTTCATTACCACAAGAAAATGAAGATTTTTGGTTTACTGTTATGGAAGGGAATTTATATTCATTGAAAGTTTGAAAGGAACAATATATCGAACTTGCTCTTCTCTACATATCAGGGCAGCAGATATCCCTTTGCACTACACTGAGCCTGATAACACAGAAATCACCAAAGCACTGACTTCTCTTCCAAACTATGCCTTGATAAAATTAAGAGATAGAATATCTGTTCCAAGTGGAAATTAATCATGCTGTTACCTCTTTGTGCTCACTTTAGTAACTGCTCTCAATTTCCAGACACATATTTCCTTTCTGACTTTTCAGAGCTGAATCTCCAAGCTTAATCCAAACTTTTTAACCTAACCCTAAATTTTCACATCCTCATGACTAAATTGACTGAGCGCTTTGGGATGCTGCCTGTAATGTTTAAGCGGTTTCTGTAGTTCTCTCTAAGATCTGTCAATCATCTGATACTTCTTGTAAAATGTGGACAATAAAACTGGACATTGTGGTTTGGTATCTCTCCAAGCATCACTGTCTACAGAGGTTAAAGTCTCCTCCTGCCTATTATTTCACAGAATCACAGAATGTTAGGGGTTGGAAGGGACCTTGAAAGATCATTTAGTCCACTTCCCCCTGGCCAGAGCAGGATCACCCAGATTAGGTCACACAGGAACACGTCCAAGAGGGTTTCAAATGTCTCCAGAGGACGGGACTCCACAACCTCTCTGGGCAGTCTTTTCCAGTGTTTTGTCACTCTCACAGTGAAAAAGTTACTCCTTATGTTTACCTGGAACCTCCTCTGCTCCAGCTTGCACCCACTGCCCCTTGTCCTATCATTGGACATCACTGAGAAGAGCCTGGCTCCATCCTCCTGCCACTCATCCTTTCCATATTTATAAACATTGATGAGGTCACCCCTCAGTCTCCTCTTCTCCAAGCTGAAGAGACCCCACTTCCTCAGCCTTTCCTCAGAAGAGAGATGTTCCACTCCATCATCTTTGTGGCTCTGCACTGGACTCTTTCCAGCAGTTCCCTGTCCTTCTGGAACTGAGGGGCCTAGAACTCAACACCATATTCCAGATGTAGTCTCACCAGGGTATTTCCAGGAACACAGAGTTTCACAGGGGAACCTGATTCCTGCTACCATCTTCAAACCACAGCCTCCCAGGAGACTTTTCTCCACTGATTCATGTTGCTTGTCTTACTTTTCTCCACTTTTGTGGAGGCCACAGATACCACAGCAAAGTCTTCCCCACTGCTCTGCTGAATCACCTTCACCAGCACCATGAACCTATCGCTCAACTCTTCCAAATCTTAGCAAAGTAACAGGAATCCAGAGATAAAGGTATTTGCCAGGGAATCAGGAAGACAATCAGATTTACAGCCTCTTCTGTCACAGCCAGGTTAAGGGATAAGTGTAACAAACACACATACATTTGCATAACAAATATCCTTTTTACAAACTGCATGTTGTGCTTGGTAGGAAAATAGTATCAATTACTACAATTAACCACCATGTGACTCTCATTTCTAATCCACGGTGAACTTTAGTCACCTGTAACTTTCTAAAACTTTTTTTTTTCCCCTGTTCTGCTTTCAAAGCAGAAGTAGACTTTAAATTCAACCTTAAAACAACAACAAAAACCTCCACCACCTCTGCAGTAAGGGCATTTCTGTATTCTTTTAAAGCTGATAAGACAAGTTTCTGAGATTCATTTAATTAGAAGCTCAAACACAACTGACATAATGCCCCATTAGGCAAAAAGTATAACTGCAGTTACCTACACTTTGCATTAATGCATATGTAACTAACTGGGGGAAAAAAAAGTAAGATGACCTATGCACTTTATGTCATTTCATAGGGAAAAAAAAAATGTAATTCTACTGACAGTAGAATACTGAAAAGACAAGATACATTAGTTACAGGAATGAAAACATGGTAGTTCTCGGTAAAAGACATGGTATGAGTACTTAATTACAACATAGCCCTACTGGAAAGCCAACTATTTCTTATTTCCAACCATCTGAAGCTGCTTACTGGAAATTTCTAAGGGAATTAAATTTTCCTCCAACCTGTATTCTTGATGATCTTGAAAGTGCCAACTTCATTTCAATTCAAATAAACCCAGATAATATATCTGACACAGGTGCCGATACTATGTTCTTCCTACCGCCACACAGAAGCAGATGAGAATATGATGATACTCTGTCAGATTGTGACTTTTTGTTTTTATATGGTTGGTTTGTTTTTAATGGAGGTTGGTAAGGGCTGTGCAAGGAGTTTGACTGCAAAGTGTGAGCACATCTACCTATCGTGCCTGAGAAATGACAGTTAAAAAATAAACCTGCCACAAATAAAGCAACCTTTTATGAGGTGTTTGGATTGGAGAGAGTCAACATCTGAAAAGCCACTTGATGGATTTGACAAAAGGTGTAGGGAAGGAAGGAGAGGAAGGGAAACGAATTGGGCCGGAAGAGCAACAGCTCACGGTCTATCACCAGAACACTAACTCAGGCAGCAGAAGCCAGGAAGACCAGAAAAGATGGAGCAAGTAATGTCTCAACTCCTTCTGATAAGGAACACAGGATTTTTAAGTTCATAATACAGAAAATCCTGTATTTTATAGAACATACGCAACATTGCACACACATATGCCAACAGACACTGTGAAATGAAGGCTGTCGTAGAATCAGAGAATCATACAGAACTGTCCGGATTGGAAAAGACCTTTCAGGCCATCAAGTCCAACCAGAGAAAGATTATGTTGTTCCTCACCAAATCAAATGCAGTGGGATTTGTCAGGGCTTCTAATATGAGCTGGATGTTGCCCATGATACTGGCACATCTGGCAACAGAGGATGGCTTTGACTATTGGACAGGCTGCAAAACAAGCCCTTACCCCAAAAACCCAACTTGTATTTCACCCCCAAAAATCGAACTTGTATTTCCTTTAGTACTTATTCACCTCTTTTTTTCTCTACTTTTTTTTTCCCTGAACAGCATCTAAATCCATCTATAAACAAATCTACCCTCTTGGGAAAGCTTCACTGCATTCCTATCCACACACAGATTTTTGAATGTCCAAACAATACTCCACTTGATCCCCTCACCATAAAATGACAAAGGCTATTATCTACAATTAATGAATTGGCCACAAGATAAAGAGATAAAGATGTAAATCATGGACTATAGTCTAAGTGCACATTGCCTGGGCCAATATAAACACACAAACGCACACATTAGAACACAACTCCTTGAGGGAAAGGTTGTGATGTAATGCCTAAAGGTCCATCCTTGCTTCCCATTTGCATACATGATTACCTTCATTAGTTATCCATCCTCAAGCATAACCACCCCTATTTTGTGTGGCATGTTTCTGGATTGAGTGTCAAAAAACTAATGAGATCGAGATGTCTTGCTTCAAATATGGAATCACAGCTTGTTTCTGCATCAAATGTACACAACATCTGTGGTGTATTCGATCAATACAAATCACCTAAAAGCAGGAACAAACTAATCATTTTGAGCTAAAAAATGAACATAAAATATTGCTTGGGCTGTAGCAAATCTGACACAAGGACCTTCTGTACATTTGTGGCTTTTTCAGCATAAAGAGTTTTTGTTGTTGTTCCTAATCAGGGATGACCTTCAAAGGGACAACCGCTGAGATATCCAATCATGATACCTTTACATCAACTACATGCAGCATAGTTAATTTAAGATTCGTACAAGCCTTTCTTTTGGTCTTTATCACCCCTTTCATACAGTACCATTCTATTTGACTTGGCTGGCTTCAACACTCTCCTACATTTAGAAACTGTATTCTTGTCTGAATAAATAAGTCTGCTAAGAGCATCTATGAAGTACTGGTATCCCCAGGGTCTGAAGCAATATTTTTAATTTTTTTTTTTCCCTTTCCAATTTTTTAGCCCGGTGAATCCAAGTTATAAAGCATATAGCAGAGAGGAACAGGGTTGCCTTAGTAACGAGGCAGACCCAATCAGCTGCATAGGCTCCCTTGAGAGAGTCTAATATGTGCAGCAGAAAGAGGCTGGGACAGGTTGCTAAATTAATGTGCCAGACAGCTTAAAATATTACGCACAAACACATACACAACATCTATCTGTGTGCTTATATCTGAATGCAATTATCTTCAACGTTTTTGCAAAAATAAATAGCATCTGGATAACTCAGCCATACGAAACCCCCAAAGCAGCCGAGATGCAGCAACAGTCGAGGAAGTGAAGCTGGGTGGGAGGGAGTGGGGCTTCTCTTCCCCGCAGTCCTGCTCCGGGGAGGAGGGGGAAAGACTCCTCCTAGCAGGCATAGGCTGAAGCAGGGATATGTGTGCCTTTCTATCTTTACTGGAGCTTATGAACTGCCTCCTTTGATAGTGTGCCGCTCTCCTGATTCTGCAGGGGCTGGAGTTCTCTTGCCTGACCCTTTCCATATCACTTCACAAGGTTTTTCCCCTGCCATGTTGTGACCTCTGATGCAAAGTGAACTTCCACCTTCACCCCACAATTTCTTCATAAATACCACAAATCTGAATGTGTTTTATATTCTTCTCAATTCCTGCTGTGTGAGGACTCAGTCGCAGCACAAGATTTTTGGATCAGTTTGGATGCAGATCACATATTAGCTTCTAGCTCTTATAAACACAGCCTCAAATAATTTCTTTTTGCAGCATATCCAGGCTGGCTTGAGCCAAACCCAGAGAACAGGGAAACCTGAGCAACCTGCTCTAGTGGGAGGTGTCCCTGCCCATGGCACAGGGGTTACAATGAGATGAGCCTTGAGGTCCCTTCCAACCCAAACCATTCTGTGATTCTGTGTCCGACATCTGTAGGGCACATAAAGCGTCATGTGCACAGAAGAGCCTTGGAACAGATGGTGCTTCGGAAACACTCTGTATTATTATGACTCTTAATTTCTTTATAATGGGAATTACCTATTCCCGTATAACTCATTATGAGACATCTGACAAAAATTACTTGTAGGCATGTAGTTAATATATTGTTTCGTCATTGTAGCCCCTCAGCCAGACACGCTGTGGGAACTCTCCTCTCGTCATGTTGGGATACACATGACAATCTCAACATGGCCATGGTTTCTCTCCTCCTCTTTCCCTGCATCTCGAGCAGATGAAGTTCATTGCTGGTACATAATAGAACACTTTAATCCCAGGGTATACAACTCCTTTACACAGTGAGACACTTCTCATCCACCTCCATCTAGCTAAGAGTAAGGAGCTCTAAATACAGAGGGTTGTAAGGAAAACTGAGGCATGAGAACAAATGGGAAGTTTGAGCCACGTGGAAAAAAAAATCACCATGAAAATACTGACATATAAACCATAATAAATGAGTCACAAAAGTCTTGAAAGTTTCTTGGGTTTTATTTTTGTTTTTTTCCGAATATGTTTGGTGTCAAGAGGGTGTGACTTACAAGATTATTGATATACCATTTTTTTCCCATGATTTGTACCAATTATAAGACTAGCTGCTTCTGCTGTACTGGCAAGTGAGGAGTGGAGTATCACCTAAGGTTTGGATAGAAATCAGACACCAAAACCATGTGACAGTCGCGTAATGAAGCAAAACTTAAGTGAAACTAGGACCAGTTTTTGATTGTTTTTCCAGGTTTTACGAAAGGAAATGTATTGATTGAATCCGGGTCATAATGACATATCCAAAAAAACCATACAAGAAATACATATTGGAGAAAGGAACTAAAACAGAGACTCCTGAATCTCAGATTGATGCCCTTGTTGCTGCCTCCCATGTGTTGCCAGTACACATTGTTTACACTTTCCATCTTTTTTTTACTATTAACAAGGCAAAAACATGGAGAATTTTCCTGGCGGGGTGTCAGCCTGCTCAGAAAAGCATACATCACAGTGGAATGGTAGGGAGAGGAAGTTGTTCCTAAATACACATCACAGGAGTTACTTTCACCAATGTTTTTGGAGAAGGTGGTAATGGGATCCTTAACTATATTTAGAAGACTGGCTAGTTAAGTATTTTGCCATCTATGTTAGGCAAAATCTGAAACAGTAAGTGGTTTCAAAGGACATTACACTATATATCTGATTAGGTAAAGCCTTTTTAAAATAAATGACAGGTAACCACCAAAAAGCCCATCTACAGAACACATCACAATCTAACACCAGCCGTGTGAGGTAGTAACCAGTGTAACCTGAAGACAAAAAAAACACCCTCTGGTAGATAGTGCTTATGTATATTTGCAAATAATGCACCTAGAAAGAAAACTTCACTATCAATTAGTTTTCAAATATGTATAGTTAACCTTCTCACAACCTGTGGATCTCTCTCTACCTCACATCCACTGGATCCTCAACAATCAACTCAATGTGATCAGTCTATGCTTAAAGACATTGAAGCAAAGCTAGAAGGTCCTTCCTAATCATTTAAATGTCTTGGCCTGACCTAGAGTATTTCCTCTACAGACTTGATGGACAGCTTAGGGATTTATTCAGTAGTGTCTCATCCCTAGTTCACATTAGAATTCCAGCACCTGTGAGTGGCATTATGGGGAGCTGCTGCTGTATTTCCAAAGGATTATCTATTAATTAACAACTTGCATCACATCTTATTCATACAAAGAGCAGAAATGCCACTGTTTAGATTATAAAGATTTCTCTGGCAAGGAGGAACACGCAAACAACAGAGACTCTGGAGAGATTTCTGTCACCTAACCTAGCTAGCCACCTGAGCTTGCCACTAACTCTCCTTTTATTGTAGTCAAGTGTTAGAAAAGGATAATTAATTAGGCATAACTCATTTCATCTGAAGGTAGATTGCTGAAGTTCAGATGGAACATGAGTAACTCCTAAAAATACTCTTTTCTCCCCATTGACTACAAAGAATATAGGTAAACTTCTTCATAATATAGGTAAATTCTTCAGAAGGGTACAGCTACTGTGTAAATGTTTAATATTTGTTGAGACCACATTCCATCTCTCATGTACCTGTTGGATCTCTCAAGACACAAGATCTTAGAAAAGAAAACTCAAGAGTGGCAAGAAATTGTCCCTGAGAGAACAGTCTCTAGCTGTCACTAGATCACCATGAGTTTCAAAGGCCCTTCCCTCGCCTGCCCTATATCTGGCATCTGAGCAGAATTTGACCATGCATAACTTGAAATGTATGCTATGCAAGAAGGGAGGGCAGGAGGAATCCCATCTGAGTAAAACCAAAACACTGTTTTTCTGATGAGTGGCTCTGTACTTTCATTTTTTTCTGTAAAGCTATTCAAGGATCAGTCCCCTAATGTGGTCAAGATACATTCAGTTGACTGAATTTATGCAGTGATAGGGAAAAAAATACAAACTACTCAATGGAAAAATAGACACCTGGAGTGTTATCTGAACAGTATCTTCCTACCATTGCGAAGAAAATCACCATCATAAAAAAAACGTCTTATAGACATCTCCCTCTGTTCTCACAGTGCTGATTTGGAGCCCCCAGTTGAGAAGGCAGCTGTGAAGAGCAAGGAACTGGTGAGCACAGCAGGAGGCCTCTACTCTAAGGCTGCTTGGGGAAATTAATGCTTTCTTTCTGTTGTCATTATCAGTGCCAGCTATGTGTGTGTTTTCCTTGGTAGGTGCACAAAGACTGGGCTGGTTTGGCCTTGAAAATGTGGAAGCCGAGACGTCCTTTTTTCTTAACTTTGCGGCTAATTCTTAGGATGACATAGTAGCTCGATTTCAGCCACCAAAAAAATCTCCTGAAGACAGTTTATGAAGTCCTGCACTGGTAAGAGTGGACCATGGAATCAAAAAGCATCCTTTGTTGCATTCCCGTTGGTACTACTAAGGTTGCAAAATATTTGCTACATTAGATCTATGTTTCAAAATGGCTGGCGGCTGGGAATGTGACTTACGAAAATGCGATTTGCAGTACACTAATTAATCTCTGATTTACATAAAATATTTTGTGTATTTATTTAAAATGCTGGCATAACGATTCTTAAAGAGCAGGATTAATTAGCAGATAAATACAAAATGGAACTGTTGTGGTTTTGAAACCAGGTTCTTATCTAATCCAGTGATGAAATCAATCACTGCAGCAAGCGCACGAACGACAGTCAGAAATCAGAATGATATGATCAAATGAAATTTGCACTGCACATGATTTCAGGGTAGGTAAAAACAAGTATAGTATCACTGATATTTAAAAAATTCTCCCTGAGGATATCTGCTTTATTAAGCTTGGAAAATAAACATAAAGAGGACGTAGGTAATTAAACTGCTCTCTTAAAATAACAACAGACCCAAACTAGTATTTTCCCCCTTTAGCCAAGTAAACTGAAGAAAATCTGCAAAAGACGTGGAGAAAGAGTAAGGTTCAAATATTTCTACCCCATAATGGGGCAGATGGGAAGAAAAGGGAAGTGACAAATGGGTACAAAAACCAAAAGAGCAAGGAATGAGGAGGTTCATAAATCCTCACAGTATAAGCAATCATTGCATTGTTAAATCCTGCTTTATTAATGCAGTTCACTCCAGCTAAAAGCCACCCTAATCTAAGAGATCATCAATGTTTAATCATCCACACCAGGCCAACCCAGCACTTCTAATTCCTCCTCTGACACATCCAAATAAGATCACTCTTGAGTCGAGTCCAAAGTCTGCTGCAGCTACTCTTTTATTTCCCTTTTTCTCCAAAAGCTAGTTTGTCAGTCAGTCATCATCAAAGCTTGGCCTGTGAGCCCCTACTCTGTGCCTTGACTTCAATTATGTCAGATCTTCCTGTGCACCCAATACATGGATAAACTACTGATTCAAACCTGTCAATATTAACTCTAATACTCTTGAGTAATCTTAATGAAAAACTGCATAATTACGTGGAAATAATAGGAAAATAATTCCCGATAGCAATAGGAATGTCAGCCACATGGCAGGATGTATAATTCAGCAATATTCTCCACCCTTTCCTCCTCAAAATCTAAACCTAGATGCCTTCTCTTCTCTTCTGTTCATATTGATACAGTAAGAGGTGGGAACACAAACTGATTCTTCGTCATTTTACTTTTACACCTCCTTTAGTGTTTACAAGCCAAATTCTCCCTGTCTGTAAGCAAGCTGTTCTTGGGTTTTATCTCCATCTACAGAGCCTCACCTGGCACCATGAAATATGCCTCCCAACATGCCTCCTTTTCCTTTTATTTTTCTTTTGGGAGGATCCTCCTGATCAGTGCAGTCCCATGAGCTTCCATACTCTGAACAACATTGTTACTTCTTTCTCACAAATGAGCACTGAGTCTAATCCAACATGCTGAAATCAGGTTTCTACCTCCTTCCTGCATAAGGCTTCTCTTCCACAGTTCCACTAACATGATGCCCCAGGTACAATCACCGTTCCTCTTCTATTTTTCTTCTATCCACACATCAGCCCAACACTGTTTCTTCTCTGATGTTTACTAGATAAATAAGCTGTAGACACTTGTTATTTTTACTGGCTTTGTAGGACAGTTTGACTTTATGCCTTCTGAAAGGTGCTAGAAGTTTCTGTGCAAGAAAACATTCCAATCCTATTTGCTGTCAAACACTTTTACTGTAGTCTTGCTCAAATACGAAATACTACGCTTAAATATCAAGAGTATAGAGACCGCTAAAGGATGGTGGAATGAGTAGAACAGGCAACACACAAAGCAGAAGCCTTCTTCCCGGGAATTTCAAATCTGGGTTCACGTAATACATACAACTGGCAGAAATAGAACATCTAGAGAGAAATAGAGACAGGCCTCCAGCCGAAGTGGTAATGATGGAGGTAAGCAGGCATGCGTCAATAATGAGCAACTCTGTAGCAGAACAAGTGGTGTAATTCAACTTGTTATGAATAAAAAGCACAAAATCTTTAAGATATTATACTAGTAAATGCATTTGTTTCCAGATAATGGTGATTTAAAACATTTTACATATTTGTGTCCTGAAAATGTCTCTTAAAATAATTAGACAGGACAACACTGGATGAGGTAATTACTCCAGTCACTGGCTGCAAGATTTGATTGATGCTATGAGCCTGACAAATGACAAATGTGTCACAAGTCATAATTTTGAAAGTTGGTGTGTATATTTTTCTTTAGTCTTAATGTTTTCAAGCAAGGCATGGTGTCACAGAGGCACCCACAAAACAAACAGCAGCCGCTATCCAAAAATGGGGTTTATTGCAACTAGGGTTGCCAGCACTCCTTCTGACTAAATACAGGTTCGGATGTCTGTCGGGAATTAACTACTACACAACTGATTCCTAAGTTTAAGGAATGACAAACCAAAATGGGCAAACTCGCACTCATAAAAGGGGAAACCACCAGAGTGCCCAAGATACCACTCACCCAAAGGCGGGGGAGGGGGGGCGAGTCTCACTCAATCCACGGAGACTCCCTCAATCCGTGGGAGTATCCTTGGACCGCGTGTCCAAGGAGAGGGTCCGACTGCTACAACCTGCTGCTCTGCGAAGAACCGACTCAACTCGGCCTTTGGCAGGACTCTGTTTATAACCTAGTCGAAGGTGCACTGTGGTCATTTTCATTGGCTGAGACAGGCCTGGACAAAACACANGCCAAGCTGCTCAGCACAGCCCACGTGTTTTGTCTGGGGAGGGGGGACTGTACCTGCCACACATGGTCACTGCTTAACACCATAGAGTTCTTCTGTTTATATTTACCTATTGTTCGATCTTATTACAGCTTGGGAGGGTAACCAGTTTTGAAAAAAGTGCTCCTAGTGTGGCGTACTGAGAATTCCCAGACCTCATAGACCCTCAAACCGTCTAACTAAGCAAACAAAATGCAAGGAGGAGGGAGTCCTGGAGTTTGAACTTCAGCCTTACCAGTCTTGGGTTTGAGCACACTGAGGAGTGTCATTTAGCTATAGATCCTTCCAAAATGCTGAGCTGGAAACACAGACTCCATCGATACAGAGGTCAGGTTGTATCTTCAAGTGTGATGTTTGCCTGAACTGTTTTCCAAAACATGGAAGATCATACCTACGTGTCTAATCTATAGACTTCCTCTACATATAGTAAGACCCGTCAATGAGGAAAGGCTGTTGCACTATGACTATTTTAGTGTTTCTGGTGTGGACATCATATCTGATCTTCCCAGAAGACTCAACAAAAAAGATGACTGAATTAGGTCCAGTATAAAGATGAGAACTTTTAAAAGGTGCATGGATTTGGGGAGCAAACTAGAACGATTTCTAGCAAAGCACGGCAAGGACGTATTTCAAACTATACTGCTAAGGACACACCAAGATGAGACAAATTACAGCACCTAGAAAAGATTTGTGTATCATTGTTAAATATAAACCACTACTAACACTTGCACAAACACAAAACCATACCTTTGTGTCTTGGTGTTAATCCTGCAGTGACACTAGTTTCACACTAGAATCCACGTGGTTAAATAAAACGGGACAAACAAAACAAGCAATGACTATTTTAGCTTGACATACTAAAAGAATTTCAGGCCTTACCCTGTCGAAATATTTTCGGCTCCTCTCCTGCCCACATTTGTTTCATCTCCTAAAATGCGTAGCCATTTAATGCAGCTCTTTTGTGCACCCTTCTTTTCTTCTCTGGGTTAACTCAGACACTCGGATTCACCAAGAGGAAGACATTCAAATCTCAGAGGACCCTCATGACAGTGAAAGTGCTCCTTCGCTTCTTTCTTTTATTTTTAAATAAAGCTGAGTCATCCATTCAACTTATTTCTACCTGAAGACAGGGCTACTGTTCATTACTTGGTATGGCTTTGTTGTATCATACTTTTTTTGCTTGTGAATTCGGCCTCTCCAAAACTGCAGAAGTAAAGACAGTAAAACAAAACAGCACAATTTATCAAGTCCACTGCCTTTAGAAAATAAATTCTCTAGAAAGCAAATGCTAATTAAAAAAAAAACAACAAAACAAGCCTATTCACAGCATAACATTGAAATGGGTAAGCTACTGAAATGAGTAGCGCTTGATAAAAGGGATCACTTGTATTTCTCTCAGTTCCCAGTCCCCCAAAGAACCTCAAAAAAGAAGAAAAAGAATGAAGACAGGAATGGAATGCTAGCAACTTTGCTATCAAGAGCGTGCTAATTTCTGTAGATAGCATTGGCAAATTATTTCAACCAAAAAGGAGTCTTTCACGATCATCTTGTGGAAGTCTTCTGCAACATCAACACTACAAGTGTTGGTCATTAAGGCAGTAGCAAAGTTTGCAAACAGTATTTGAACATCATATCTACGATTCTGGTAAAATCAATCTGCAAACAATATATAAACTAGTTTTGTCAGAGGTCCTAGCGGAAAGAAAAGGCAGAAGACCCAAGTTTTTCAGAGAAACACTGCCACTGTGTTACTGTAAGCAAACTTACAGCTTCCTAATGCTTCCCACAGCCACCACAACAGTGATTTTGTCCTCAGCTCTGCTCCCCTCTGTGAGCAACCCTAGCCTCCTTAGACACAAGCACCTTCTAAATGCTGCAAATCAGGAGGCAGAAGTCAGCTGGGTGCCACTGGAGGTTTTGCTTGCCAGGAGGCACAGTTTGTAATGAGAAGCAACAATGAGAGCCAAAGATGCAGAAAGCACATCTCAGCTTCCAGAGAGAGAGGCAGAAGTTGGTCAGCAGAGAGAACCCTGGCCAGGCCCCAGAAGAGGCCTTGTCTACAGCTCAGGCAGCTGTAGTCTGGTGCCTGAGCAGAGCTAACAAGCTTTACTCACTTTTGGACTTCAAAGTTGGAAATAATCACGTCAGTGCAGAGCTAAAACCTGGGGACAGCTTACACTGTGGAGGCTTCATTGTTCTCCGAGGCAAGAAGCAAGATTCCTACCATAAGTTTTCCCCAGCAACAACCATGTGGCAAGAGGAGAATATCTCAGGAGAATAGAGTAGATGTCAAGGAAGGATGGTGCCAGATTTTTAATGGACAATAATCAGAAGGTAATCTCTGTGGCTGGATAATGTAATGTAACATGGCTATAGACTGACAGGGTGAAAGCAGTAGGAAAATACTATCGTTCTCAGAAACTGGACTGAAAAAAGAAGTTATGAGTAGTCAGAGGTTTCCAGTAAACACTCCAAGTCCTCACATTCAAAGATGGGTGACGGCTGCTCTGAACAAAGAGAAAATTGGGCTGTGAAATCTCAAGAGTATATAAACCAGAGTTTCAGTTCATCAAATAATTTCTCCCATCCAATGGATGGTAATATTATGACAATAATTGCATGTCAGTTTGACAACCATACACTGCCAGCCTTTTTAACGGACCTCTGTGTTTTCAAAATATCCCTAAATGACAGAGTTTTTAACAAGCTCCACAGCTGCAAGCTGGTTACTAATTCAAGATAGAAGCAGTGCTATCACACTGTTCTTGCCTGTTGGTAGGATTGTAAACAGGAATTTGAGGTAAGTGCTTCAAAATAATGATCATTCCAAGCAAATACTGCATTATATTCATTTTTTCTGGTAAACAACTAGCATTGCTGTTATGAGTAAAGGATTTTATTCTTCATTTCAGGTCTGCTGTGTACCTTTGCAGATAGCATAAAAAATGTCCAGGAGCTCAAGGTTATTAAAAGAGAGAATCTAATGTTATTAAAAACATTACTTTCCAAGATACACTTGTCTAATTCTTCCTTATTTTGACACTTGTGGGAAAAAAATTAATAAAAACATGAAAACCCTAAATGTTGCTTGTGTTCTGATTACTCATAAGATCAAAATGATTCTAACTATCCAAGTCATGTTAAGACCTTTCTCAAAGGCAAGAGTGTAAAATATTACTGCCCCTTCAGAACTCCAGCTGTCTGATCCATTTCTTTCACTGCTGGCAAACTATAAAAGCAATTTTAGGAAACCAGGGGATAGAAAGCATTTGTAAGCCTTCTCCAGCCATTTTGAAGAGAAATGATGACATGCTTTATCAGAGCACACACCCCAGCAATTCTGACCCTAGGACTGCTGCTCCTTTTTAATTTTTAAGACAGAAATACAAATCCAAAATTCCTCCTAGACACAACATTCTTTCAATGCTCTGCTAAAAAAATAGCCATTAATACATAGAGTTTATGGCTGCACTAAACCAAAAATTAAAACCTAGCTTTTGATGCACAACAGCAACACTTTTAATCCTTATAAATACATGGAGAGCTCCAGATGATGTCCTGGCACAATTTTTCATGAAGGCACATTTTAAGACAGACAAAAGTAAACCTAATTCTCCTAACACTTCAGCTACTTGACCAGACATAGGTGAGACTGAATACCACATAATCAGTTTTCACAAATCTCACAGTTTCAGTTACAATATATTCCAGTTTAAGCTTTCTTATGCTGAAGCTGGTTGGTATCTTGCCAGCAAGACTATCCTTGATTTATGCACAATTGCAAACTTTTCTAAAGCTAAATGAGATGTTGGCTAACTGGAAGAAGTAATTAAGCCTTCTTTGTAAAAGAAGGGAGCTGGAACAAAAGAATCCATTGTTCAGTCACTGGACCACATGGGAAGGCCTGAACAAATGATAATTAAGCCAGAGAAAACAGAGGCTTCATTGGTTCACCAGTTGATTGAGATGAATTTTAGAAGCTGACAAAACCAGAAAGCTTCTGTTCTCCTCAGCTATGAGCTGACCTGGATTAATTATTTACCTCTCCTCCTCACAGCTCTGCTCCATCTCCATACACTCAGAGGTTATTGCCCTCCAATCTCCTGGACAAATATTTTTCTGAATGTCCTTTAGCCCAAACTCGTTTCACTGAGCTAAGGATGAATCAAACTGATGGCCTGGAGAATGCTTTGATGAACAGCAGAGAGTAATAATTAATTAAACCTAGTTAGCAGCAGGCAAGTAAGTTTGACTTCATGCAAGTATTGACAAAAAAACAGAGATTTACCAGAAGCCAAGGGAGATACAGGCAGAGATCCCTTGCTATTGCACAGAATGAAAAACAACTCTAAACTTCTTGCCAAGGAAACTGTTTAAGAGAGTCAAAATTGTGAGTGTTCTCTATGAAAATAGAAATGAAAGAATGCTATCTCGCTACCATCCTCAACTTCCCCTCTTAAGAAAGCAACCTAGCAAGGTCCTCCCTAGATCCCCTCAATAGCCTTGTTATTCTAACAGGTAACAACGAGGTTAAACTTCAAACAGAGAAGGTCTCTTTTTATTCCTGTATATTGCATTTTGGCTTCTTGAAGTGCTTAATTCGTATTCTTCATGTGGGCTCACCTTTAAAAATGCTTAAAAATGCCTGTACTTAAATATTTGGTAGGACATTTGCCTAATGGTTTTCAAAAAAAAAAATGTGCCTAAAAGTATTTTACAAGCTTTTACTGATAACAGAGAGATTAAACCGCCTTGTCCTACTTTGAGTTATAGCCATTTCTAAAGTAAACATAGCAAATGTTAACAGCCCACAATGGCTTAGAGCAGGAAGTGAAAACAAATCTACTAAAGAACTGCAAAAAGGAGCACGTTGGCAGAAATATTACTAAAACATATAGCCTTTTTTTTTTTTTTTTTCTGAGAATATTTAACACTGCCAGCTTGTAAATCAACAGAAAGGGGAAGGAAATTAGAGTAGCTCAAAAAAGGCACTTAATTGGTATGGATTTCAAAATGCACCTTATAGAAGTAGACCTACGCATTTTCTATCTTTGGAAGAGACTGCAGAAGAGAAACAACAGGAGTATCAAATTGCAAAATTTAAGCATTAGCAAAAAACTAAGTTGTGTAACTCTCTCAAAAGTCTCTGATGATTCTGAAATTTGCTTATCACTGAAGTTCACTATTAAAGGGCTGAGCCTGGAAGTACTTACTATTTATTTCATTGCTGAATTTATGCCAAGCATTGTTTCAAAGTTGGTAAAACATGAACTACTTCAACAGAAGAGGTATTTTACTTGTAAGTGATACACATTTGGAAAACATTTGTCACAGTTTCATTTGCCTCTCATCTACTTCAATAAACATTAAATTCAAAGATGTAGGCTGAGTGTTCAATCAGAATGGCGTGGATTTATTCCTATCGATATTTTTAGCATATATTTCATCGCAGAAATGTTGCTTACTATTTATTTTAACTGAGAATTTTTTGTTTAACAGCAGGCTTGTATGAATGGCCTTGTAGTTTCCTAAATTACATTCAGATAAATATAAATTGAAATTCCTTTTAGTTAAACCGATACCGCAGTTTCAGCAATCTCGCCTTCTCATTTGCCTCTGGAGCTTGTCTCTTCTGCTCTAAAGATCTCTATACTCCTATATTATTTTGAATTCCTCTACTCCAAATTGGCATGTTTCCTTTGAGCTTAAGAATATGGTCCCTTTTTATCCCAAATTTTACTATCTCAGCAGAGACTGGGGTGGTTTATGAAAGGCCAGATCTCTTTCTTTCACTGAGGTCAATGTCAAAGATCTGATTGACCTCAGTAGGTCAGGAGAAAAATGTCACAGAAATTGAGACCTGAAGGGATTGCTCTCTTGCCTAGCCAAGCTTTATTTCACCAACAGCTCCTGTATAATGTGTACAGGCATATGGAGATGGATGGCAAAGACTTTAAAATAAAGGTAATAAAACAGTCAGTTGGAAGACAGCTACATCTTTTAAATGCGCATAGCTACACCTGTTAAAAGCATTTGTTTGTTATCACTAAATGAGCAAGCAAAAGGCATTCAAGGATCTAGTGTCCAATACTGTTCAATACGTTTCTCTTATATATCCCTTTTATTTACTGTTTCAACAGTAAGCAGATACATGTAGGCAACATCATGTCACTCAGCAATAAAAAGCAAAAGCTGCATGCAGAATAAAATAAGTACAAGTCTCAAAAGAGACTTCGACATGCTTAAGAATATGATCAATAATCATAAACACTTTGTAAACAAGAGGTCACCTACAGGCAGCTAAATGGCGGGCACCCATATAGGGGTGGATGCCTGTGGCTATTTTCTCTTCCTCTTATTTAAAATCAATGTTGCTTCCAAAATTGTTTTGAATAGAGAAAGCCCATTACAGTAACCATAAGTTTCAATAAGTCACAAAGCAACTTCAACAGCCTAGATCAACTACCCTCTTTCTCAAGACTATTTATTAAATATAAATACAAGTTAAATTTGGAGATAGCGGTAAGCACTTCATACCTGGGTCTTTAAAGGTGAATTAATTATTAGAAGAAAATACAGCATGAATTTCCTCCATTTTAGTGAGCTCCATTATTCAGCAACAGTACTGATACATGCTGGTACTGATGAGCTACAGGCAAGAAACAGAAATCTGAAAAATCTAAGTGACTGCTAATGATGAAAAAATACTGGCAAAGAAAACCAAAGCAACATTAACCAGGGACATTCACACGTAACTAGTACACTGTGGAAACTCCTAAGCATAGAAATAGAAATCAGTATTTATAGATGTATGCAATTTTAAGTGGTTTAGCAGCCTATAGAATTGAGATTATTCACGGGCAGATTGGCTATATTTGAACGGAGAACAAGGAAAGATTAGGAAAAGAAAGAAGAGGAAAAAAATTAACTGGCTGTAGAGTGATACAGAGAGTTGATTATGTGTATAAATAGGCTCCAGAACAGCCAACCCTTCCAAGTTTTCATACGACCAAATTCATATTTTTTTCCAAAGTAAAAAGAGATTTAGTGCTGAGGTCATACTTTTGCTGTGTAGAAACACCCAAAACATGCTCCAGAATACTCTAATGTATTCTAATGAAAATAGTCTGCTAAATAAAGTACTAAAGTACTCCAATGAAATAACAGCATCCCAACACTTTTCTCCACTATAATGTTCTTAAATATTTTACAGTTTGATTTAAATGCTGGAGAAGGTAAAACCTGGAACAGACACCATTATTTCAATGAAATGATAAACAGTGTCTGATCCCAGTCATCACTGGACTAACAAACTGGATTCACAGAGATCTAAAGCGATGCAATGACACATTTTCATTTTCTTCAAGTAAAACCTGATGACAATATTTCAGGTTTCTATAGGAAAGAATTATAATGACTCCTCTTTAATGAAGAAGAGTACAGATTACAGATGCAGAAATGGATTAATCAGGAATTTTGTCATGGCTGATAAGTAGAGGATATTTCAGATAATATTCCCACTTTGTTGTTACATGGGATGTCATTGGAAAGGTGTAGTAATTTCTTCAGATTACATAGTTTAGAGGGCTGATCTTGTGAAGACTCATCTCATTGATAAGTAGGAACAATAAAAAGACCTAAAGGAAAATCAGTCGCTGGAATATTTTATGGTCTCAAACTTTCTTGAAATACTAGTTCAGAGAGCACAGTGCAGAGTTTTTAAGTCCTCAATCGAGCCTAGTTTGGAATCTGGAAGTGTGGATCAATAAGCAAGGAATATCATGATTTACTGTCACTGCCATACATCATGTCTAGGTTCATCACACCAGCAGAGATGGAGCCCACATCATCTCAATCGAGAAAGCACAACAAGCTAACATCCATTAATTGTTGGATTTATTTATTTAGGACATGCCATTATATCATGCTAATCCCATCCCCTGGTCAGTTTATAAACCAGCTCACCAATTCCTGTAGAAAGAATAACCTAATAAGGATGGTTGGCATTATTTGGAGAGTTTTGGGGTTTTTTTTCCACAGATGTTTGATAAAAATGCTGACAAACACGTATTATGCCTCTTAAGTTACTGCACATGCATCTCTCTAATGTAGAGGACCTCAGAAGATGCTACTTTTACTCCTAACTCTATTCACCTCATTAATCTTCTTAATAGATCTATCTCTTTACCCTGTTCTTGAAACCAAAAGTGATGGGTTGTGTGGCTCAAGGAGCAAGTAACTGAACCAAGCTTAAGAAAACTGTAGAAAAATCATAAACTGAAAACTGGAAAGAAAGAATTCCCCAAAACTATTTTGTGACCAAAGAGGCAGAAAAACACAAGACATCACACATGTTTCTGTTGTAGCTGATGATAAAGTTGTGGAATCACTATTTAATATTAAAAGTACTTTACCGGAAAAAAAAAAAAAATCAACAGGCTCTTCCAACATAAACTCTTCACAACTCAACATCTAATGTTAGAGCCAGTATTTTATTAGTTAATAAATATATCTGTAGAATTACGATATACTGCTTTTCAGTGTAGAAGTTCATTATTTTGCAAATTCAGTGTGCACAGTGGAGTCAACAGACCTTGGTCCAGATATTTATAGATAGTAAAACCAGGTCTAGAGTCAAATCACCCTCAAAAGACAACTATTGAAAATTTAAAACTGCACTTCTATTTCAAATAGATATAGCTATCATGTGCTGATAGAAGATTGAGAAAGAAGAAAGCAGAAGAAACTGGGGGAGGAGACACATGAAGAAAAAGAAATTGCTCTCAAGTTTCATATCAAATCTATGTAACCATGTACCTGGATTAGTACTGCTTGCTAAGCCCAGTCACATGCACATAGAACCTTAATAAAAAGAATGTTTTCTTTCCTCATCTGATATCCTGCTCATTATGAAGCAGGAGCCAGCCTTCCAGGATGTCACTAACAATTCCCTAGTTGCAAAGGGATCCCAAATTTGCCAGTACCATGAGGTGGGTCTGTCAGCACCTATTTCTCAGAGCAAGTGCCCCCAGAGACATGCTCTGTTTGCAAGCTCCAGAGTCAGGCTGCAGCACAATGTGAACAAGAATAAACTTTTTAAAACAGCGAAAGCTCAGAATGAGACACATTATAATTAAAAATGTTTTATGAGTCCCCCATCCCGCCCTGTCCACTGTGTCCTTGTAGTGAGATCCTTTGGCTCTAGGCCTGATCTTAGTCAAGTAACGCAGTTGCTTCTTGGGCAAGACTGAAATTTGCACAGTACTGAAGTGTGCACAGTCCCCGCTGGGTCTTTTGGGAGGGGCAATAATAATAAAAAAAATAATAATCAAAAAAATAATTTTTAAAAAATCACATGACTCCTGAGGCTTGGCTTTTTCTGCACCCTACTTTTCCCAGCTGTCTTCCACTGTCTGCCCTGCTGTAGGCTCCCTGCTCCTTGTTGTCTTTTACATGCTCTGCCTGCCCTACTTCACTCTCAGCAAGGGTACCCCTCAGCTAGGCACAGTTTGGAGGGCCAGGCTCCCCTTTTCTCCAGAAGGCTCCACACAACCCAGCACGCAGCTGCCAGGGCAAGAAACCCTCAGCCTCCCTTCCCAACAATTAGCCACAGCCTCTGGTGAGAAGCAAACGTTCCTTAACAAAATAAAAAGCAAAGATATAAGCTAAACAGCACCCACCATGAACCTAATTGTGGTCTTCCATCACTTAGGTTGCCCTTTTGAATCTATGCTACCTGTGCTGAAGTCCTGAGCGTGTAACTGTAATCAGCAGCAAAGACATTTGTCCTGCACTTTTTTTCTCTCCATCTCCATCCTGCCCACTGGTGCATCTGACAAATGTCACAGCTTTCTTCAGGTGCTCCCTCCAGCAGTGGTGTCCCTGCTAATCATGTATTTAACCTGCTGCCAGAGAGCTCAAGAGGGCCCCTCTGGACAACTTTAATTCCGTACATGAAATGCAACAAGAATATCCCTACTGCAACTGCGAAACGTAGCCCAAGATTATCACCCTAGCTCTTTGCTTTGACAGCCACTTCTCAATCTGGTATTTGCTACCTATTTTAATTATGAGCTTGAACTTTGGTTCTCTTTTACTTCAGTAAGATGCACCAACTTTTCCTACAGTTTTAATAAACACCTAAGTGCCTGGACATTGATGCTGCTCCCCCTTCAGAACATCTCCAGATCTGCTTTTCATTCATCAAGTAATTCACTTAGAGATCTTCACCTGTGCAGAAACACATCAGGCTTCTGAAGAGCAGATATTTAATTCACATTGACACTTGGGGCACTGTTCAGTCTCATGACACTATTGTCAAATAAACCAGTACATGTTCACATTGTACACAGACGATGGAGTGGTACAAATGCATGGACAGCGTTTCTGAGAAGAATTACAAATTTTTGCTCTGCTGTAGTTGCCCAGCTCCCCAGCAATCTCTAAACATTGGCATAATTGACAGAGTGTCTTGGCAGCAAGCACCAAGAATCCCAAGCAGTCATTTTGGTCCCCTCTCTGAAGCTTTTACAGAAATGTCACATATTTTTAATGAGAACAAGACTAATTTCCACGACTAGAAGTTCAGTAGTATTCTGTGTTCTGTGCTTTCCTTTCTTCCCCACCATTGCTTCATATTTTAATGTCAAAAACATAATTCTTGAAATAGCCTATTAAAAATATATATATTTTTTGAAAAATGGTTAATCCTGCTTATCTGCATCTGTTAGCTACTATAAACTATTAAGCCTATTAACTATTAAACTTTTAAGATATTCATCTCAGACCACACCTCTGTAAAAATGCAGAATAATTTTCATAAATAAAAGGCAATGATGTAGTCATGTTCAGAAGACTAAAGCACACACAGGTTAAGATGTCTGCAATACCTACCTTGGTTTAAGTCCACCCAAGGCAGGAAATCAATATTCCTCAGGAGTATTTTGTTGGTATAGCTTCTGTTGCTAAGATTGGCTCAGTGTCATATTCTCATTAATACAGCCTAATGGCAGCCATAAGATTGAGAAGGTGCAGACAGAGAGCATGAATTTATACTAAAAACACAACACTAGTGAAATTCTAATTGCTCTGGCCTGAGTGTGTACTTCATATCTTGAAAAGATCATGTTTATAAAATTAAGAGTTTAATGTTATTTATAAATGACAAAAATAAGTCCTTTCTTATAGCAGTCATGAGCACGAAAGGAATTACTGCTGCGATTCATCCTTTAAGAGCTTCAGCACAAAAAAGCCCTGGTATGCTCAAAAGCAGGTTTGCATTTTAGAGCAAAGAAAAGAAGAATTTTCTTATTTAGAGAAGAAAATGTGAGGGTGAGGGTTTAGTTACACCAATATTTTCACTAGCATTAAAATAACTCTTTGAAGCCCACATGTCTCAGAGGGTGTCCTACCATTCTGTGAAGAAAAATCCCTTTGTATCAAGCGTTATCAGATATCCTCACTCTCTCTCTAAATATGCATGCTGCCCTAGATGTCATTTGTCATTCAGCTGTTAGTGTCTCCAGCGGTGATCTGGAAGACTGAGAGATGCAGGCAAGAAACACACACACACACAAAAAAAAAAAAAAAAAAAAAAAAAAAAAAAAAAAAAAAAAAAAAAAAAAAAAAAAAAAGATAATGCCATAGGGAATTTGAGCAGAAAAAAAAATAATACAAAAACAAATACAGAAGTGACATTCAGAGAGCATAGAGCTGACAGCCTCAAAATGATTTCTGATTAAACGCAAGTTGCAATCCTGAGCGAACCCTAAAGGTGAAATTTGCCTCTCTCTCTGCAAAACAGCTACATCTTAAATGAAGGAAACCTTTCCAATGAGGCCAGGTGATTAGTTACAATCTTGCAATAAGAATTACACAAGCACACACCCAAGTATAACATGCGAGCTGTGTATGCCTGGACCACAATCCTTGACTTTCATACAAATTTATTTAGGGAAACATTATTTCAAGGATTATTAGATTTTTTTTTTTAGCTGGACAAGCCAAAGTAAGGATGTCTTGAGAGTGTACATGGATTGTGCAACTTAAATGTGTGCCATCAACAGCTAAATTTAGAGGTAGAATTTAAATATCACAATATCATGTCATATCACCTAACATTTCAGCATTCTGCCTTCCAACGCAAGGCTCCACAACATCTTATACACAGGCACCCATCCGCCTACACAAGGAGGGAATAAAAACTCTAAAGGGAACCTATAGAAAAGCAGCACACTGAGCCAGCAGCCAACGGGACCTAGTCAGGTCAGCTGCATTTCTTGCATCCCTCTTCTTTTTTCCAAAACAGATATTGTATTTTCCACTGTAGAGAAGTATCTTGGAGGATCTCCTCTGGGTTTCACACCCTTGAGGTCCCTTTGGTACAGACGCCTAAGGGTTCCCTTTTCAAATAGAAAATGAAAAGTGTATGGGTCTTTTACTGGATGTCTCCCATATACACACTTCTCAGATGGTAACTGGGTGCACAGAAAACATGCAGAGAAGATCCACAGTCAGCTTCAATGCACCATCCTATGTAAAGAATTCAGAATTGATGACTAGATCATGTTTATGTGAACACACCCTCATATCCGAAAGTACCTTAGCCTAATACATAGCAGATACTAGTTTTCTGTATGCTTATTGTGCACACCTCACTATTCCTCTTTTTCTGGATGGCATTTACGTGGAAAGAAAATGGATTAATTATTGTCTTGAGCTGAATCACACTCATGTTGTGCAAAATCAGGAAATCAGCAAATAAAGCCCCCCAAACGTCTGTGTTTAAGGTAACACATACTTAGGAAGAATCTAATAATTTCTTCTTTGGTACTTCCAAATAAATCTACTCTATGAAACTGGTGCATTTCTATTCAAAGTCAAGTTATAGTTTTATATTCAAGATTAAGGAGTTTAATTTTCTGCCGTAACGTATCTTCTAACTTAAAAAGTAATATTGGGAAGTATAAATTCACTTGAAACTGCTTCAGTTAATGTGTTCAAAGGGCTGTAAAATAACTTCTTTTTTTAAAACTTCTGCTGAGTGGCAGGAAGTCATTTTTAGACCGAGATAAAGTCAGGTGTGAGGTAGAACAGCAAATTGAGCCAAAAAGCAGACCAGGCTACTTCATAGCTGCAACTTACTCTTCCTATTTCTTTTGAAGTCTGTTGGGCTTGGACTAAAACAATGAGAAGAGATTCTATCAGGGGTTTTTTTGGGAGACCCCACAAAGCTGTACTTATCCACTTTCACTTTTCTAACACTATAGAAAATACTGCAAAAAATGATGAGTTAAATGCATAAGGGCAGAGACAACTTGATTCATGTTCTGCAATAAAAACTGCAATGTTTCCACAAGAGTTTGGGAAATTAAACCTTTTAGACTATTTTATGTAATCCAAGAGCCAGAAACACAGATTTGCAAGGTGAAATTTACAGGAAGGATTTTACATCTGCTTCCAAAGAATCCCTGCAAAAGATGATTTCACAAAGACACACCAGAGTGTCTAGTTGAAAAAAAAAAAAAAAAAAAAGGAACAGTTCAAGTTTTTGAGACTACCTGTGGTTTGAGCTCACACAATGAAACAAATTTACCAGTGACTATTTCTCTTAAGGTGTTAGTCACAAATGGTGAGTAGCAAGAAAGACATCACCACACCAGCAGCTGAGCAACCAGCAGAAAAAATAAAACAGTTAAGTGCTGAACAGGAGAAGCTGGGAGCAGTTGGCCAATGACTAAAACAAATTCAATCATTGTGGGGATTCCCAGTGCAAAAATTCTGGAGTCCTTCAAGTCTGGAATCCCTGATTGCTCTCTTAGTATGTCTGGTTTTACTGATGGTTCAAAGCCGTGAAAGTATCTGTTGGATATCCTCAGATAACCTTTACTAGCTTGACAGAAAGACTTTGTAGCTGATCCAAAAGCACTGTCTCTGCTTGACAAAATACAAAACAGGTTTGGAAACCCAGGATATCTACTGATTGCTTGATTGCAATTAGATAATGCACGATTATTCTGCTGAAGAAACTCACTTGCAAAACAGCACTTCATCCACAAGCCCTTCCTTCACCTGTTCGTCTTGCTATCAGCTGTGGACGGAAGCTCATGGCAACACAGGCTATTTTTATTGTGCATGTCATGCTGCTTGATCAAGGCCCCTGAATGTTCACAAAAAGTTAAAGAAAAAAACAGACATATTAACAGCAGGATCACCTTACTGATTTCTCTATATTGAATTTCCCACATTTTTCCCAAAATGCTGAGTAAAATAATTCTTCATATTCCTGGTTTTAAAAAGAAAAAAAGTGCCTGATTATATAATGCACAAATGGTATATGAAAGTGGATGACAGTCTCTAAGTGCAGGCAGGCACAGTGAAGGAAGAAGTTTTAAAATTACTAAATAAGTATCCTGTGGCTTCTTAAGTTGATTTGGTGTAGAAACTGAAGAAAAACCCAACATTATTTTTATGCATTTTGTGCACTTGTAAGTGTCTCCCTGAATAACTGTCCTTCATTCTTTTAGTTGTAAAAGGAGAATAAGAAAAAAAAGCAAACTGTCTGAAACATTTAGATATTAAGCTGAATGATAATTTTTGCATTGTTCTGTGGATTTAACTGGAGATAGCATATCCAGAGTCTTCAAGTGAACATTTCTGAAGCTTTTTTTATTTCCCCCAAAAAATTACAGTAAGGTTAAAGTCACTCAAGTTCATACACCCATATCAAAAATGTTTAGGAATTTGTTTTCGGATGTCATCTTCCCAGTCTTTTCATAAAAGCTTGCGTATACAAGACCACTCATTTACCAGCATGAATATGGACTCAGAAGTAGAATACATAACCAGCAGAAGAGTTTCCTTTTCCTCCTTTGAAGGATGGAATTTTCTTTCTACAGCTTGTATGGCCAATGTCTGTTAAATACGCACTTATTTTCCTATGTATAATGTCAGCTTAAGAAGCTGCAAGGATTCTGAAAACAATCTTTTTAAGCAGGGCCTGTTTGTCCCGTTCTTTAAATGGGGATCACTTTTATTATATTCTGATAAGCAACATTTCAGAGGAGTTTTTGCTAATTTAACATTCATTTGTTAATCAACAAGGTGCAAGACACCAGGAAAATTAGGTTTATGCTGTACTAGATTCACTCAGTATTGTGGCTCTATCCTGTCAGGTTTTAACACCCTGTTTAATTATTATTATTTGTATCCTGTTCCAGCTAGTATTAACATGAGATGCCAATAAAACACCGGTGACTGATCCATAGTTTATCTATCCACTCTATGCCACTGAAAAAAAAATTATAATTTCAAAGTGAAACCCTTGCAAATGTTACTATGAGGCAAAAAGAATGGAAACCTTAAAACTATAACTGAGATTAGACTAAGAGATTTCAGGTTTACGTATTCCCTGTTGTGTTTTGGCTGTGCAGAGATTCAAAATCCTGCATGATGTACAAATGGGATGAAACAAGAATTAAGCGGCGTTGTCACGGCCTGAGCACCTGGCTACCACCAACATTGTTTAAATAATATTCTGCATTCAGCAGCCTACTCTGCCACACCACAACTCTGTATTTGCATTTAATCTGATTTCACACACTGTGACACAGCCTAGGCTCTGGTTCCATATATTCAAATGCACCTGAAAACTACTGCTTCCTGCGAGGCTTCTCAGAACCTTGCAGATAAGGTAGGACACAAATATCAAAATCCCTACTGATGTGTAGAACATCAGCTTTTTATCGCAAGGCAAACTCCTTTCCCTGGGGCTCTCACATGCAGCAATGTGTTTTGCTTTTTTTTTTTGAAGCTGAGGTGTTTCTGAATATGCACAGCCTGCTCTTTTCAAGCAGGATATGACTCTGCCTTGGCTGATTCACTCCATTGTTGGATTGTGCACCCCTCAGGATCACACAGTGGTGAGTCAGTCATTTGTAAACGGGAGAGAGAGGAAAAAAAAGAAAGAAACCCACAATAAACTAACCAAATGAGTAGACAACCACAGGTTTCATTTTTGCGATCAAAGGCCTCAAAGAAACCATGCAAAAAAAGTGTAATTATTTACTAAACAAAACTCAGAGCGGGATCTTACCCACTATTGACCTATGATATTGGCAACACCTCAAGAAAGGATAACACACATTTCACATCCTCTCTCTGGGACAAGGGGCTGAACTATCTGTAGTGCCTGATGTTTATTTTCTTCTGAGGGATAGCAAGCCTGGGCATTTAACCTAAGTTATTTTCAAGGAGAGAGACATGGTTTCAGGTAAGTAAAAGTTAAGTAGAACGTGCTGGTTTTGCAGGTCTGAGCACTAGAACAGCACAGGACAATTACAGGCATAGATATTTTCTTACAAGCAGAATCAGTCTGAGGAGGCTTTAAACAAAACAACACAACTAAAAAAGGATTTTTGCAAACACAAAGCTAATGAGACTACTTAGTATTAAGTCAGATGTATAATGTTTCAGTACATTGTTTTTTTGGCAGCAGCAGTTTGGTTTGCCTGGGCTCAGAGCCCAGTTTCTGTTTAATATTCTGTAAGGTTTCATATCATCCCAGGTACATGGAGATGGCTTGTTTGCAAATAACCAAGCAGCTCCATAGACATATTGATTAGAATTTAAACACACCGAGCAGCCTGGTGGATGGACAAGCAGTGCCTGCTTATACTATCTTCATCTGAACAAAAATCTCTTCTCGAATTAATGGAAGAACTGCACAAAGTGAGATGGAATAAAAAAAAAAAAATCACAAAAGTCAACTTCACATCTGAAAGCCACATTGATTCATTATTACAACTGTGAGGCTAAATCCTGCCCCAGTGTCTTTCTCTTCAGCGAGATGATGCACTAGTGTTAAGCACATGGAGTTTGCACAGTTGTGGCTAGAAATTTGGCAGAATAAAAAAAAATAAAAATAGTTCTGTAAGTCACAGTTCAACCTACTGCAGACAAAGAATTCTTTTGGCAAGAATTTGTGTGTTGAGCCCAATTCTCATATTGAGAAAGCATATATTGAGCAAAATACTGAAATTATATAGAGGATGTGAAGGGGGCCTACAGGAAAAAAGCAATAAAATCCTTCTGATTTAATACCCGTACAATTTGAAAAACTATGTAAATGTCTCAAATCTCAAATCAGCAAGTATATTGCTGTCTCTACAAGGTGATTTTGAGTAGGTGTTGGTAGATTATTTTTTCCCAGTTGTTTCTTTGCTGGGTTTTCTTCATTTGAAATAGTTTCCATCCCAGAGTGTAATTTGAGTCAGATGGTGAAATTTCATATCTAGTTTAATTTTGGGGTTATAATTGCATATTTAAGTTGGTTTAGTGAGTATTTTGGAGACTTTCTGAGCCAAGCACTTGACAATGTTTTCATTTGTGATATATTTGAAAGCTCCCTAAGCTTCAAGAAAGAAAAAAAAAAAGAATAAATCCCTTTTTTCCTTTCGAAAGCTTCTCATCCTCAAACAACTGCTTTGACCTTTCAGATGCTATTTGGGACTTTTCAGGATACGCTACCACATATTGCAAATATTATCTGCATTCCAATACTAAATTTAATACAGTCTTTTGAAGACATAAAAGTCATGCTTGTTGATTATGTCCACACTTGTATTTTCTAAAGGAGAGCTCAAATATTTTTCTATCTCAAAAGAGATCTATATATCACAAAAGTCCCTTATAGTTTTATACTCTAAAGCCTCCACTTTGATAGGTACTTGTTCTTGCTCTGTTTTTATTTATTAAACAAGATAAAAATCCTATGCTCAGTTCAATCATGAACAACTATAGTAATGTGAAAGTACAGACTAGTCATGACTGACACTTATTAAGGAGAAATATTATGTGAGGAATGAATTCTTTGATAAAAGCCCTTAAGCATAGTGCTATATGTATTGCTGCATTATACCAGGTAGAATTTTAAATCATAACTCCCTCTTTGTCTCATGACACACAGGAAAAAAATATTTCTTTAATAGATAGAGATGTAACTCCCTTTTTTAGCTAATGCACTAAGAGATGCTCCACTTCTTAAAATACGGTTCTCGCCATACAGGATTGTAAAGGCAGAAAGGAATAAAATTATTTTTAAAGTTCATTCATTCACAAAACAAACTAGCATTGCAGTTGCTTTCTTTTTCTCCCTTTTTCTTTGAAATACTTTTATTGCTGATGAAATGAGATGGACAGACACGGTAAAAACTAGAACCTGTAGTCAGCCATGGCAGAGGCAACTCAAGCTTGACTCCATTGTTCCAAAAACTTGCCTCAACCTTATCTTTGGGGAATGTCTTTGAGGTAAAAGAGTAAATAAAAGCTTCTGTTTCAGTTGATGGCCTTTCCAAGGCTGACAATAACTGCAGCAATTTACTTCCATAAGCTTTGCATCATATAGGCTTACAGAATGATGTTCAAGGAATTCAACTCTGTACCCTTGACTGCATTATGACCAATGTCTCAAAAGACATTTAAACGTGAGTTCTAAATCCTGGTGCGAGACCCATCTAAATCACTACTTACTGCAAGACGAAGACACTGGTTACTGTTCTGGATACATTTCAGCTCACTGGTTTCATTCAAAGGGTAAAACTTTGGGAATCTGTTCTCATCATGAATTTATTTGTAGGGTATCTAAAGCACAGGGATCAGGATAATTTGTCTCAATAAGGAATAAAATGTGGGGAGATTAATCATCACTTCCATATAGACCAAAGGAACAGGAAAAAGAGGACAGGAATTCTGTCCCATTCTTTTGTTCCTTCAGAAAGTCCAAGCTGAGGTAATCGTCTTTTAAACTGAAACAGTTCAGATTATTCAAAACTGGTTTTTCTTTGGTGGAGATTCTTTTGAGATCCCAAGGTGCTCTGTATTTTGCTTCTCTATCTAGGCTCTTAATTTCTATTTTCCTTCACTTTTCTTTTGCAGGAATACTGTCCAGGTAGTTCCCTGTGTCTTAGTACTAAGAAAGATGCTAACAAATAAGTAGTCCTTACTGCATCCTAACAAGCTGAGCATCAGTGATGATCATGTAAGGAGCATTCACCAATCACCTGTTTTTCTTGACCATTGTATATAAAACCACTTTACACTAATTGAGCTTCATACTTAACAGGTAATTCAAACATCCAGCACAAGCCAAACAAACTCTGAAGCCTTTTTCTCTAGTTTGCTAGACACCTCCACTACAGAAAATATTCTGAATACACATTGTTTAGATCTAGTCTGCTTAGAGATGGGCACTAAGTTCTACAGATCTTCTGCATAAGGAACCAAGATAGTTATGAAGAATGCTATATTCTTGCTTCCAGCCAGGCAGAACAGAAACCTGAATATTTATGGGCTTCTTAACAATCAGATTTTTCTGAGTTGGGTATCTCAACCTCAATCTCTGAGAGCTGTACATTTGTACTGTATTGGTCTACTGAAGCATGGACCCTGCTTGCCAGCTTTTTTCTTCTTCTAATTCCTCTCCACTCTTTGTGATGAGGAAATTGAGTTGACTTAGTTGCAAAACGGAACTTCTCTGTTGGTAACCTCCTTTCTGATATACTTTCAGACTCATGATCTCTGACATTTGGCCATTAGGCTACACTTCTACCTGAAACCGGCTTTCCTAGTTGTGAAATGTTGGACTAGGATTTGCCCTTTTTCTTGAATTTCATAACTAGCTTAAGCATCTCACATGTTTTTACCCATGGAGCTTCTTTACAAGTCTAAAATTCCCATTCGCTGAGGGCAAAGGGCATCAGACGTGCTATAGAAAAACTGAACTGGTCAGTGGAGCAGTATTTGAGTATTCTCAGAAAAGTGAGTTTGGATGACTGCTTTTTGTGCAGTGCTACCAGAAGTGTAATTTAAAACCAAAATTATTCTGTCATGCGAGAATATTTGAAATAGGAAAGAAAACTGAAATGGAAATTTTGCAAGTTAGAGACTGAAAGTTCCAGCCCTGAGACATTAAAATACCAAAACAGCAACACAATCTAGACAGTATTGACATCCAGTTGACTTTCACAGGAGCTAAGTGATTTTATTTTCTGATTTATTTTTTTTCCGAATGAAAAATATTTTACATTCCTTGTTTAAAAGGGCTTGGAGAACCAGAAAAAGTCTTAAGTTTCACAACACAAAAAAATGTAATCAAAACCTCCTCACACCACTGGATTCCCCATCTCTAAACTAATTTGAACAGAAATGGCCCCAGAAGTCCAGCAGTTTAGGAAAGGAAAAATAACAATTTCATTCTGAGTAGAAAGCCGTGTTGTGTATACCAAGTAAATCAGACTAAAAGTGCCAGGATCTCAAATTTGAAGGTAAGAGAAAAAACTTTTCACTTCAAGGGAAACAGGAAGCTGTATTTTTAGGAAGAGAAGAAATTCAAAGTAGACTACTGCAGACTTATCCACAGCTGGAGTAAACCAAGCACTAAAAATGATGCGAAAACTAGAAGCTGGAAAAAAGTGCTGAAGAGTATATATGCTGTGAATATCCTCAGAGTAACAACTAACTAAATAGTATGAAAGCCTTTTTCAGTATTTACACATTAAAAGGATCTAAAAATAAATAAATATAGATTTTCTGCAATCACATTAATGAATAGTAACTTTTTTTTCTTTCTGTCTAATATTGCAAGTTAGATCCAAAGGTAAGTATTTTAACTCTTTAGAGCAATGACAACTGAAAAGTGTTTTAGGAAATATACGCTTTCACATCACTCTTGAGTACAGGACTGTGTTTGGTAACACAATTATCAATGGCAAGAAAACAAGCCTAGAGCAATTTGAATACGAGGTCCAGATATTGCAGTAAAAGTTGTGTGAATCCAGGTGGCAGTCAAAGAAAATTTCCTACAGTAGTCCACCGAGAACCTAAAAATTCAGGCTTTAGTTTGTTCTCATTAGTGCAAAGCCATATTGGAACAGCACATTCTATGTGGATGTGTAAATACAATACCATAAGAAAGAAAACTAATAATAATTTATGGCTGGTTTAATAAATTGGCTGGGAAAAAATGCTTCACTTGAATGAATCAAATTAAAATGATTAGACCACATGCACTGATGCTGAATAAAGCTTCAGCTGCAGTGATTTTGGCAGGATTGCAAGCACCAGTACAATCTGTTATATGGCCATTTACCCTTCATATTTTATAGGTCAATATGACATAAGGAATACAGGAGAAGTTACTTTTATAAAGTAGCAGCCACTTTCCTCTGGAAGCACCTGGATTTGCAGGTAAGGGATCAATCCTTGCAAGACAGATTATGAGTTTGAGAAGTGGACTAGGCAGACTAGCAGGGGATGAGCCAGCTGCAAGAGATCTTGAGTTTCAGTTTAGAAATTTATCCACAGCTCAAATACTTCTAACTTTAAAAAAAAAAAAAAAAAAAAAAAGATGNCTTAAAAAAAAAAAAAAAAAAAAAAAGGAAGATCCTTTCTTTCTTTCTAGCATCTCAAACGGGTATTGGTTGCATTTCTATATGCTTTCTGCAGTCTGCTCTATTTGTCAAGATGGGAAAAGCTCACAGAAATCAGAAATTTCAAAGTAGCAGAGGGGTTTTTTTACCCAAACAGTCTCAAGTGTTCTCATATGTTTCTGGGAAAAATATAAAAGAGAGAATAATATAAACACTACATTGCATGTGGGGGTACTGTAAATATTTTTTTCCAAATATATGATTGTAAATTCATACTTTTGATTTGAAAAAAATGTATTAAGCTGGCTTGAATTTCATCCATATTCATATTTCTAGTCATAGGGGAGAAAAAGACACACATAAAAAGTTATACAAAGATAATAATAAGGCAGTGTCATGGAGGCACCCACACAACAAACAGCAGCCGCTATCCNCAGCACAGCCCATGTGTTTTGTCTGGGGAGGGGGGACTGTACCTGCCACAGGCAGTTAGGAAGATACTTAGAGCTTGCTAAGAGAAAACATTTAGCTTGTGATTTAGGTTCTGAATTGCCTAAGACCCTTCAGCAGATGTCACTTTTAAAATGTTTGATAGCAGTAAATACAATTTAATAAACCATCATAACTTTATCTACAAATTGATTAATGTATTAGTTATCTAAAGGAAAATATCTTCTGCCCTCTAAAATTAACAGCTTCTCTAAAGCTGCAAAAATCTTCCTAGTGATAGAGCCAAACCCCACACTCTGGATGTTTCAGAAGACAAGATTAATATAACTGTTAATACAACTGGAAAGCACTGGAATAGCTATTGAACTGTAGCTAAAACACAGTATTAACAGTAACAATCACAGCCAAATTTGAAGGAAGCAGGTAAGATACTCGGAAACATCAACAAGTGAGAAGCGGGAAAAGCATATAAATTATTTCTAATCTTGTACTAGGTGCTGCGTGGATCTGTTGCTGGTGATGGAAGAACACAGTGAAATATTTATTTTCTAAAGAAAACAATACAAATATCTGTATTGGTCTTGCTACATAACTAGAACTTGAAGAAGCCTAGAACTTGGAAGAACCTGATGTCTGAGCTGCAGTAGCATCCTGAATTTACAGTGCAGGAGAAATAAATCACAAGACTCTTGTGTCTCAATATCTGTGATACTGAGTAGGTTCTTTTTATAGTAAGTTCTTCTTACATTATAATGCTCGAAAGACAAAACTCTCCAAGACCAACAATTTCACTGGAGTACGATACCATGTTATATAGGGGAAAGCAAATTAAAACAAAAGGATCTTCATACATATCTTAAGAAGCAGATTTAATATCTGTGCCTTAAGGTACATAAAGTCATAGAATGGCATGAGTTGGAAGGGACCTGTAAGATCATCTCATTCCAACCGCCCAGACCAGGGTGCTCAGAGCCTCACCCAGCCTGGGCTTAAACACTTCCAGGGATGAGGCTCCACAGCTTCTCTGGGCAACTTGTTCCAGTGTTTCATCACCCTCAGAGTAAAGAACTTATTCCTGATGTCCAATCTAATTCTACTCTGCTCTAGTTTAAAACTTCTGCCCCTTGTCCTATCACCAAATGCCCTTATAAAAAGTCCCTCCTCGGCTTTCCTGTACCCTGCCTCGATCTACATCTATGGGATGGTACAAAGATGCATGCCTGCTAGCCTGCACAACACCTGGATGAGAGTTAATACAACTCCACGGCTTTGGGTTTAGTGCTCAAGTACTTCTCAGGAAGGCCTGACATGCTTTTCAAACTGGAGTTAACAGGAGCAGGGCATGCAGAGCTAGTTCATTTGCATCTGTGGCTGCCAAAGGCACTCACTTCACAGCCACGTCTTGCAACCTTCTGTTGAAATCAGTAAGGCTAAAGCATCCATGAGTACCTACTGGATTTCAGCACCCAGCCAGAGGTCTCAGCATTCCAGAAGCAACTTATGGACATAAACCAGGCTGATACAAGAACAGATCAATTTGGTGATCCAGATGGGACCCTCTCTGCCTGGCTGCGGGACCTGCTGAGAGCAAGGACTCCTCTGGGCACCCCCGGGATTTCCCAGGAGGACTCCTTCAATCATCAGATCACTGCCGAGGCAGACAAGGACCATCCTAAGCGGACCAAGTATGTTTAGTGGGTAAGGAGAACCTGTAAGTCATAGCGAGACGTCCTATGCGAGGTGAAGAGCCTGTGTCTCGCCCCTGGGTGGTTGTCGGGCTGGGTGGAGGGGACTTGGGGGAATCTCCAATAAGGGGCAGTACGCATAGTCCATATGTGGGCACTCCTGGCTGTGGTAGCCGGAGTAATTTGTATTGGTGTCATCACTATCATTTATTGTTGTAATCTGAGCTCTAGAATAACATCTATGACCCTTGAGGAATTTTGGTCAGAGTGGCGGTCGATCTATGTATTAATATTTTTTATTTTGTTGTTTATATTTTGTGTGCTTGTGTGGGCATCGTGGATAAGAAATTGAATGAGGGAGTGGAGAGATTGAGATGCGGTTTTAACTGCAAAGCGAGTGTGGAGTCTTGATCCATGGTTCCGTGTTCTCTGTGAGGAGAGCAGCCAGAGATAGACAAAGCGAATGACAGCCCCTGATACTGTATCAGTTGCACCAATTGTTTACTCTCATTGTCCCATATATGGACTTTCGGATTTTTGTTGTAACCCAATATTTGATTTTGAATGTTTTGGTTGTAAAAAGGATGTTTGGGTACAGTTTGGGGACAACTTTTGGTCTAAAAGGTGTCCGGGAAATAACTGGTCTGAGTGGGATAAGACTGAGCATTCAGGTCGTGTTAAGCAGGTATTTTGTGCAAAATTTAGGAAGTGTGAAGAATCAGTGAGAGAGGATATAGGACGGAATAGAACCGAGTTTATCTGGCGTGGGGTGCAGATGAGTGTCTGCCCGCTTTACCACCAGTATTGCTTGTCTTCCTGTGTAAAGTATCTTATGGTTGCCTGAATCTTTTATTTTGGATAAAGCATTAATTTGTTTATTATGGGAGGCAAACAAAGTGTCGGAATAGTGAAAGAGAGTCCTTTAGGCTGTATTTTAGAGAGAAGGGAAATGGGATGAGGTCTCTTATGGAGACATGTTTTTCACTCTCTGAAATCATCCCGAGTATCAGGCAGACTGTGGATTAGTGCCTCCACAGGACCACATGGTAATGGCTTTGGAAAAGGAGAAAGAAGGGAAAGAAAAGATGAAAAGGTGTTATTTGACACGTAGCATAGGGCAGAGATGTACTAGGCTAGGGAAAACACAGGGATCCCATAATGGGAGACCTGCCAGAGTATTATGACCCACCAGCAGGAGCACAACAGGGAGAGAATGAGGATTCTGATTCAGAAGCCCCACCAAATGGCCCAGCATCCCTTCGCACCCAGAGTAAAGAGCGGATTGTGGTACAGGCACCCCTCAGGAACTTGGAGACCCTGTTAGACATAGCTTGGAGGGTCTTACAGTAATAGAGCAGAAGAGGATAGGAGAAGAGAAAGGAAAATAGTGGTGGCTATGATTCAGGAAGGCAGAGGACCATGGAATACTGGTCCTAGGAGACCCTTAGAAAAGAACCAGTGTGCATGGTGTAAACAACAAGGGCATTGGTAAAATGAGTGTCCAGAAAGGCAGAGAGGGAAGGGCAGAATACAGGCCCACGTCAAGCAAGATTGACAGGGACCTGGGGAATCTACCCTAGCGGCAAAGCTAGTATCTGAACTGGCTTGATTTACTGTGTTGGACATAAAGGATGCCTTTTTCTGCCTACCTTTAAGCCCAGAAAGCAAGCTATTGTTTGCCTTTGAGTGGGAAATCCTGACTCTGGAAGAAGGACACAGCTTACATGGACAGTATTACCACAAGGATTCAAAAATAGTCCTACTCTCTTTGGAAATCAGTTACCCAAAGATTTAGAACAATGGGAACGTCCACCTGGAGTTGGGGTGGCGTTACAATATGTGGATGACCTCTTAATAGATACTGAAACAAAGGAATTGTGCATGACATGGACAATCAGTTCACTAAACTTTCTTGGACTAAATGGCTATCAAATTTCTCCACAGAAAGCCCAAGTGGCTCAACAACAGGTGGCATAGCTCGGGTACAAAATCATGGCTGGCCAACGGACCTTGGGGACAGCGAGGAAAGAAGCCATCTACCAGACCACCAGGCCACAGACAATTAAAGAACTTCACACCTTTCTAGGTTTGACGGGATGGTGTCGTTTGTGGATTTACAACTGTGGACTCTTAGTATAACCGCTCTATGAACTTTTAAAGTCAAGTCTGAGAGATTTGACCTGGAATGGGGAAGCTAATAGGGCCTTCCATCAGTTGAAGAAAGAATCAATGAGAGCACTGGCCCTAGGGCTACCAGACATTACCAAGCCCTTCTGGTTATTCTCTCGTGAAAAGCAAGGGATAGCCTTAGGAATTTTGGCCCAGAATTTAGGACCATATCGCAGAGCAGTGGCATATTTTTCCAAGCAGTTGGATGAAGTGAGCAAAGGATGGCCTAGTTGCATGAGATCAGTAGCAGCAGTGGTGCTCAACATCCAGGAAGCACAGAAATTCACGCTGGGCCAGAAAATCATAGTATTAGTGTCTCACACCGTGTCTGCAGTACTAGAGGTAAAAAGGGGGCGCTGGTTATCACCATGATGATTTCTTAAGTACCAGGCCATCATGGTAGAACAAGATGATGTAGAAATAGTGGTTACTAACATTGTCAATCCAGCATCTTTCCTTAGTCAACCAGACTTGAAGGAAGAACCATTAGAAGATGCCGAAGACACCTGGTATATGGATGGGAGCAGCTTTGTCTGACAAGGCGTACACAAGGCAGGATATGCGGTAACCACTACAGATCAGGTAATAGAAGCCAAGGCCCTCTCTCCAGCACCTTGTCCCAGAAGGCCAAAATTATAGCCCTGACCCGAACCCTGGAGTTGGGACGAGGAAAAACGATCAACATCTGGACTGACTCCAAGTATACATTTGGAGTAGGCCACGCTCATAGAGCCGTCTGGAGAGAAAGGGGACTCCTGTCTACCCAAGGGAAGCACATCAAATACGCTGAAGAAGTTCTCAGACTGCTGGAAGCAGTCCAGTTACCCAAGGAGGAGGCCATCATGTACTGCAAAGCCCATCAGAAGGGGACAACTACCCAGGAATTAGGCAACTCTATGGCAGACCGAGAGGGAAAAAGGGCAGCTGAGGAGGCTTTGATAAAAGTGCAGTCCCTGGTCCCAGTTGGTAAAATACAAATTGATCAGATTGGTGGGGAACCAAGATATTCAAAGGAAGATCAGAAATTAAGTAAAGATTTGGGTGGGGAAATAAAGGAGGGTGAGTGGGCTAGAACCCCACAAGGGAAAATAATAGTACCACTCACAATATTAAGGGCCATAGTCATGGCAGAACATAAATAAATCCCATTGGGGAACAGCAGCATTGTATAAATGTTTAAACCAGCGTATGGTTGCTCGGAACCTCTATACTACTGTTAGCAGGTGACACAGCAGTGTGAGATATGTTTGCAGAATAATCCTAAAACAGGCCCTAGACTCCTGCTCAGATAAATAAGGAAAAAAAAATTATCCAGGACAGCAATGGCAGATTGACTTTTCTGAACTGCCAAGAAAAGGGGGGTTTCAATATTTGTTGGTTTTGACAGATACCTTTTCAGGGTGGCCAGAAGCATTCCCTTGCTGAACTAATAAAGCCAGAGAGGTGACCAAGGCCTCGTTGCAAGAAATAATACCAAGGTTTGGGGTTCCAGTGGAGATATCCTCAGATCGAGGATCACATTTTATTGCGAAGGTGGTTCAGCAAGTTAGTAAACTTTTAGGAATAGATTGGCAGTAGCATACCCCATATAGACCACAAACAAGCAGTCAGGTGGAGAAAATGTATCACCTCACTAAGTTGCCTGCAAAAACAACTCCAGGAAATAAAGAAGTTGGTCCTGGGAATTCGAGCCCAAGGCCTTGATGGACCAGTTTATAATATTGTACCAGGCAATTATGTGTATATTAAGTCTATTTCAAAGTCATCTCTGGAGCCGAAGGAGACCAAGGGCTGTTAACATCTCATACAGCAATCAAGATCAAGGAGCAAACATTGTGGATACATCATTCGAGAGTTAAGAGGGCCCCAAAGTCACAATGGAAGCCACAGCACACTGCACCTCTGAAATTAAAGCTTCAACGAAAAGATGGACATTGATCATCGGTGTAGTAGGACTATGGTGGGGAACTGTGGGTGCATGGGATTGGAATTTGTATATACAGAAAATATGAGAAAAGACTATAATGTTACACCAAGTAACATTAGATGATACCTCTTTGGGCTTTGAAGAGCTATGGAAAAAGCTTACTTCTTGGCTGCCTAATTTAGCATGGCTTAAAAGGCTTTTTATAATAGTTATCTTTATTAAAGTAATAGGAATATTAGTATGTTGTATGTTACAATGTTTTATGTGGATGTGTAAACAAACTGGAAATAGTTATGAGGAGTGGAAAAGACATAACTTAAGACAAAAGGTTGAAAAAGGCAAGTACTTTGCCAAAACCCTTGATAGAAATGGCATAATATAGCAAAAGAATTTGCAAAGGAGCAAGAAAAGGGGCAGGACTTGATACAAGAAAACAGAGTAGTAAAACTCTTCCATGGAATGCTTAGGCGAGCATAAGCAACAGATAACAGGAAGTTTAAGTTACAGATAAGCAGGAAGTCTATTGTCTGCAAGGCCACCCGAGGGAGGACCAGTTCTAGCCAGGTCTAGTGGTTAGGGACAAAGCCAGCTCAGCACAAGTCAGCAGGTTTGGAACAAAGGTGAAAAGAACAGAGTGAGGAAGACTGTTGCCTTCATCCCAGAGACCCCGGCCCACAACCACCAGACGGCAGGACGCATGCGCCAAGAGGAGGAGATTTGTGATAATGAGTTCCCAGAACTGGTTGTAATAACCGATGCATGTTTCGTAACCATAAAAGCAAACAAGTTTTAGTCCCTGGTGTGCAAGTTAGGCGGAGCAATCCCCCTTGCACCCGGCGCCGTAATAAACATACCTGCTTTATAACTTTCTCTGAGTGTTAAGGTTTGTTTCCGCACGTCAAGGCAAACAGTCATAGCAACCAAGTTTTAAAGAGGTTTTTCCTTCCTATCCCAAGCAACATTGTTCACTCCGTGGTTTTTGGCAATGAAGCTCTAGCTTTGGCAAGGAGGCTTTATACTGACAGCTTCAGCTTACATGAACCCCATGTACCTGCCAAAAGCTCTTAAACGAAGACCTAGATTTGCATTACTTTTAATGTAATATGCAACTTCAGGATTTTACATATATTTTCTAGTTTAAAATAATCTGAAAAAGCAAAACCAAAAATTATACCAAATCGAATAAAAACAACCAAAAAACGAATAGTATTAAACTCCAGTAGTTTCTGGGTCAGATTGAGACCTCAGAAGACTTCCACTTGTCTTCTTTCTCACACGTAGATTTGTAAAAACACCTCGAAAAAATCTTCCCCATACAAACTCTTCCAACCCAGATCATAAAACTGAAAGTTTTCATACTTGTGTCATTTCTTCTCCAGCATTAAGACATCACTAGAAGCATTTTCTCTCCCTCTCAGGGAGAAGCAGCAAGAAAACAGAGAAAACAGAGTCCACAGGACTACAACTACTCCACAGGGTAAAAAAGGCAACATGAAATGCTGTGAGACTTCAGGTACCAAGAGGGCAAAGCTAAAAAAACAATAATAAGAAAATAAAAAGCAGCTGCTTTAATAGAGCCCTCCATTCCACTCTGGAAAGGTACCTACATGGAGAACATGAAAGTACCTGAGCTAATTAGTTTGAATTACTGCTTCCATGTACTGGTTTGCAACAAGCATTCTTACAGCTTTCTTGCTATCTAGAGCTCTTGATTGTTACCTGTAGGGTTTATGTTTCAAAACTGGTATTTCTAAAGCATGTTTGAATAACAGGGAGACAAAGAATTCTTTTTTATCAGAATAAATCTTCTCTCACATTTGCAGTAGAAAAAGTCTTTCTTGCTGAAAGCTACAGCACACTGCTATAATATATTCTCATAGCATCATTTTTATTATATTATTTTGATGTATTTCAGGCCATATTCACTTTGCTACAGACTGTAACAAAATCAAAATGCAGCCCTCATTCAGCTTTTAGTTTCTGAAATGAAAGTTTTCTAAAATTCACAATTCACACATTTCAAATCTCATCACAACAAAGGCTAACTCCTGTTGCTGTGAAAATAGAATGCACTTCTTGCATTTTGAAAGCTTCCAGTTCTATGACAAACTGTCCAAAGGCTACAAGTTCCTTAAAAACAGTAGAGCTGAATGCCTACAACTCTACCACAGAAGAAGAAGTACAAGGAGCTGATGCTTATCTAGCCCACAAGCAGTTCTCATTGCATGCTGATTTCTACCTTTTTAAATCAAGAGCAATGCAAAGTAGTTCTTTTAAGCCATGATTATCACTTCATCTATTTACAAGGTAAATTTTCCCCTCCCTCCGTATGGTAGCTCTCTTGCATTTGCTGATCTACTGTAATAGGAGCCAGATGAGATTTTTTTTTTTTTTTTTTTTTTAAACTGGGAAGAAAAACTATTTCAAATTTTATTTTGTGGTATAGGTTCATTTCTAGAATATACATATGTCAGACACAGGCACATTTCTTGTCAGTGCCTCTGTTTTGGTAGCATAGATTTCTTCAAAATTCACATTATACCTACTGTTCATGCTAAGTAAAGATCTGCACCAGCCTCTACCTCTACCCAATCAGCATGCCTTACCAAAACAAAGTTCACTGACCTATAATACTATCTTAACATAGGAAGACTGAGTCTTCCTTCTTAAGTGCCTTTTTTCCTTGACTAAGGAGGGATCACAGTCAACCAGCTGAGCCCAAAACACAGAACTTCTAAAGGGGTTGTTAACAAGTACTTCTCAATGAAAACACAGCTTTCGCTCTGTTACCTTAGAAGATCCTTCTGAATAACTCAGTCACTCTTGCTTGTACTTTCACAGAATTATGTAAATATAATTGAACTACAGTTTAACTGAACTACTTCAGCATATGGCTGGGCAAACAGTTCAGGAAGAGAGCTGTGCCCACCAGAGCACAACAAATGCAAATAGCATGCTTCACACTGAAGTTTAACACTTACCCGTTTGACTCCTTCCAGATAAAACCACAGAGATCATGGGGAGGAAAGAGCTTTAACATGCAGTGCAACACAAAGAACCACAGGAATCCTCTAAAGCTACTTAAAATTCTTTCAAAATGAAAAAAACCCAAAACAAATCCATCTGAAGAAAATACTTCCTGAAATATTTCTAAAGCTCTTGAGGTATTTGTGATTATATTCCAACACAGTCTCACCTAAGTTCAAGAAACCTCTTAGAGAGGTCAACAACTCTAAACAATTCCTTCTTAGGTAAATCCAGGTGGAGAAAACTGAGGCAGCCACACAGATGGAGGAAATAGGAGAGTAATTGCTAGAAAAGCTTTAGGAGTGCATGTTAAAGAATGACCAAAGTAGTGCTGCTTCCTTGCTTTTATTGAAAATGCTGTTGTGCAGGGCAGGGCTTTGCTCTGGCAAGTCCCAAGGAAGAAATCACACTGCTGAGCTCCAAGATTATTGTTTGCTTTTGAGCTTTTATTTGCTCTGTGTTTTCCTACAAAGCTAAACAGTGTTTCATATACAAATCTAAATGTAGGTTGTCAACATACTGAAGGTTTCTAGTAGGAGAACATGTATTAAGCACTCAGCCCCTTTTAAACTTCTGCAACACTGAACATCAACACAATTAGCATGACACTAAGATAACATTTGAAGCTGCCATGATTTTGATTTGCCTTGCTGAAGCCACAGTGAACATTTTAAAATTCTTCCAACCAACAGCGCTCATGAAGGGAGAGCAGTCTGAATTTTGAATGTGACAAAAATAACTCTCCTTGGTGGGCTGGGGGCAGGGATGACAGGACATGACAAGGTTAGACATACAACTATCCTGATTTTATCAGCAAGTGTATCTACAGATGCATGTGTATCTATAGATGCAGGTATAAAAGCTAAACAACCATTTCCATTCTGGGGTGTAATAAAATGCTACTTGTTCTTTTATTTGGAAAGTAGAAATATTATTACTCACTACTAAAAGAGAATCATATATTGTAATTCAGAAGCCTGTACATAAATTGTACAGTTTCATGTCATTAATGTATTACAGTGAAGCTGCCATGGTCCACCAGACTAAAGTTTTACATGTCAAGTGCTTTTCTGCACTAATATCATTGCATTGATTACTTGGTTTCTGAAAGAAGAAAAGGATCTTTCAGCAGAAAGAAAACTACCTTTAGAAACTTTTGTAATATTGCATGATACTAGAAGCTATATTATCTTTTTGGCTATGATGGTATAAAGTCAGAATGATTCCCCTGACTTCAGTACAGTTGTGCTAGATGTAATGTGGTGTTTCTAAATGCAGAACTTTATAATACAAGCATAAAAAAAAAAAAAGTACAGACAAAAAAGAACTTAGAGAAGAATCTGGCTGATCACAGTTTAAATAATACTTAAAAAGAGAGCTATTACACTTGTTACACTAATTATGACAAAAATCTGTTGGAATTCTGAAAGAATCTCAGGAATATCATCTGTAAAGGAACATTTTTCCTTTTTGCTTTAGCAGTCTAACAAATGGTGTCTCTCAGCTACTGTCAGCATCACTACATGTCCTCCTGAAGCTACAGGATCTCATTGTAAAGAGTTTAGAGTTAGCACAAAATTCTCATCCCCATTCTGTCACTGCATTGTATTCAATGACTCCAGGTATACAAGCCATTGTTCCATCCAGAAGCATAAACCAGGACTTTACCCTCAGTGTCTCTAGCTGGGCAG